>CM034157.1:139686734-140286734 GCA_019776745.2 Taxus chinensis
GAGATATTTCCAAAAATTCCTCGTTTTCCCAAAACCGAGCTCTCTATCAAAACTTATGGCCTTCTGAAGTTTTTCCTTCACTTGGCGTCAAAAATAAAATAAAAATTGTCAAAAAAAAAAATTTGGGAAAAATTTTCTTGGCGGGCCCGCGGGCCCGAATTTTTCCCTTAGTAGCTTAAAAAAAAATTTGAAAATTTTCCTAAATTTCCTCGCCAACCCATAGCCAATCAGAGGCTACCACGTGGCACCACGAGGTTTTGGTGGAGGGGTGGACCCCTTTTTAAGCTTAGCGCTTAGGAAAATTTTTGGGAAATTTTTTCAAATTTTTCCCCGCCGCAACCTCACCGGGCCACAACATTCAATCAGGTGGATGCCACATGGCATCACAAGGCATCGGTAGAGGCGGAGGTGGGTCACCTTTTTTAACTTTTACATGTTCTTTAGGAAAATTTTGGGAAAATTTTTAAAATATTTCCCCGCTTGCCCCATAGCCAATCGGGAGCCACCACGTGGCATCGCGAGGTGCCACAGTGGCGCTTGAATGCTACCCTCTTAGCCCTTCGGGGTGTTAAAATTTTTCCCCACTGCCTCACTTTCCCTGGCACTAACTTGGGAGGTGCAAATGTCTTTAAACACTCCCGCCACCCAAACTTTCCCCGCATGCTGGCTTGTAAAGGTGCCACGTGTCCCTTTGCGGACTCGGGAGGGGGGTGCCACATGTCCCTAGTGGGGTAAAAGTTTTTTTTTTTTCCATGCAAGTGAAAATTTCCAAATTTCTCCCCGTGGCCCACCAGACCCACCCTTGGGGAAAATTTTCACCCCTAGGCCCGCAAGCCCGCTCTTGGGGAAAATTTTCACCCCAAGGCCCGCCGGCCCATAACTTGAGAAATATGAGGAGTTAGGAGGACTTCTTTATATCAATGGAAAGGTGAGGAAATTTCCTATCCAATGGGAATGATTTAGGGAAATTTTAATGTGTTAATTTTGAGAAAAATCAAGTTGAACCTTTAAGCCTATTAGAGAGTGGGTATGGTGAGGAATTACCCTCTGAACCTAATTGAAATTTATAACCCTAAATTTTGGACCTTGTGACCTCTAATAATTGTTAATAAAAGAAAAGTATATTCTAGTGGATTAGAATTATTTTGGAACCTGTTAGTGACAATTGTTGTCTTATAACCTGGTTGTAGATTCTTTTAAATAAAAAAAATTATTCCATAATTTTCCTAACTAATCCTAGGTTGTTCTTGGGTCTCAAGTGGGTTGTTTTAGTGGGCGTTACACTTGGTATCAGAGCCATGGGTTCAAATCTTGGACCCTTGGGCACACTATAAAACTTGAGACATGAACTGTAAACCTAGCACATGTTTAAATCTAGAAAACAACCTTGTTGAAAATTGAAAAAAAAAGAAAAAAAATACATATACATATATATATTACATTACTCTGTTCAATTGAACTGCCAGAATTAAAATAAAAATAAAATAATAAGTTGTTTGAATTATTGTACTTTCTTAGCGGAATTTTGTCTAAACCCGGGTAACTAAGAATGTCAAATTAAATTGATTTTGTTTTGTGAACTTCTAGTGTAGTGGAAACTTGGTTCCCCTTTGAAAATGTGTTGTTTTACAAGTCCTAAATCTTGATCTAATTGTATGATGCGTTAAGCCCTTTTGAGACCCTTCCTTATTGGATTTGTTGGAATGATAAATTGTATGGTGTGATTATTGTGGTTGGACAATAGTGGTTGTGTTCTGGGGTCGATAAGAGTTAATTAGAAGTTGTTTAGAGCTTCCTTCCTTCGGTGGTTAGGAAATATGGTCTGGTTGTCAGTTTTTCATTTTGTTACCCGTATGGGAGAGTGGACATTAAGTTTGCGTGTCATTTATGACCCAATCCTATGTATGTGTCCTTAGAATTGACCTCAAAGTAGAGTACCCCTATTGGTAGCCATGAAGGGTTGCAGAGTGAATTTGGTGTTAATTTTGTGTTTTACATTCATAATATTGTGTTATTTTATCAAGGACCAGCATCTTATTTTATTATTGATTTGAGAAGCTCTGAGGCTCTTTTTGTTATTTATATTTTTGCGAGAATTTTTAGACTTTGCAATGCGGCTACTTAGCCACTTTCCTTGATCGCCAATATTTCTTGGATTTTACTTTGACTAGTGACTTAGAGCTCGTTATCTGTTGGCTACTTAGCTAAATGTTACGTGATTCTCACTTGCATGTTGTTGAGTTGGTCCTACACTGTTGCCTTGTGACATTTTGTCATATGGGGGTACACCCTAGGTGTCTTGAATTTCCTCTTAGGTGCTTAAAGTTATGCCTTGGTTTTAGATGCACAGAACCTTGAGTGTGTCTAGGATATTAGAGTGAATTTTTTGTTGCTTGACCTTGCTAGTTAGAGAGTTCATTGTGTTGTGCATTCTAGTTGGCAATCTGTTAGCGGTGGTGGTTATTCTCTTACAATCTGGTAAGAGCTTGAACCTTGTCGGAGTAGAGGTGTTTAATTGTGGGATGATGAATTATGTTAGGATCGGATTGCTTTTGGTTGGCTGTGGATGTTAGTGGAAAAGTGTTTGTCCGGTAGTGGCTTTTCTTCGATGGCATGTTAAGTTTTATCAGGATTTCCTTATTTCATTATATAAAGTAGTGACTTGAGAGTTGTATGCATCTTGGTAATTATGGTTAGAATTAATCCCATTCAAGTAATGTGTGTAAATTAAGTGTGTTTGTTTTCCCTCTCGACCTATAAATAAGTCTACCCTTTCCTTAACTTTTTAAGTTACTATGAATAACACTCTATGACCTATTAATCTTGGATTACGTGGAGACACTTATGGATGCTTTGAGTCTTTTGGACCATGACATTGGTGATGTTAGTGTAATTAGACCTTGATAATTTAATCTCAGTGGTATTTTATAATGTGATTCTTCTTGCGAAACTGTAACTCTTGGTTGTAAAGCCATGTTGAATAGATAGCTGATTGTCTGCTTACATTTGATGCTTTCTAGTGAGTATGTGGTGTTCTTATAGTTAAAATATTTCCTTTTCATTTCAATTTCTTGGTTGGTGGTATCATGTGGTAATATGGGTGTAGATTTGAAAACTTTCCTTGTCTTATCATGTGAGTAAAATGTTTTCGCCAAAACAACAAACATTGTTAAACCCTAGTAGATCAGTAAAAGTAATTATGCTTCCTTAATGGGCCTTCCTTGTAACTTCTTTTGAGAACTTGTAGAAACCCACTAGGAATGTTTTATGATACTTGTAATTAGTGGAAAAATCTTGAAATATTGTTGTGATCCATGTCGGTTGATAGATTCCTAGCCCTTACAAAAGTAATAATGTGTTCTCTATGATTGAATGTCCCTTGTTTCCTTAGAATTAAAAATGTGATGTGTTGATTTACCTCTCTCTCCCATAAAAGTAATAGTGTGATATGTTTACCCTTCCTTCTCATTAAATTTTTAATTAACAATTTGACTCGCCCAAACATCATAAAACTATAATTGAGGAGATTTGGCCTTGAAGCTTAACAAATAAACTGGAACATAGAAAGAGAAAATGGTCCTTGCTTTAACCTTGGTAGATTAATAGAAGAAATAAAAACCATGTAGAAGAATAGAAAGGGAAAAACCTTGTCCATCTACCTCCCCTAGGAGTAAAATAAATACTTTTTCTCTTTTCCACCTTTACAGAATGGTGAGATATCATGCCCCTTAGTGGTCCTTATAACACAAACTTGTGATGTCATAATAGGAGGAAGTTTAATTAAGAAAACTCGTAAAGGAATGTGCTTAGAAAATGAAACTACCACTTTTGACTTAATTAGTTGAGTTATAAAATAGGAAAGATTTATGTGTATTGAGTGCAATGTTTAGTTGGACTTGTAGTTCTGTCACCTACCTGGATTTGTGAAACACCTAGTGGATAATAATGTGTTCTAGTTTCTTAGTACTTTCTTGTTCATATATGTATGTGTATTTCTTTGTGGGAGTTTTGGGTCATCATACCCTTATCATCCTGCAGCTCGATGAGTGTGAATTGTGGCTCTTTTGGATTAAAAATTATCTCTTATTTAAGAAGTAACCTCCTTGCGTGTTGTCTTGTCCTTAGAGACCTAAGTTATTGTAATTTTAAGGCAACATATGTTAAGGATATAAAATAACTTTGGGAAGTCTTCTTTTCTTCATATTTTCTTGGGTCACCTTGTTATTGTTGCCCCTTTTCCATTAGGATGGAAAGTGCAAGATGATGTTATTCACTTTTGATACGATGCACCCTTGGATTGTAGTTAGACCCCATGTTACTTATTCTTCTCCCTAGCGACCTTGAGTGGTCCTTGGTGTTTCTTTTGCTCTTTTTATGGTTATTCTGAGATTAAGTAGCAAATAAGATAAATAAATCCCATTGTGTTATAATTTAAGGTGCCTCTTACATTGTTATGTTAGTTGTTTAAGGGAGATATATACTTTATGTTTAATGTTTGCATATTTTTCTTCTATATATTTTCTTCTGCTAAATGGTGGACATCTTTAGATTTGGATAGTATGGTGTCTTCGATTACTAAAAAAAAAGTGTAAAAATCAGACTATAGGAAGACTTTTGGTCTTGACTTCACTTGTATTACCATGAAAAGTTAATTATACCCTCTCCAGTTATAAAAATGCTTTGTTGAATAGTTCCTTGATTTTAAATGTTGTTTCTGATTTAGGTGTCCTTGTTGATTAACCTCATTGAGTGTGATCCTCAAATTCTTGGGACCTTGAGTAGACTTGTTCCTTGTACAAATTTGGTCATAGTTGATTTTTGCATACCTCTTAAATTTATTTACCAACCATACCTATGGTTGGAGGTTGAAATTAGACTTTTATAATGACTTTTTAGAAGGCAAATTGTAAGTTTTAATTGCACTTTTCTTACATGATTTAATTTCAGTCCTTTGGGGTGTGGATTGGATTTGAGTGTATAAGTAAACTGTCATATTATTCACCCACCTATTTATTGTGCATTGGAGAATGAAGTTGACTTTTGGGGTTGGGGTTGAGGATGTGTGATGTGGCATCCTACATGGATCCACCTCATCCTCTTCCCTTCCCTCTTCTATAAAATTTGAATTCCTTGCCTTGTTTTGGGTTGCTTCATTTTGGAGACTTCATTCTTGGGTGAATTCCTTGTTGTTTTGGGAGCTCTTGCTTTGAAGAAGTTTTTGGAAGATTGTTGCATGCTTGTGCTTGGCTGTTTTGGATTTCTTGCATTGGGATAAAGCTTGCTATTTTGGAACTTGGAACAACTCCATCATGGAGAGGTAAGAGCTTGGCTCTTGAAATGCTATCTTTTATATATGGAAATGTTATTGTGTGAATGTTTTGGCATGTTTGTGGGCTGTTAGGTAGATGGCCTAGGAATGGTGTAGGAGAAGAATATGGGGGTTTTTTGTGGGAGGCACAAGTGTGTTTTAGGGAGGTATAAGGGTGGAGGGAGTTTGGATTTGGGTTCCACCTTACAAAGAAATAGCTTGCATTTCTTTACTCATTATGGGGTGCCATAAGAGGTTGGGGAGGCATAAGGAAATGTGAGGAATAAGGGGTACTTGGGGGAGGCATAAGGGCATGTCAGGGATTTGATATATATATATATTTTGGTATGGTTTGGTGGTTTGTACTTCAGGTGGTGATACCCATTTCCATTTTTGGGAGGCATAAGAAGCATCCCCCATAGTTTCTTGCTCCTTTGGCTTGCTTGATGAAGCCTCAGTAATGTTTGTCATGCTTTAATGTAGTTGTAAACTACATTCTATTTTGGACTGTGTTTTTATTGTGAAAATGTTGCTTGTGTGTTTGTGGAAGCCTGTTGTTGCCATGAGTTGGATCACATCTTTTATTGCATTGTGGTTGGGGCTCAGGGGCCAATGAAGAAGGATGGCTTCTCCTCTTCATTGGATGTCTTGGTTGGGTGGAGAGCGTTGCCTTTCCCCTACTCTTGTTGTGATCAAATTGGAAGAATGAGAAATCTGCATGTTGTTGTTCTGGAGATGAGAAAAAGACAGAAGTTTGACAGTCCCTTGTGAAATGAAATCTTATTGTAACCTTTCCCACTTGAAGTGGATGAACTTGTATATGTTTGTAATGGAAATATGTTGTATTGGTTAAATGAAATGTAAAAGAGTTATAATTGAAAGAATGTGAAAGAATGATACGTATTTTGTATGCTGTATTTTGAAATCAAATGGAAAGGAAGTTGTAAGAGTTTCATTTGAATTAATGGAAGTAGTTTTTGTCTTGTCCATATGATATTATTCCATTGGAAATCTTTGTTTAGCATGCACTATGAAATATCTATTTGGAAAGTGGAAAAGTGAAACACGTGAGAAGAAAATGTATTATTCTACCCTGTATATAATATATGATTTTGGAAAGAATAAAAGAAGTTGTAAATTTGTCTTTTGGAATAAATAAAGGATTTCATAGCCTTCCTCAAATTGTATCATTATTTTGAATTTAATCATCTAGTTGTGAGTTGTAGTCTCTGTTTGAAAGAAAGAAATGCGTATAAAGGAAATGTAATACTTTTTCTTTTGAAATATGTGAAAATTGGAAATCAAAGATGTATTTTAGCTTTTGAATAGTTGAATTAAATCAACTAAATGTATTATATTAGAATTGAAATGTATTATAATACTTGGAAGAATAAAATGTAAAATAAACCCTTTAAAATTTGATCCCTGTCCATTTGTATTTTCAAACTGGCAACTATTTAATCCAAAATGCACAGATTGAACCTACAACAAGAAATAACAAATGAAACATTAAATTGAACATTATGATCTAAATGAATTCAACTAGACAAAACACTTAAAGAAAATCTTTCAAAACTTAGCAAAATTGAGTTCAAAGCTTTCACAGTCGTTTTGTTGTCAAAATTGTAAAATTTCAAAATTGGAACTCAATCAAACAAATTCTACCTTCATAAAATTATCCTAAATCCATCTAAGAACAATTCTCGATGTCTATTTGACATGTTGAGAGAGGGAAAAGAACAAATTGAACAAATCTTATAAGTTAAAATTTACCAGTTTGCACTATAAAAGCTTGCAGATCATTTTCATTAAATTGACCCCTTAAAATTTATCAAAATCTTAAATTAATGATCTCTGTGCAAAGAGGACGTCGAGAGATTTCAAGAAAGTCCTCATTTTCCCAAAACCGAGCTCTCTATCAAAAGTTATGGCCTTCTGAAGTTTTTTCTTCACTTGGCGTCAAAAAAAAATTAACTGGGAAATTTTTCCTTGGTGGGCCCGCAGGCCCGAATTTTTCCCTTAGATCGGAAAATTTTGGGAATTTTTTAAATTTTTGCACACCGCCCCGAATGAATTCCCCAAGGCTTTTCCACCACGAGGTGTCCCTTTTTAACTTTGATTTGGTCAACTTTTGGGAAAATTTTCCAAACCTAATCAGCCAAAGAGGCTGCCACGTGGCACCAAAGGTTTTCAGCAAGAGGGGCGGATCCCTTTTTAAATTTAGAGTTTGGCAAATTTTCCCTAATTTTCCACCACGTCAACCCATAGTTAATCCAAGAGCTGTCAACGTGGCACCGCGAGGTGCTCGGCAGAGTCGTGGATCCCATGCTACCCTCTTAGTGCCTTCTGAGGGCATTGGGAAAAGTTTCTATGTTTCCTCCACCGCCCTGCCAGCCCTGCGTTGGCAATCAGGAGATGCCACGTGGCGTCGCGAGGCATTGGCAGACTTGCGGGAGTGTGGGTGCCTTTTTGCCTTTTACATTTCACTCTTTTCTGGAAGATTTTTCAAAATGTATCCCCTGCTGGCCCTACTTTCTTTGTGCTGTAGCCAATGGATGGCTAACACGTGTCCATAGTGGACTTGTCGGACCCGCAGGTGCAGAGACTTCTCAATTGTTTTTTTTTTTGCCCCGCGTAAAATTTTCTTCCAAAGGTCTCCCTATTTTGCCTAAGTTGTTCTGACCACCCATGGGTGAAATTTGGCACTCCTGGGCCCACTAACTCGCTCTTGGGGAAAATTTCACCCCAAGGCCCGTCGGCTCACAACTCAAAAAATATGAGGAGTTAGGAGGAGGTGCAGACAATATCAATGGAAAGGTGAGGAACGCTTTCCTATCCAATGGGCCAATAATTTAGATAATGTCCTTGAATACGTTAAGTCCGACGAAAAATAAATTTGAACCTTTAAGCCTGTTAGAGAGTGGGTATGTTGAGGAATTACCCTTTGAACCTTACGTGTACCTTCTCGGGCTCGCCTAAATTATGGACCTTAAAACCTCTAATAATTGTTCTCTGAAAGGAAAAATCATGTTCTAGTGAATTAGAATTATTTCGGAACTTCCCGCTCCGTCGTCAGCTTGTTGCCTTGTAACCTAGTTCTTCCCCAGAGTCCGCTCTTAAACAAAAAACATTCTCCTCCATAATGCCCGCTGGCCTATATACTCCTAAGTTGTTCTATGAGGAGTCACGTGAGGACTTCTTTATTTCAGCGGAAAGCGTTAGGAAATTTTCCTATTTAATATGAGATACTTCTAACTGCATAGTTTCGAGTGTGTCCTCTTGGTGAGGAACAAGGTAAAGTTGAATATTTTATCTGATTCAGTTGAGAGTAAAGAGGAAAAGTGAAAATATTACCCTCCTAACCTAATCTCGTGGAACTTTCTAAGCACATATATGTTGATTGAAGCTATTGAGGTTATTCTTCCTATTGAGGAGGTATTGGATGGGTAGAAAATGCTGCACAACAAGAAAAAATACATTCTCAAGAATATTGTTTCTCCTACCTAACTGGTTCATTCTGTTGTCTTGTGAACCTTGTGGTAGACACTTTGTTTTTAGGCTAAAATTATTCTCATAATCTGGACCTAACTCCAATCCTAGGTTGTATTCCTGGGTGAGGCCTCCAGTAAAAAAACCTTTACGGGCATCTTACACGTTGAAGTTGCCTAATGTTGGAAAGTAGTCAAAATCCGGCAATAATTAGTCTGAGCAGACTTTTTCTTGCAATATTATTTTCTCCTATACCAAAATAAATATATAAATATTTGGATTCTCTATGGCGTATTTTATGAACTCATGCTTCCCTGCAGTGGGTTGCTAATATATAACATATTTCTCTTCGAATTTTCTTTAGTAGATTTGACTAGGCCTGACAGGAACACCCTTATAGATATATTGTGACTGAAAGTTAAATTTAGGGATGAATGACTGTTAAATTTAATGCCTAAGAATATCTTGCATGCCATTATTGTTGAGAATGGCTGATTGGTGCACTTACATGAAATGAGAAAAGTTTCTAGAAATATGAAAAATATCACCCTTAAAGTTATTAGCATATTTTAAAATATATATTTAAATTAAATAAATTAAAAAATTAACAGCAATTATTTATCATATTTTTTTGTAATTTTTACTTCTTCATCATCACAGTAGAATGATTTTTTATTGTTGTTATATTAATCATAAAGGAAATAATGGGTTTATTATTTAGTTGATAAAGTGATATGTATACCCAAAAATAAAATAATTAAGTGTCTATAGTTACATTATTATGTCTTATTTATTGGAGGTTTGGCTCCATTGAGAGATATCATTTAGATTATTAGAATATACTATTTCAATGAATGTAACTTATAAATATACAGAATATTTAGATTTTCATATCAAACATGTCACAATGATCAAATATAAGTGTTACTAATGATCATAAGACACAATAAGGGGGATTAACTTAATATATTTTACTGATTTGGAAGCTCTTTAAATAAAGCTATGAAATTATGGGTGTATTAACCAGACATATATCTGATTAACATATAGTCACATTAAAAAATTTTTATTTATGAGAGTATTTGGCTTCATTTGAATATAGACAAAACCATTAGTTATGTACTGAGTTATTTGGCAGTTTTGTACCTATTTGGTAGTTTCATATGAAAATTTGTGGGAGTTTTGTGTATTTTAGTTCTGTAAACATGTTACAAATTTAGGGTATACTAAAAATGGTATGAAACCCTAAGTTTTTCAATTTAAATTTTCATGTGAAAGCCTCTAGAATTAAGAACGTTTGAAATTAAAAACATCATCCCAGCCAAAACTTCTAAGAGACTTAACTAAACATTATAAGTATGGTTAAAACTAATATAAATAAATGTAATCACATTACAAAACTATACGATTGGTACATATATCTGAAAAGGCCTTCGCACATGTCACAATTTTAACTTGCAATTTACATTAAAAGATATACATGTTTTTATTGATTGATGAATGTAATTAATATTATGAAAATGTAAGACTTGATAAATGCTACCAGAATAATGGCTTCAATGTGTATATATGTCTCAAACATTGCTTGTAACATTAGGAAGTTTCTATTGAAGATTGAACGTCAGTTAGGGAGTGTTGCAGACCTATTGGACGTGGGGGATTAATCTTGCCATATGTGTTAATAATTACTATTGTGAGGAATTCAGGAGATAATTACTTAAAACTTAAACATAATACTAGCACTCAAAATCGATAAAGTTCTAATGTTTTTCTCTTACAAGGAGTACAAAAGTTAGGAAACATTAAATGAGCAGATTTGACTTATTTATAGAGGATTTAGTAGATTTAATTATAAATTAAGGTTGACCTCTGAGGAAATTAATGACCCATAGAAAGATAGTAAATTGAGAAAATGGTTGTTAGGTGGTTGGGAATAAACTTGTTAGTTTTAAACCAAACATTTGGACGATTTTGTCCCTATTTTGTGGTCTTGTATGGGAAAGGAATGAGGTGTTGGGAATTTATAGGCACAAATACTTGTAGTGGATACGTACTATTGTGAGATAGACTTGAAAGTAATACCTATATGAACGATTGAGATGTGTCCCAATGAGGAGAGAAAAGTTCATTGATAGGGATAGCATGGTATGTAATTGAGGTTTGAAATATGTGCACAACTTCACGATGTTATGATTAAGATAATATTAACATTTTCAAGTAATAAATGCATTAAATTTAGGTGTTATACATTTATCTCGGTCAAGAATTTTCCCTCAAGGGAACTTAAACGACCACATTTTCATATGAAAACAAAAATAAGATGATTTAGAAGAAATAGACACGAGTGTTTATTTAAACATCATAATGATTTTCTCAAGTGATGTATGCGATAGTTGTTCTTGAGTATTGATACAATATCCATAATAAAACCTATAACATAGAGTGTAGTCAATGGACCCTTACTATAACAATAGTTAAACTATAAATCAAATTTGAAATTGAACCATTAAAAATCTTGAATCCAAGTGGATAAATGCTAAGGAATGAGTTCAGTTATTTGCTATTGAAATTCATTAGGAGAACCATCTTTGAGATATAGGTGCTTGGAGAGATTAGATTAGAGTTACTATTTGATATGGAGGACTTGAAATTTATGGTGACGAGTCATTCCAATGTGGGAACTGAAGGATTGTATGACAGATCTAATTATTAAGACTATACCTCAGTGTCAGTTGACCTATACATTTTGATGACAAGGTATCATAAGTTTGTTGGTCACTTTGGTAATGTGAGAACACTTCTAAGGAGAGGAAGTGTGCTACAAGATGTCTAGCCATTCCACAAAATCACCCAATAAAATTTGATGATGAAATAAGAAAAAACTTTCGTAATGACATCTGTTATCTGGAGGGAAAAAAATTCTTTGACAAAATGCTTGAGAATTTATGCCACAGATGGATTGTATATTGATTGAGGCCTCACATGTGGCAAGTGGCATGCACAATGCAATTTAGAAATTTGAAAGGGATTCTCTTAATAGTGTGAAGCCAAGGAATTTTGGGGAACTCATGAGAGTTTCGAGTTCTTTTAGAATATCACAAATCCATTTATCCACCATACTCTTGAAAGTGTCAGGTAATTAAGTGATTATATTTGGCTTGTCCTATATATGATTTGACATACATTTAATGTGTAAACATATACGTCGACCTATTGTGAGGTTATCTAAGCATGTGTACCCACTAGAACAGATTAATAATTAAGATCTACATGGTATGTTAGGTGGTTAGGGATAAACCTACTAGTTTTCAAAGATTTCAAACCATACTAAAAGATATTTTGTCCCTATTTGGTGGTCACAAAAGTATGGGTGAAGAAGTCAAATATGAAATCATTGTGCCTAATATGAGTCCTATAGTGATGGCATGTGTCAAAAAACCAATAACGTAGTGAAATACATATGAATATACGGAAGCAAGTTAAGCAATAAATAAAGAACCACCCTAATTACATCGTATTATAATAAACTAAAATATATATTTGTTGATTCAATAGCCACTCTGTTTAACCGTATAGGTGAGTTTCCACATTTGAACTGGATCCAACTATTGCCAAAATATTTAGCATATGAAATGTCGTTACACAAGATACATATTAATGATAAATGCAGAAACTGGATTGTCCTCAGGCTGAACAGTGGATTGTCTGTTGAGTAGAGACAAGGGGCACCTTAATGGCTTCCCACATAAAAAATCCTATTTAATGGGTGCTATGGGTTTGTGGGATTACTGCAATTAAAAATTATCATCTGATGTGTGTCGCAAGGTGTTCACATTTAGTCACCTTTGGTCGCTATGAGGTTACACCAAGATCGTTGAGCTCGTTGTAAATCTGCAATGAAGAATGAATCCACAAAAACCTCAAATAGAAATCAAATACCCAAAAATAAATATGTAGAATGAGGGGTCAGACTATCCTCAATTGTAACAAAGGTGAACTTACGACTAAGCGATGAACTACATCTCATACCCAATGTAGTTCTCTATGTGTGTGTGTGGAATTGTACCCCAGGTTTCTCTTGTGCTAGTTGCATGTGGAAAATGATAATTGGTATAGGTTGTAGCATGAAAAAATAATCTAGGGAAGTTACATAAAATGTATTCACACATACTAGCTAGTTGGTGTTATTTAAGAAGTAACATGAAAGTGATAATGTCTATGTTGTGTGCGTTATATGTTTGATCCCCTAGATAGACAACTATGTGAGAAATGATTCTCTTATATTAAATATGGTGATTGTGATTTTATATTTGACTTGTGTGAAAGGTTTTGCTTCTCAACTGATCATAAGACGACCTTGGTAACTTGTGTATTTCAAAACCTAGATGTTGGAATTGTTTTGGGAAACAAACATTAGCTAGGGTAAACAAAGCTATCGATTTCTATGCCTAGTTTTTTTCTTACAATAGAAGAAAATTGTGGAATATCCACAGTTATTTCACAATATGTTTATGTTGTGGATATCATTGTGGATAAAGGATCTCATTTCTAGTAGTGAATATTCTTAGAAGTGAAATTATTCATGCACCTAATAATACTTGCTCTTTTATATATCTGTTTTAATTTATATTTTACAATTAAAATGTATTTATTATAAAATTCATGGGTTTTAGTTTTATTGTTTATGATATATAGTCTACGATGTCATATAAATGTATAAATTTTTATTCGATGAGAGAAATTAGTGTTTAAACCCTAATGTCACATTTACATTTAGCGTTTTTGGTAAGGATTGAATGTATACTGCTTATGTTTTGTATTTAGGATCTATCAATTTATTATTTATGATTTACTATTGTTCATGTTCAGTATTATAGTTGTAGTATTCAACATTAGCATGCACGATTTGCTTATATGGTTTACGGTTTCAAGATTATAATTTGGGGGTAAGTGTCCAATATTAAAGAATTTTTATAAGTGTTTTTATTGATCAAATATTCTTTTACTTTTAGGGAATTCGAGGAGTATTTCGATTTGTTAAAAGACTGCTTAATTCATTGTTTTATCATCTACGTTGGATTTGTTATGTTGTTTTGTCACTAGTGTCAAAATTCAAACAAGAGATACATAAATATACACAAAATACACTCTATTATCTTGGTTAGTAATTCTAAGGGGAAATTTCATCCACATATTATTATTACTATTGAAAGGGACTACATTTTTGGGCTGCATACACTGCATAGGAAGGTTAAGTGCTCACTTCCATATCACACATTTACATCTTATCTATCCATAGCCAGTGGCGTTCTTGCCCTAGGCAACCTAGGCAGTTGCCTAGGGCACCTAATGGGCAGGGGCGTCAAAATATTTTGTTCCTGACCACAGGTCGGCCTTACTCTGAAAAAATTAATAACTAGCATTCTTTATTTTCACAAGTCGGCTTTAGTCTAAAAAAACTAATCACTACCATTCTTTTATCATATATATACAAACTGAAAATTCATTAGAGGTAAATAAATTGAAAGACACTCAGGTTGTAGCAGTCTGTCTCCCAGCCAGAGTTAAATTTATTTATGTAATTTAATTCGGTGTATGTAATTTATTTGTGTAATTTAATTCGGTGTCCATGTGAAGGCCTAGGCGCTAAGAAGCAAGCTACTGAGCCACAGTGGTTATCAAGCTCAAAATTATGGTCTCAAAACAGAAGTTTCAAGGCTTTGCATGTCACTCTGAGCTTCTGTTTATGTGATATTATTCTTTTCGCTGACATCATATTTCAGTTCAAAAAGGTTGAATCTTGGAATTAAATTGTGGATAAATTATTAGGGCACAATGATATTTTGTTAAGTTGAATGTATTTATACAGAATACTCAATACGGAATCCTAGACTAACATATACGATTCTCTTGCTATTTTAAATTAAATTGCATTCTTCAATTTTTAGAAAATATGTCCACTGAAATTACATAATTCTCCCTAAATTGGGGGTGGTTGAACATTGGAGGAACCTCTCCAATCTAGCCATAGAAATCATAAGGAATTTGGTGTAGTTAACTAGGGATCGTACAGGAAATGTGTGATAGAAATGTTGAATGAATATGTTAAAGAAGTTAAATTTGAGGGATCAAAACATCAGAGGAGGGAGAGTGACTCTAACAATGGTTGAAACTAGATTAAATAGCCTTTCCATTTTGACAATTGAATGTGACATCACTACAACAATAAATTACGATGACATAATTGATAGTTTTTCTATGGCAAAGACAAGAAAGAAGCCTTTACAACTTTAATTGTATGTGTTAAAAATTATACTATAATTGTTTTTTAAAAATGCACAGGCAAGTGGGTGGTTGGTCCTAGAGGGTGGGTGATGTGGGGGTTGGGGGAGGGATGGCATATGCTCTAACTACTGCCTAGGGCACTCCGACACCTTAATTCGGCCTTGTCCATAGCCCATTATCTAGGCATCACTGGCATGAGGGAAACCTAAGGACATAATTACACACATAAGCAAAAAGAACTACATGGAGTCCGAAATGTAGTATAGTGCTCGGTTATAATTTCACTCATCAAGTGATCGTCGGGGTCATTTTGACTTCACATATTGCATTTTCCACTACAACATACTTGATCTTTTACCATAATTTTTCAACTATATTTTGTGGTTATATAGTATTCCAAAAATAAAAATTGTGGCATTGGAAGTGTAGTTAATCCACAAGTTGATATATTATTGTAGTTTTTTCACAATTTACTATATTGTGGATGGTCCACAATTCATAACATTTATAGCTAATCTTCATTCTTTTAATTGTGCATTGTCCACATTTAGTGATGTTTGTAACATTTCTACAAAAAAAAATTGTTAGTATTCCAAAATTTTCACTAAAATGTTGTTTTTCTATAGATTTAATCTTTGTAGAAATTCGACAATTTAAAATTTCGTATCTCTCATCAATATTATATTTGTGAAAATTTCAACAATTTTTTTCTACAATTGTCCTTACCACATAAAACTTGTAGGTGGAAGCTACAATTTGATTGCCACAATAATTAATTGTAAAATTATCTTTTAAAAAAATGTAGAAAATTTACTATTATAAACCTATTTCACATTCATTTAAATAATTCTGAATGTGGATTGTATACATTTAAAACATACACAGATACATAATTTTATTATTAAATGAGAATAATCTTTTAAAAAAATGTAGAAAATTTACTATTATAAACGTATTTCACATTCATTTAAATAATTATGAATGTGGATTGTATACATTTAAAACACACACAGATACATCATTTTATTATTAAATGAGAATATATTTATAGGAAAAAATTAATTTTCATTTTTATATATTGAATAATATATTATAAAGAAATATTTACTGATCATATTATATGATCTAAATAAAATTGTTTAACAATCTAAATAACTTTTTCCTTCTATGTTTTCACTCATTTTAAATTTCAAAGAAATATTTAACTACAAAGTAAAATAATAATTTTAAAAAAAATTAAAAAATAATGTATCAA
Source organism: Taxus chinensis (assembly GCA_019776745.2). Lineage (NCBI taxonomy): Eukaryota > Viridiplantae > Streptophyta > Pinopsida > Cupressales > Taxaceae > Taxus > Taxus chinensis. Next base: position 139,703,072 of record CM034157.1, read on the forward strand.
CTTGAAAAAAATCAAATGTAGAGGAAAAATATTATAGGTGAATAAAACATATTTTCCCTTTATTGTTAAAAGCGTACAATTCATAATTCTTTTATAGTTTCCCTCATCTAATTTTGGCTCTCCTATAGACCAGCTAGAGCTAACTCTTGCAACTAAATCATAGATTTGAATAATATAGTTCCAAATGAAACAAATAAAATAGAAGACAATGTTTGTGTATCATGAAAATTTAAGAAGTCCAATTGACCCTGGCTGGTGGATCTTCTAGAAACTCAGAAAAGAAGATAGGGACAATGGCTAGAATAGCGCATCCTTTGGAAATTCTCACTATAGCCTCAGGGTTGTCTATTTCTTCAAACCAATTGATAAATAAGTAATCATATTTTATTTGCATGTCATATTTACACAACACCACTAAAGCTAGAAATTGATGTGACTCAAGGGAAATTCTACAGACTTGTTTATCTCAATAGAAAAATATTCTGTTGTAGATAGTGGTTGTAATGCACTCGCCATTGGATTCCTTGTGATGAACGATGATGGGTTGAATGAATTTGATTTTCTTGTGGCACGTAAAGGATTTTCTTGTGGGAAGATTATTTATATAGAAAAAACTATTCTTCCACTTTCCATTCAAATATTTGGCTGAAACATCCCTTCATCTTTATTGTTTACAACTTTGTCAGCAATGATGGGTAGTTTTTGATTTATTTTATTCTATCTTTTTTAAGGCTGTCTTCCCTCCCATGGTGTACAAACCTAGTGATTCATTGAATATCTATTGGCTTCACCTCCCATGAGGATTTATCCAATCTTGCATTTATTTGCGTGTCTATGGGGTTATTCCTCATGTTATCTATCTTATCCATTAGAGCGTTGGGTAAAGACAATATATTTTTTATGATTGTGTTAAACGAAGGTCTCAATAATATCAACCCAAAAATCAGTACATGTATGTGTTTAACCAACCCTGCACACTGAGAGAAATATGTAACCGTACTATATTATCCTCATTTTTTATATACAAATTTATTGATCTATATCTAGAGCTGCATCGGAAGCGTGTTGTTTTTTCTCGAAGAGGGAAGGAAACTGCTTCATGCTGCTACTTTGTTTTCGTATGCAAAAGAGGAAGAATAACGATGAGGATTAGGAGGAGCTTCATTTGGGAATAATGTTTAGCTGTATTGATTTCGCTTCTTCTGCTCCTGTGCACCTTTGATACGGGAACTGTAACCTTTGCAGCACCATTAGTAGGGTAGATGACTTCTACCTCTACGTATTTCTCTTGCTTCTTAGATTTTATTTCGAGTAGTTGAATGGGTTAAGACTTTGAAAGCATCCTTTCCTACTATCCCACTTATGTCTCTCCAAGATTTGTCTCTTTCATTTTTCCTCCACGTGAAACCATCTGTTTATCCAACCTTTGCCAACACATGAATGGGGGTGGTTTTGTTTGGTCTTTTATCCAACATATACATGTCAAGATAGCTAGGTTGCATCAAAGGATTTTTAGAGTAGGCAGGGATGTTTTTTTATTCAAATGAATGCCGAGACATTTTATCTAAGAAGCAAAAATATCTTTATGGATTTTTTTTAACATAAGGGGGCATGAAAGGAGCAGATAATTGCGTCCACATCCTTTTCCTAGCATCCCACCTTCCTGCATCTCTATAGAGGCTCACTTGGGCACGCTTAAGGACCATTTATGGTTTCTATTTCATATTTTTTTGGTCGCCTCATTGATGGGCGCTTAGTTACTTGGAAAGTGTGTGGGGTGTTGGTAGTTAGAAAGAAAAGATTTAGGCCTCTCCATCGAGCTTCTTTGTTGTTCACCAAATGTAATCAGAAGGTGTTCACTTGATGTTTTATTTGCAAATGTCAGGAAGATATGTATGTAAAATGAGGAAACACAAACTTAGCAAGCAAATTATTTGACAAAATATATGAAAGAAGTGTTGTCTCATGGACTAAAATGATTATAGTATATACAAAGGATGGTTAGTTGAAAGGGATTTGAAGTGTCAAACCAAAAATAATTATTGGAGCAAAAAAAATGGTTTCATGGAATGCCACGCTGCCTGGATATGCACAAATGGATTTGCAGAAAGGGTAGTGGGAACTCACGAGCGAATGAAAGTCACTAGCCTAAATCCAGAATGAAAAGCCCCATGTTGTTTTCTTCTTGCAAACGTCGAATACGGGTATGTTTTTCCCCTTTTTGCTTGCACTAAATTTCACTTCATCATTTCCAGCTTTGTTTTTTAATTAAATGTTGAATGATAGAGAATGTAATCCAAAAATTTGATAAAATGTTACCTTGTCATGAACTGTTAAAACATAAAAACTGATCTTGAAATTCATGCACATGGAGTGCCACACCCAAACGTATCGCAAAACCAAAACTCTTTGCACGACCCCTAGTAACATGGAACACCTTAGGGAAATTTAACCGAGTTATTTGAAATTTTTAACTCTCTTGTAAGTCGTAATTCATAAACCCTCTTAGCTTATAGGTCACTTATGGTGACATGGTCATTTTAATAAAATATGATCTTAGAAAAATTATGGAATAAATTTTTTTTTGAAAAGCGTGCCCACAAAAGTTTTGAAAATGACAGTTGCCACATTAATGTCTCTAAGGCGATGACTTTAATAAATAATTTTCCATGATAACACAATATTTAAAATCTACATTAAACTTTAATACATTGATTTGACTAAGCCGGTTTAATCTCCCTAAGGATTATTTAAATAATAAATTAATTCCTACTAAAGTTGAATATTCCCCCATGGGGTGTCAAGGGTAAAAGTGGCCAATGAAATTAAATCCCAAGGTTATTTAATTTCTACAATGTTGAAACAACTAGCAAGGTCCCTTATTAAATGTTGGGTTAGGATAATGAACACTTCCCTACCCCATAAAGTGACCCCTTAAAAGTCAACCCATATTTTGAAATTAAAACATTTAAATAAAAAGGTAATTTTCCACTCACCCACTCTCCACATAATTTTTGTAGGGATGAATCTCATCCCTTGGATGGATTCAATTTGGGCCCTTGATGTGGAAAAATGGGTAATTAACCCTAAAGCATCCTTATGAACCTTCTTCCTCATTTCATTTGGTTCATTTTTTTTCTTTGGTTTTGCAGGTTATTGGAGCAAGAAGAGAAGCCATTGGAGGCCATCTCAAGCTCTTTGGAATGAACATGCTTACAAGTTTCATTTATTATCTTTTGTTCACACCCTCTTCTAGGGTTTCAAAATGTATTTATTATTTTTATTTAGCTTGATTTTCATTTGGTTTGCCCAAATGAACTTGTGGGTATTTGCCCATATTTTATTGATATGGTTAATATTTGGATTTATATATTCATTTGAGTATATATAAATATATATATATGGTAAATCTGAAATTACCCTTTTATATACAATGGTATTAAGTAAACACAGAGACATACATATATATATATATATATAATATATATATATATATATACCAATTACCATATTCAAAAAGAAGTCGGCCGCATATTTTGCATAAGCATAACTGCGCAAGTTTAACATATTGGATAGCCACAAGTGTGTCAATGTGCAAAGGGACTTTTTTTTGTTAATAATAGGTTAGGGTTTAAAATTTGGGTGGGGGGATCAAATACCCCAACCCCCATACAATATAATAAAATACTATGGGGGTGGGGTAGCTGAACCTCCCCACACCCCCCCCCTCCCCTCCCATATACCATTTCTATTATTCCCCCACATAGGTTTGCGACTATAAGCCCAAACAAACTTTAATGCATACTTTTTTTTTATTTAAAAAAACTGCCTTTATAAAACTTTCCAGTACTTTTGTTTTAAAGTTTACACATTTTAATAAATTTTGTCTTATTAGCATTTAAAGTTATATTAACCACATATACAAATAACCTACTTGTGTGTGTGTGAGATTTAATATACTAAGTGTATGAAAAGTTTAAGTATGTTTAATATTATATTTATTATATATATATATAATAATATTTTTAATGTTGATAAAACTTCAAGGTAGATTACTATCAATAAGTAATAATAAATTTATGTGAGCTGTCAGTGTTAGCAAGTAAAAATATTGCATTAGAATCTCTCCTCTTTTTTTTAATACATACAATTTAAGATTGTAGTGAGAGGTAGGAGAAACTAATTACTTTTTTTCCTTAATATGTTTTGTAGATTTAATATATATTTCTAAAAGACCCTTTTCGTTTTACAAAGCTAATGTTAGAAATTAACTTTCTTCATTAACCAAGTAATTTAGGACAAATTTAAATTGAATTTTAGGATGTAATTATTTCTAGGTTAACAAGTAAGTGATAGACTAATGTTTAAGCTCTTCCCTTTTCGATGCTACAAATTTAGAATAGTATACTAAGTTTCAATCAATATAAGAGGATGAACAAAAACAATTTATTATTTTATAAACCCTTCATGGAATGGATAAGAATTAACATACTCCTCTTTTGTTTTAACAATGATTACCTTTTCCAACTAAATCACTTTGTAACATTTTACAACCAAGTTTTTCAAAGTAAAATCTTAAATGAGAGTTTACTTAATAAGTTTCCAATAATTTCAATAAAACAAGAACAACACCTTTTGTGGGAAATAAATCAACTTCAATGAAATAATAATAAAAATTTTCCTTTCCACATAATATTTCCTTTTAAATAGATCTTTCTTTTCTATTTCACAAAACTAACTTTACAACACAAATTTTTTTCTTTTTTTTTCAATATACAATACAACTCTCATAACCAACAATTGAATGAAACTCTTCTTCACAAGATCAATAAAATGTCCTCCACTTAAAGTGGGAAATCATGCAAGGATATAAGCTAAAATGGAATACAATATTACAAGCTCCTCCACTCTAAGTGGTATTAACAAAAGGGATTTTCACAAGAATGAATTTCTTAATGATTCCAATAAAAGCTCCAAGCTTCACAACACCAACAAGAGATCTCCTTCATGATTTGTTTGATCCACACCAAAATGGGGGGAGAGGCAACACTCTCCACCCAACCAAAATATCCAATGAGGAGGAGAAGCCATCCTCCTCATTGGCCCCCGAGCCCCAACCACATTACAATGAGAGGTGAATCCAACACATGGCAACAACAAGCTTCCACAACACAACACCAAATATTTCACAACCATTCCAAGCACATTCAACTCAACTACAACACAAGAAGGAAAACAACAAAATAAACAAGGCTTAAAAATGAAAGCCAAAGGAGCAAGAACCTATGGGGAGGCCACTTATGCCTCCCAATGGGAAATGGGTGCCCACCTTAAAACCTCCAATACAAATCTCAAATCCCCTACATACTCTTATGCCTCCCTCAAGCACCTCTTATGCCTCCCACATATTCTTATGCCTCCCTCATTCTCTTATGCCTCCCTCATACAAAACAAGTAAGAAATGCAAGCATTCCTTGTCCAAGGTGGGACACCCAACCCAAACTCCCTCCGAAACAAGAAATAACTCTTATGCTTCCCTACATGAATTCTCCCCATAGTCCTTCTCCTACACCACACTTAGGAAATCTACCCAAGCACCCAACAAACATTCCAAACACTCAACAAAACAAACACACAAACACAAAAAAAGAATAACATAAGCAAAAGTAAAGCTCCTACCTTTCCATAGTAGAGCTTGTTCCAAGAGTCAAACTCCAAGATCCTTCAAACCCAAGCAATCACCAACAAGCTCCCACAAGACCACAAGCTCTCCAAAATCCTCTAACTCCAAGAAAATCACCCCAAGAGCACAAAAGAATGAAGTAACCCCCAAACAAGAAAAAGAACTTGAATAAATAGAAAAGGGAGAGAGGAGGGATGATGTGGCTCCATGTAGGATGCCACATCATTTGTCCTCAACTCCACCTCACAAGTCAAACTTCAAACTCCAAAGAACAATTAATAAGTGGTTGAAGAAATGACATTTTACTTACACACAAAATCCATGCCCACACCCCTTAAGGACCAAAATTAATTACATGTAAGAAGAGTGCAATAAAGACTTACAATTTGTCTTCCCAAAACACATAATGGTGTCTAAATTTGACCCCCCAACCCATAGGTAGGGTTGGTACATAGCAATTTAAGAGGTGTGGGACAAGTTTAACTTGTCCCACAAGCCTTCAAAATTGGCCCTTAAGGCCAAATTCGAATTTCCATGAAGGGGGTAGAGTGTACAACACTCAAAATCACTTAAGCACTTCAATCTTACAACACAAAATCCAAGAGCCAATCTAGTCTAATAAATTATTTTCTCACATCCCAATTAGTTTAACAAGATTAATTAACTTAAATAGGACACAAACCCATTAAGATAAAGGGGAATCTACCACAATTTAATCTAAATAATTAAAACAAGGAAATTACATCACTAAAATCACATACTACATAAAGTAAAGGAAACTAAATAAAATACAACACAAACCCCTTGGTCACAATTCCCCCCCTAATCCCTAATAATTCAAACACACACACACACAAACACATGTTGCCATGGTGACCCTTGTTGAATTCACTTAGAATTCCAATCTGGTTAGTCTCTAATCCCCCCAATGTTTGTTGTGACATTTTTTACCTGCAAAACACATAATACCTCCTTCATCCTCATGGCCACATCAAAAAACATCCAGGATAAAATATGTAATATAAATCCACAATCATCTATATATGAATCATAATCATCATCTAGGCAAAAATGATATCATTTACAATTTCTATCAACATCTCTATTCTACATTTCATCCATGTCAAAATGATCATAACATTAGTTCAATTATCTAAAGGTCTACTCACAATATGACAAAATATCACATGCCCGATACAACATATATACAATATATCCAGCATCATCATCATATCAATCATATCAACATACAAAATATAAAATGTCTCTAATAATCCACATACATCATATATGAATCGAAATCAACAATAGTCCATATCTCTAACATCTAACATCATGCTAAATCAAAAACTACAATAATATCCATAATGTAAGTCAACAGTATCAAGATCAGTATAAAAAAAGGGTGTCAAAGAGAAGTGGGCACTACAAGGTCACTGACCATGTTCCTCAACACATAAATCCCCATCACCTAAACAAAAAATGGCATGTCTTGTAACACCAAGTGGGTTTTGGGGCGTACCACCATCACTGTGCAACAAGAGCTGTAGAACTCAATAATCGATAACAAATGACGACCACAAATTCCCTTGTAACTTGAGCTCTGACTAATTAGCCAAATCAACCCAAAATTGTCAAGACACGAAAAATTCTATATATATGGGGGAATAAGTAGGAATCATCAAAGTTGTGATTCAAAATTGAAACGAGTGTTTTCAAGAAACCTAGATTGTAAGCACTTTTGATGTTTTGGTCAGTTGCTTCAACCTCAGCTAAAATCTAATTTTTGAGTCTCGTTTGACTTATAGCCACACATGTGACCTCATAATACCATTTCAATGCTATGTATAATTTTATATGATCTTTTATCTTGTATAAATAATTTTGAAATGTATGGTGATTTTCATCTCTCCACCCTCTTCTCTCTCTAGAAACGACTATGATACTTGATTGATTTGAAAACGTAAATGAATTGGGAAATAAAAATTGGTTTGAAATGAAATGATAATGGACATGAAATGAAAATGTTATGACATTGTGAATGGAAAATAAAATGTCTCTTAACTTTCTCTCTCATCCTTACTCTCTCTCTCTAGTACCCAAATATTAAGTGTTATGAATGTGAAAGTGTGAATGCATGAGAAATGAACTTTGTCTTCTTCCCTGAGTGTCTCTCTCTCTCTCTCTCTTCACATTTAATTGAAAATGTTAAAATGATGAATGAATGTGGATTTATGCTTGAGTGTAGGGGATTTCCATACTAAGTCCTAGGACTGACATAATATGGTTGCAGGTACTCCGAAAAGAAGGAAAGAGTGTGATATGTTCTAAAAATGAGATGACATTAAGATATTGTATATTGATAATAAATTATAGAATGTTAAATGAAAGTGAATTAAAGATAATTGCATTATAAAAATTAGTGTGTTGAAGACTATTGTTCCTCTTGGAATCTTATATTTCAAGCATTGTACATGGAAAACTATGTTGTTTGTATCTTCCTTGTGTTAAAGCTAACCTTACAACACTAGTAGGAGTGACACATAATTAATGTAGGAACAACTATGTTAGCTAGATAAATGAGGAAGATAGTTGAATTAGGTAAATGGGTAAAAAGCATACCATTCACTTCATAGTGTTAAGCCCATTTGAATTTAAATATGGATCTCATGGTTTAGACAATTGAAACAATCACCTGCCCAAATAGTTATTGTGGTTCATAGATAAAATAAAAATGTTTGGAAGTAGCTTATCATTTTAAAACCATATAAATGAAATGAGTATTAAACATTTGTCATATTATCCCTCTCAATCATGTCACATCTAGGTTTACAAAACCCTACTATCTTAAGAAATATTTTAATCCTCACAATTAGACTTCTTGTCCTACACTTAAGAAAATTCTTCAAAGACCATTTCTATAACTTAAGTGTCCTTTACATACGAAGAAACATATTAGTTGAGTAACTTTGTCATTCATAGGGTAAATAGGACTAACACTTCTTGGTGTCATAGGTCTACTCATCGTCATGAACGAGTTAGAGTTCAATGTTCACGTTGGACCTTGGTGTCCTAGTGGTCAACCATATTCTTAAGAAGATAGTTTGGGATACCTTCATCATTGAATGAACCCTTTGTAAGATCTTGATGACACAAGTGGAGTTAGTGCACTAGTTGTACTATGCATTAAACTCGTGTTAATGATCTCTTTAGTTCCTCATAGATAAATATGTCACCTTGCCTAGTAACAACTTTACACCTTTGTCCCTTACGAAGGTTTAATGGGATAAATATGTTTTCACACCTTAAATTGATCTATAGTCAGGCATAGAGCCCTGAGTGCAATTGGAATTAAACTAAACCTAATGGAACCCTTTATAAGCTAAGTGTTAAATGAAAGTGAGAAATTGTAGTCTTGGAATACCTCAAGTGGCACGAAGGCTTTGCAAGACAGGGACATTTGATTACTCTAATTTTTTCTTGTTAAGTAGAAATGAATGTAATACATCGAGTGACCTCTTATGATGCTAATGAACAAGGAGCTATGATGTATTGTTACCACTTTAATGATTTATATTACCTTAGAAGGATTTTGAAACACATAAAATTATATAACTTTTACATTTGAACTCCCTTTGTCCCTCTTAGATAATTGTGACCCTTAGTAGCAGATTACCATGTGCTTTCTCGTAGGGTGTAGTTTCCCCCATCCATGATTGCTTTTGAAGTTAATAGATCATGGAGCCTCTCTTAAGGGTATTGGTGAAAGAAACTATTGATGCATTTTACTAAACGATTTAAATAGTTCCTTGGAAGAAATTTGAAAAGCATATAGTTGTTGGGTTTTCTTGTTATATGCTTAAATACTTAGGTTTTTAAGAGCAATGAAATGAGTTGTTAGGTATAGGGTCACCACTCCTTGTAGTCATGAATCCCTAAGTGTAAATTATGTGTCATTTGAATTACAATTGTTCTAAAACAATGCCAATAAGAGTCCAAAGTAACCATGTAAGAGTAATGGAAAACAAGAGTAAATAGGATCTTGTTTAGAATAAAGTTATGCTTGAAGTATTCATAATTGATTTAGGCATTTCTCTTGTTGTTAAAAAAAAAATACGAATTGTTCTTGGAGAAATCAAGCATTTGAGCCAACATAAACTCTTATATATACAAACCCAAATAAAATTTATATGAATGAAAATGTTAAATCGACTTAAACTAATTATTGAACTATAACAAACTGTAACATGAAAAATAGGGTACTATGATGGAAGGATGTTTATGGGAAGAGGTATCTTGAATCTAAATCACCCTTTAAAATCCTAATATTCCTTCCTTGACCTCATGATAGTTCCCCTTGTCTAGCAAAGGTAAAATTTAAACATGAATATACATCTTGAAAAGAAGAACCTTAACATCTTGTTAGTTCCTTTTCGTAACGAGGATAAAATTTAATCAATTAAACATATTTTGAAACAAACCTTTAACGTAAGAATGAATATTAGGAGGCTTCGTAGGTGTTTAAAATGAATTTAATTAACAATGAGTTATGGATAATTAATGGAAATCGAAAAAGGAATCAAGAGTGCATTCTCTTTTAAAGGCTAATGCTATACAAAAATAAAGTATTTGAAATTTTAGAAAAAGAAAATTTTACACCCTTACCAATTTAATTCACTAGAAACCTATAAGGTTATATAATGGAAAACTAAATGTAAATAATATGTAAACCATAAAAATGTCATGTTGTGGAGTATGCCTATCATGTGTGTCTTACCGTAGTTGGTTGTCATTGATCTTGGTTTACGTCATTTGAGTAAGACATTGATGTGTACCCTATGTTATCTGAAAAGGTATGATGTGGAGCCATGGGATTCCTTATGTCAACTCATTTTACAATTAAGTGATTTTGATGGTGATTTATGTCATGGGATGTGATTCACCTAGCAATCGCATGTGTACAATGCAATGTGAATGCTGAAAAACATATGTTATTTGGTTTAAGGATAATTATTACTTTTGTAGTTGATGTTAATAAGGGGTGTGATTGCTTTTGTAAGTGTAGGAATATAGCTGAAGCATTACATTTATTTTTCCATGTCAACATGACCTAGGATCATGCAAGCAAAACATTTAAAGAGAACACAAACCCAATAAGCATATTATAGAATGACCTCATGAGCCCTTGGCAAATAAAGTGACCCCAAGACTAAGAGATAATTTGCACCCCATGAACTTAATATACAAAAGTAATATGGTGACACCGTGAAGCGCAAACACTTAAGAAATAAAGTGACACCCAATAATTTTAATTAAATCCTTGTGTTGCTCGCTTAACTTAGAGAATTGAGGGTCTTATTTAATTGTTGTGACCTAAGGGCTCACTCTTGAACACTTGATAAAGAACTTGGGATCCTGCTGTATAAATATAGAGCTCAAGCTCAATGCGACCACCATAAAACCTGCAACTGCGGTGATCCCTTTATTCAAACAAGAGCAAAATAAAACAACTATCTTTGGGTGATGCCAGATTGCCCTTATGCCTCAAATGCTCTGGCAACATTGTTTCAGTGTAAAGCATTAATATTTCATAATTTAAAGCATCATGCAAGTTTTGAACCTTCATTTACATCATTGGAATCCTGGTATTCGTGATTACTCACCCAAAACAAGTCACAAGTGCAAACTGAATCTACACATAAACAAAGTCTATTCACCAATAAAATCCTTGATATCGGCATGCCTTTTGAGTAGCTTTCTGAGTACTTTTATCATCTGAAGGTCCAACAGCTTCCCTTGGGAGTAGTGCTTCCGCAAGAGAAATAAGAAATATCTCCAATTAAAACATCAAGAACATTGATAAACTAAATAAAACTCGGTTTCTAAGACATTTTCAGAAATTTGAGGCTAGTTAAGGGTCTGTTTTTAAGACAATAGTAAAAAGCAGTATAAATATTATAAAAAAATGCAATTAAAATGATTTTCAACTTCTAACATCTGCATTCTTCCTTGCAATGCTTTTACCTTCGTAGACATGTATACAAAGGGATATAGCAGCATAAAAACTAAAACTAACATGATCGACCAATCACTATTCAGAAAGCAACCTCTGTGAGGTGATTTTTCTTTATGGCTGAGTCTGAACAAACATCAACTGCTCAAAACAATTTCCAAAGCACTTGAATGATAAATCATTGGGCACAACTACAAGTATCACAAATACCTACATGAACCAAGAGCTCCTTATTGTACTCTAACATACGACACCAGGCAGATTAAAAATTTACAATATTATGTAAATCAAATGTATTAAAAATAATTCTGAATTATGATAAAATTGTTATTTAGGATTTTAATATAATAGTAAATTCGTATAAATATTAGGTTATATCCATATCAGTTCCATGTGAGAAGGGTTTCATGTTGGGTCATATACGGATGCAATTGGAGCTCACAATGACATTGAAACATTTTTACCCTCTACAGCTTGCTGAAAACTTCATTGTAGGCTAAAAAAGATTTTGGGAGAGCTTTGTCGTTTGATTGAGAGGGATTTGGCCACCGTAAAAATCATAATTGGAGGATTTGTGAGAGATTTGCTGCATGATTGAGAGGTAATTTTCTACAGTCCATTTGAAGATCTATTCTAGTTTTCAAACAGTAATCCGTAATATGCATTTTGGACTTTTCAGAACTTATGTTTTTAATTTTGAAGTCATTTAAACAGCTATCTATTTCCAAATTTTATTATTATGAATATATCCGCACAGTATTGTAGCCAAGGTCCCTATAAATGTGCCATATTTGCACCTATACCTCTATTCTGGTAACTTAGGTTGTATAATATTTTAAAATTTTCTGACAGCCAAAATAAGTCTGGAAATTGACAGATCAACAAAATTAACATTCACAAGTCATTAATTCTATGTTTTTCCCTTGCTTGTACTCTCCCAACTTTCTGATGACATTACCTTTTGTTTTTAAAAACATTACAGCTACTACAGTTGAAGCATTGCAGAGCAATAACAAATATATTTGAAGCCACTTCAGTGTTAGTGCGCTATAGAGCATGAGCCACATTGATCTGTAAACATGGAAAAGACACTCTTAAAATATTAGATACAAAAATTCATTAGGAAAGATAAGATACCCTTCAATAATTTGAATTGAAACAGAGTAGAAGTTTGGGACAGAATCCAATGACATTCAACACTGTGTTATCTACCAGTAAATAATGCTGATTGCTGGGTACTATCCTCTGAAAATATTACTTTGCAAGTTTCAAAGGAACTTCAAAAGCCAAAAGGTAGAAAAATAAAAAATTCATCAAACTTGAGGGCTTCTTTACAATGTCCATTACTTGTCCATGACACTACATCTTGTGTTCCATAACATACTACAAATTGTATGGGTTCTACTAAAAACTTAGCCCACTTGGTTTCTGTCATAATCATCAAATTCCAGACCATTATATAAGACTTCAAAAAATACTTATTGAAGGAAAACTCTACATAAATGTCTATTGCATCCCCAATTTAAAACACCAGAACAAGGGAAATTTTTTTTTTTTTTTTTTTTTTAAAATAACGTTCTCTGTTATGAATTATAAAATTCAAACACACGTTCGAGATTTAGTAATTGTTCTCTGCCCAAACCACATAGTTTGGATCATACAATTTCTTTCAAAAACGAATGTTCCCTGTTCACATATTTACAATATGGAACACACATTCAATGCCATTCAATCTCATAACAGATTCTATATGCTGCTGTAAATGACTCGATGAACTACCGATCTTCCATTTTCATGGCTCGGAGTTTCAACGATCCTTCATTTCATGACTCGGCAACAACCGATCCTTCATGTACATGACTCGGCAACAACCGATCCTTCATGTCTGTTTATGCATAGTATATTTTATATACTTGTTCTCATAACCTTCCCCGGTTATCGAAGTGATCCATTTAAGAAGCCTATCTGAATATCTGTTACTGATATTCATCTGACATCCTGCATCTTAAATTAAGTGATAAGGACAACGCAACCAGCAATTGCGATACTTTGGCCAAAGATTTTCACATGCTTTGCATGATCATATTCCTGAATGTGATACACATCTACGGAATACGTCCTTCACTTCACTTCACCTGTTATCTAGAATGGTCTTTCCTGGTTCCTACCAGTCCTCATTGTTTAAGTTCCGTTTTAAACTTTCGATTCCAGCCAGTAATATGAGCGGGTATAGGAAGGCACTCCAGGTAACTAAAGATACGCAGACATACGGTGTCGTTACCCCACGACTCCGTGTGTCTGATTATCTTTAGTAATCCGGAGTCACTCCGTATACCAAATCATACCCTATCTCCACCCCAGCTAAGATCTACACTTTCAGCCTATGTATTCTCAATGTTTTAATTCGGGAGGGCATTGCTATATGTCAGCTGCAACATTGTGTCGTCGTGAAGACCCCGTCTTCATGAAGACACCTTGCTGTAGCTGGCGTATGCCAATGTCCTGCAGAATTCATCCCATCGAGAATTCACATCCTGCCCAAGTGACTTAGCTACGAGTTATCAGTTAAAGCAATTTTCAGCATCCACGCTGATCCCTTGATCCTCGTTGCCGTTGCAGTTGTCTATAACTAAGAGGGACTAAACCGTCCGTTAGTTTTCTATGTATCGTCCCCTTCATATCGAAGGGCTACATTCCCTTACTTGGTTAATTTCTTAATCATTAGATTAAGCAGTCCGTACCGACGGACATAATAAGTTTAACCTATTAAACTTAACCAAGATGTTTCCAACTGCAACTAATTTCATAATGTTAAATTATTAGACGTCATTCAAACGAGGTCTATTCCTTGAGAAATGAATTCATTTATTTCCCCTCGACGTTATATAGTTAAGGATCATTAGTTATGGATATATGTATCCAATAACCTTTATTCTGAATTTTATCAAACGGGATCATTAATGGAGTTCGAAAACGAAGTTCGAATACTCCCAGTTTAAATTGATATTCCTTAGCTCCTAAGCTAATCCTGAATACCTTCTGATTATAAAATCATATCCTTCTTAATCCTTTTTAATGTCAATTCAAAATTCATCTTTACCCCAAGTATGAATTAATTGCATTGTTCAACTTAAAGGTTGTAATTAAGTAAGAATAAACATCAGTTTCAATTCAACATCCATCCAAGGATAATGAAACAATTCCAAATCAGGAAATAACACCATATTTCCAATTTAAACAGCAATATCAAACTGATATAATTATTGAAAATATCACACTTGTAACTGTATTCAATATTTCAAGTCATAATTTGTACATTTGCCAATCCAACTGATTGGGTATAATTTTTACAAAGCATCTATACAACTCATGGACAGAAGAATATATTTTCTTCTTTCACAATTCCTCAAAGAGGAATAAAAGCAACAGTTACAATTTAATTTATATTTTATCAAGAGGCATCAGAAGACAGCCAAGTCTTCATTCTAATCAAATTCCATCTGCAAAATGAATTGCACGGGTCAGTTCAATGAACTGAGCACATTAAGCACTTATCTTTAAAATAAGATGCTTCAACTAACTGTTTCAATAAAAGAACCCTGCTTTTATGAAACAACAGCAAAACATCAATCTCGAAAAGCACAAAAGAGAGATCAGCATAACCGCTAAATCATCAGAATATCATCACAACCAGCCAAGGGACTGCTGTCCCGTTTTCACATAATCATTGCAAGTATCAATTTACAAAATTTGTAAAGTTAGGAATTCAAGTAGCTTGCTGCCTATACAGCATACAGTTATCTTTTCCACGCCTTTCATTAATAACAAATGCAAAGGATGAAACTAACTGAGTATAAATCCATTACCTTTCCTTTCCGTTCATGAAGCATGTTAAATTTAGAGCATTCAAGTACAAACAAGAAAGCGAACAGCAATGCATATAGTAGCTCCCATCTAAGCACTATAAAATTCATCATTCACGAATTCCAGAATTCTAACTAAATGAAAGAAGAAAGATCATTTTTCTAAAACATTCGTTCATATCTCTATTTCCTTCCACATGACTGTCCAAACAGTGGAATCCAAACGAAATTCAAATTAAGATAACAGTTCAGAGTGAAACTTACAAAATCCACTCGTAATTCACTTTCTGGCAGCAAGAATGATTTCATTTATTTCCAGTTCATATGAATGCCAAACAGGTTAGTAAGACATTATATTTATCGTTGAGCAAACCATATCAGTATGTATACTAGGTATTTACTATACTAGAAGGTTCCATACTTCTTTCACTGTATAGTTAACCCAACAACCAGTTATACATCCTGCAGTCAATAAACCACATAAATTTATAATCCTATGAACTTATCCCGTTCAAATAACATATTATTCATTGCTATTACCTACAGCAATTCCAAGATTAAGACACAATCACCAAAACAATTCGATCTTAAAGGACCGATCAGCATTAATAAACACAGCCAATCATCATACTTTCCTAGCAAGAAACATTATATTTCTCTATGAGTTCAAAAGGAGAAACTATTCCTTTTTCCAACTCTCACGAACATTCATATAAAATTTTAATGTCCATTCCTTTAAAATATAAGATACCATTTCTTCATAATCCGAAATAGCAAAGGGAGAGAGAAGTCTTATCCCTTTTAAGCAAGAAAAGAAATGAACAGCCAAAACATGTTGTCTTTTCTTTCCCCAAGGTCATTCGTATGCTTATAAAGAAAACAATGTTGTATTCATAATAATCAACACAGCAGAGAGAGAGGAAGAAATTATTTCCTTTTCAAAAGAAGTTTCAGTATAGAGCGACCTTAACTTCTCATACCTCCTGTACCACCATATCACGAAAGACCATATGACAAGAGCATTATCATAGTGGTGAAAACAACCATACAGTCTACCAGTTCAGGATACAAAACTCTTAAACAGTGAATACCCATTCCATGAAGCTCAAAAGAAATGATATTCCCTTTTAATTCCGAACAGCATATAGCAAACAAAAGATCTCATTTCCTTCAATGAAACTTCAGTACAGAAACAACGCCAAGCCGCTCACACAGCCTTCACCATTTTATCTCAAAAGTTCATGTGACAAAAGACAATCACACAACAATAAAACAATTCACAATGCCTGTACTGCTCCTAATAACATCTTACGGAAAAGAATCCGTTTCAACTTCCATTCAACATCAACCACCAGCACGACAGGAGGGTAATTCATTGAGAATTACGAAGACAGACAACTCAATAATCAAGACAGTGTTCATACTATTTCCATTTCCTTTTTCTTTGCAAGGACAGTTCTCCATACACAGTAAAGAAACGATTACACTAAATGAAAAACCTTTACACCATAAGGAACGATTACACACCTGTTCCACTTTCAATCAACACGAATAGTAAAAGAATTATATCTATTTCGAACACCATACTGTCAACAAACCAGCACGTCGTGGGAGTGCTTCCAACCAATCAAATGCAAGGACGGATTAACCACAACAGCAAGGGGACGACTGTACCCCATTATTTCCAAAAATGACAGCAAGAAAGGAAGGAAACCCAAATCGAAGCAACATAACTCGACTGTATTTCCATTTCCATTTTACATGGAAGTGCAGTTCCAAATACAACAGCAAGAAACGATTGCATTTAAAGAAACAAATTACACCATAAGGGCGATTGCACAGTCCTTTCCATTTTCGAACAATACGAACAGTGAAAGGAATACCCACATTTCAACCCTTTATACAGTCTACAATCAATACTAAAATCTTATTTCCAACACGATTCGAGCAAGAACAATCAAGGCAGAGCAATCAAAATCAACTTCCTTATCATTTTTCAAGAAAAAGAAGGCATGAATCAACAAATCCATTTCCAAATCAATCTCAAAAACAATCAAGCAATCCAAACCCAAGAGCAGGGTTGTTTTAATGAAACATTTAAATCAAGCAAAGATTTTAAAGAGAAGGGCTTAACATGCCTGTAATCTCTTTTTCAGAACTCGAAGAAAGCTTCGTTTTGCCGCGTTTTTCTTCCACAACGGCTACACAAACTTCCCAGCACTCTTTTCTTCTTCAGGCTTATCAACAGCCTCTATTCTTCCACGAAAATGTCAATGCCAAGAGCTGGTTCGACCGAACCAGGTCAGAAAAACCAAATGCAGAGCAACTTTGCAAAAAGCTCGAATGAACAAAAATGACAATCAAAATTCCTTCATGCTGCTTCCAAGGCAAGCTGGTCGCGAGGACCAAAAACATTTAATGCATTAAAGGCTTGCCTTTCTCCTTATTTTCCACGCCCCCTCCACTTGGGTTGGCAAGTCTCCAACCTTCAAATTTCCCAAGCAAACTGAGTTTAGCCAAGCTTCCAAATAGACACCTCTATCTCCCATCTGTCCCGCCAAAACTGGCGCCGTCCCCTAAGGGACAGTTCATAAATGCCCAAGAATGCCACCTACCCATCCTTATCCTCTCCTTCCAAGGGTCTGCGTACCCCTTTAGCTTAGGATTAGTTTAGGTTACATAGTTCATTCGACCTAGGTCTTAGTTAGACCTTAGGTTTTAGGATTTAGATTTATTTTTCCCCCTTTTTTTTTTTTTATAATTTAAAAATCCACTTTGGATAGTAGTGTAGAATGTATGTTAGGTGTTTAGGGTTAGTTTAGGTTTAATTCCCACTAACCACTAACACTAACAATTTCCATCCCGTCCCTTACTAACATCCATGCTATCACAGAACAGGACGTTCCGTCCTTCCGGTTCAAGTGCGAATTAGCATAGAAAACACAAGAGGATCTCAGCATACCTGGGTCAATGGAATTGATTCAGGATATGCTGTCAATCAGCACAAGAGCAAGCAATTATACGACAACCTGTCGTCACATCAGCAAACACACAAGTACAGTGTTCGCTGTCCCATGCAATAATTCATAGTATGCAAGAATCCGAATTAGCAACACATTCTCTTAAAATCAAAACATATCCTAACATGTTTGCTTTCATTCCAAGAGCTATAACAGTATGTAAAACATTCACCAAGTTAGCATTCAAAAATCAGAGTGTTCTTAACTCCACTTATCTTTTTCTATAAGATCATGCATGCGCTAAAGATAAAAGGGGTTAACTCAACTTAAATCTAAGAATAGCAAACCCATCACTTCGGCCGTCAAATTTAACATAGTGAAGTGAATGTCCACAAAGCCCTTTCCCATAGGGGAAATTCCTTCGGCGTAATAAATACACACCCAAATACTACATCGTGAATATAATAGAATATATGTTAAAATTCAAAACTAACCAAGAACAAATCGTTGATAAATAAAAAAGTAACACTTTTTAACCAATTGACTAATACTACAAACCTATGTGATCTTTAGATACCACCATTCAAAAGTTATGAAAAAAATAAGACCAATAGACTGATTGACATTACTATTATTAAGCCCAACAAAATTCAAAGAGAGAAAATAAAATCCCAACAAATATGCACCTCCAAAGAAAACAAAACAAAACAATATGTATACATCCCCAAAGAAAACAATATGCACTAAGAATGCTTACCACTATGGCATCCTGCTTTCCTTAATTAATATATTTTATTAATCATTTTTATTTACTCTGTTTATAGAAACATCTTCTTCACACACACACGAAGAAAAAAGGAAAGAATATAAAGATTTACAGACACAAATAGAGATGTATACAGACTGCACAATAGGCAAATATTTTTTTTATATGCATATACAACAAAATTGAAGGAAGGAAACAACCTCCACTTATTTACAAAATCTGTGCACCAAGTTCTATATGAAAATCAACAAAAAAACAAACTCCTTCCAGCCCTTCAAAAATGGGAAAATACACAATTAATTATGATTTTAACTGGAAACATATCAGCTAAAATCCCACTTCTCATATTCTCCTTCCTTTGGTAGATGAAGAGGCTGAATAGACAAGGATTGTACTGCACCAAGGGCTTTGGCTTGACAACGACCATATTCTTCCTCCTTGAAATTCTTGATCCTTCCTGCAAGTGACTATAGTCCATCCAATACATGTTTCACAAGATAACTGGGTTTCCTGGCATGATTCTTAAAGAAGGGATGTTTCAATAGTTGTTCTACATTGGATCTTTTATGCGGGTCAAGGACAAGGCACATTCTCACCATGTCTTGAAAAGATTTTGAAAATCTGGAATCAGATAATTTAGGAACCATGCCTTTGCTAAGCTAATGAATAACTTCCATTGGCCTCGCCTAATAAAATGGCGGGTGGCCCTGAGCAAGCTCCATTGTAATTATACCCAACCACCAATTATCGGCCTTGCTGTCGTATCCTTTTCTATAATCATCGCTGAAAAGAACTTCGGGTGCCATCTAGAAAATTGTAGTAGAGAAGGTATGTCTCCTCATCTTTTCCTTATCATCGGACTGATAAATAAATATAGACACCCCAAAATCTGCCAATTTGACGGAGCCATGGTGTCCACCAAAATATTGGCTGCCTTGACATCTTTATGAATGTGACCGTCAATGTGCAAGTATACAAGCGATTTTAGGGTCTCTTTCAGGATGGTTGCAATCACCGCCTCCTCCAATCCGTTCTGAAATGATGTTTTGAGAATGGCGTGAACAAACACGAGAGCCATGAAAGGCATGATTTCCCAAAGATGGTTTTCGACTATAAATGCACAATGGGCGGTGAGGATGTTTGGATGGGAGAGAAATCTCAAAGTCTGTATGCATTTGATGGCCACAATTTCTGTGTATGGCAGGCAGAGTGCACTGTAAACAACAAAAAACACAAACCAACAACGACAAGTCCACGCAAAGACAACAAACGTAGGGTTCGAGCCAGCAAACCAGGCTAAACATACCATGAATGAAGTCGAGCATGCAGGATTAAAAAATAGTTAAAAATAGTAAAAATAAATAAAAATGCAAAAACGTCTAGACAGCCGTCAAGTCGTCAAATTTAACATAGTCGCAAAAATGTCTGGAAGTGCCTTTCCCATAGGGGAACGCCTTCAGCGTAACTAAGCAATGTGGCACATTTATTTTCCCATGGAGAAAAGGCACACATATAAAGACTAGAAGACTACATAATTTATAGAAATTGAGAATGAAATTTATAGTATTATCTGTTGGAGAAATTCCTAAATTTTTCCAATAGATAATACTATAAATTTCAATATATCTTTGAAAATTTTGAAATTCCTTTCCTACACGTAAGAGTTTATTAAGCTGGTGAAGTTGCTAAACGCATGATAATATCTCCTAAAATTAGATAAAATATTTATGCTGTAACATGTGGCATAATTCTACTATTTTATCACCGTTGAAAATCTAATTTTCATTGTATTTTTGATAGAATGAAATGAAATGTTTAAAACTATAACTTACAATTGTCAATCAAGGTTTCAAAAATAATGGATGGAGAAGGGAATCTGCCAAGATGAATCAAATTTAGTTGAATAAATGATATCTTCATCTATGACATAAATCTACATAAATGTTTCTTAATTATCTAATAGCATAAAATATTAGTTAGCATTATTAATCTTATATTTATTATTTATAAAATAAGCAAACAATACAAAAATAATAGTAAAAATATATTACAATTATTTCATTTTTAATTATTATTTTTTAATATATAAATTTTAGAAAATATTGTTTTTAATAAATTCTATTAAATTCATCTATTTAAAAGTATATTATAAATAAAAGCATGTTAGTATTATCAATATTAAATTAAATATATTTTTATTAGTGTGTTATTTTTTATGACAATTTAAAAATATTTTAATTTAGATCAGTTTTTTTATATGTTTTAGTAATATAATACTTTTACAAGTCATATTCAGATGTTTGGTACTACCATTTAATTTTTTTGTAGATAGGGTAAAAATCGTTTGGTATTATGGTGACCAAAAAACCCCGAGTCCAAAGGGAGAAAAGATATATCAATGATGCTCAAATGAAGAGACCTCTACCAATGTCCAAACCATAACTATAGCAAGAAAAAATTACCCATTAGACCCCATACCATGAGATCTTAAATCCATTTTGAGTGGGCCTATAACAATTTTTCTTTTATTTTTCCCTTTCACAACCATCCAATCCCCTTCCCTATTAGGATCCTTATTTTCATCATTGTGGATTGGTAAAACTATTTTAAGATCTCTTTATTGCTGAGGATGACCCCAAAGGATGCGGAAGACCACTATAAAGTTGAAAAGAAAATGAATCCTCACCCCCTAACATAGGAGGAGAAATAAGGGATTCATCCAAATGTTATAAATCACCTTCTTCCAACCTTGAATCCTCCAAAGAAACATCCGGAGCTTCTACCATAACCAGCATACTAGGTTGGGAGTCTTTCCACCAAGATACCTTATCACTCTTTCTTTGTTTCATACTGGTACTATGTGAGGCTAAGTGTCCCAAAGCAAAGCATTTCCTACATATGAAAGGAAAGCCTTCATAATCTAGCTATTGAGTCCAGATTATATCAAAAACTCTAATCTCCATAGTGGCTGGAAGATCAATAGTGGTATCCATATCAACTAGGATGCGAGCATAGGTCGTGTGAGTATATAGTACATTTTGGGTATCTATGGCAAGGCACTTGCCCAAACCATTTCCAATGGAAAAAAGACTTTTCACCCACCAAAATTGCAGCAGTATCTATGGTGAGGCAAGGACACCCAAATAGGCTTGACATTAAAATTTATAGTAGTAGGGTTGAAATAAGGGAACCATGGTTTCATAAGAAAAAATTTGACCCTGAAGATCCCAAATCTTAGAAAAAATAGTAGCATGATCTTCCTCAACCTTAAAAACCACAATGAAAAACCAGCAAGCACATGGGTAAATATCCACTCTACCTTGCAACAAGGGCAACCACTGTGTAGAGAGATAGGAATGAAACTGTGAGAGAACTAACCATAGTCCACTAAATCTATAGATCAAACCTTTTATGGTGAATATCTTCTTGACTTCAATCACCTGAGAACCAAAGGTAACCATAGGCGTGATAATGACCTCCTTAAGGGGTATTCATTTGGGCATCACCACAACATAGGATCGCTGACTAGAGGGTTTTGTTAAGGGTTGAGTAGCAGAGTTCTCATGGGCTTTGACAACCGTGACAAGGTCAGCACCAGTGCCAAGGGAGGTTGCAATAGGGGAGCCAACCAACAACTGCTAAACAAAATTTTTAGATGGGTCACATGCATTCCTTAGAGATGTTTGAATGCCAACCACCTCAAAGGCCTCTAACACACCAAAAACATTGCGACCGCCATGATCCTCAACTCAGGTAGTAAAAGGGAAAACCACCTTAGTCTAATCAGGGGAATCATTAAGGACTTTAGCAGCATTAGAATCTTAGCAAGGAGATCCATTTTCCTCTCCACTCAAAGGAATTCCACCATCAGGGCCAAGGGATATATTACCACAGTCGTTACATGAGTCATTGGAAACAAAAAAAGGAAAAATCCATCACATAGCCAAAGAAAGTAGGGAAAACAAGGGAAAGACTGATGCCATTCACTGCATTCCTACTAGTACTGTCAGTGTCACGAAACAGTGCTCCAAAATGATGGCCACCATCATTCCGCACTGGGGATCTGCCATCACCGCCGCCAGGTCTAGGATTAGGGTTCAGGGAGGGGAGTCGTTAAGACATGTCACCATGTAAATTTTTTGATTGTGTAATTTTAACACTAATATTTTTAATAATATTTATAATTTATGCTATAATAAATATATATTTTATACAATTGTAATTTCATACTATTCTAATTTTTTTTTTTATAAGTTTCATAAAATATGTATTTTTTGATAATATGATGTTTTCAAATTATTTAATATCAAATTTTAATAATAGAATAAATTTATACTAGTTTTTTCAAAATATTTTGTAATCGTAATGTTGTACAAATCAAATTTTAGTATAAATTTAAATTTTATTTTCTAAAAAATTGTAGACTTTCTATAAGGAAGGGTTGGATATGCAAGTTCTCTATGATTTATGATCAATATTTGTAAATCATGGAACATCCACAATCCCTAAAAGTGAATAAATTAAAATTTTATAGAAATGCTACGATTATTCCAAATTGTGGCAATTTTGTGGAATGATTGTGGTACAAAAGGCTTGTTTGTTGTAGTGTTCATTCTAATTTGATGTATTTTGTGATCTTGTGCATATAGCTAGTGTTTGTGTTACAGGTTATAGGTACCTTTTAAATCCAAGTGTGAATATCAGGTGGTCAACATGAAGTGATAGCAACACCCTAGCGACATAGGAAAAATCAAATTATGACCTTTTACGCAGTCACTGACACCCAAGGATAGCAACTAGCGCCGGGCATCCCTATCCAACAACAGACGCTTGTGTCTGACATTATTCTTAGGATCTAAATTTTACATAGGACAATTACAACACAATTCCAACCATGTTTAACACTTTACATCACCTAGATCGATTCTAGATTGCGTAAAATCCAACTAAGTCATATCTCTCTTCCATTTTCTCATAATATTGAATTTCTTGAGCGTTTAACATCTATATATGTATTGTATTTCATAATATATCTTACTCTGTAATTAGATTTAATTAAAATTTTATTAAATCACACCAACATCCCCCCTTTGGGAAGTGAGGTACAAACCACACTGCAAAGGGATCCAAAATTTAATGCCAACTTCCTTTGACTAATTCTTGTCAAAATCCTCCACGGGACTATGCACCAAAAAAAACTTCACATGGTTTATTTCTAAATCAAGCATAGTAGGTTGTAGCCATGTGCTCTCACATATAAAAACAAAAAAAGAAAACTCTTCTCAACTCCTGCACACAATCCGAGAGGGTAAACAATTGTTATGAAAATGATATGAAATGAAGAATATTAAATTAAATTAGATGATTATAAAAAAATATTATTCTTGTATATATATATATATATATATATATATATATATATATATATATATATATATATATACATACACACAATCAAGGAGGAGGAGAGAAGGATCCCAATGGACAGTTGGGACTTGGAAGATCACAGGTCATGTGGGAAGGTGAATAGACATTATTGCTAAAGAAGTATTTGGATTGGAGGCATAGACTTTGTTATCATATTTGATCAGTAGACATTGATAGATAGACATTATTATATTTGATTAGTATTTTGTTAGACATTATAGATATTTTGATTACAGATATGTGGTGACTCATAGTGTGGATTATATGCATGGATTGACATTTCAGTATTGATGATGATCTAGAGTTACTACCTTCTATATGTACTGACATATTGGATTTTGATACATAGATTTTGTTAGATGATCTAGCTAGTCTTGTGATCTTATTGTTGATTGATGAAATGATAGAATTGAAATATTTTGAAATTGTGAACAATTGGTGAAATTGCTTGATTTTAGTGATGATTTAGTTATGTTATTTGATGATGTGAATTGATATGTATATGTGCATTTTATTGTTTTGATGTCATTGATATGGCCACGAGGCCAGAGAGGTATTGTTTTGATTTTGCAGGAAATTGTAACACAACAAACAAAAGGGGATAGGAGACCAACAATGAAAGAATTTTGGGTATTGGCAACAGGTCACCTTGACAACTTGTGTTTTTGTGTATGTTGTTATGTTGTTGATAAATTTTGTCAGGAGGTCCCCATTGGGGGGTGGCCTCAAATGTGACCTTGGGTAAATGTGTTGTTTCCCTTTTGGTTTTAATTATTTTGTGAGTATGTGGTTTATTATAGTAATGTGATTCACTTTATGATTGTTAGTTAATGTGCTCTATTTAAGTTAATTAATCTTGGTATTATTGTAATTTGGGATGTGACAAAAGAGGTATTTAATTTTGGTAGGTTGTCCTTGATTTTATTATGGATTTGAAAGGATTTTATTGGTTTTAGTGTTGTGTACTCAACCTTGCATGTCAAACTCGGATTTTGGCTTAAGGGCCATTTTTGGAGGCTTGTGGGACAAGTTAAGCTTGTCCCACACCTCTTAAATTCACCTACCAACTATACCTATGGGGTAAGGGGTCAAAATTAGGCCCCATTATGTGTTTTGGAGGCTAAAAAGGTGAAATTATTGCACCTTCTTACATGAGCTTTTAATTTTGTCCTTTGGAGTATGGCTTTTGGTTTGTGTGTGTAAGGAGAACTTGTCATTTCTCACCCACCAATTTATTGAGCTTTGGGTTTGGGGTTTGACCATGTGATGTGGAGTTGAGGAGAAGTGATGTGGCATCCTACATGGAGCCACCTCACCCTCCTCTTCTCTTTTTCTATTTATTCAAGTTTATTTGATGGTTTTGGGGTTACATGTTTTATTTTCACTCTTGCATTTTGGAGGAGCTTTCTTTTGGGAGTTTTTGTTTGAAGCTTGGAAGATTGTTTTGAGCTTGTTTTGGACTTGGAAAGCTTGGAGCTTGTGCTTGTGGATTGGATTTTCTTGCAATGGAAAGGTAGGGACTTCACCCATGTATTTTTATTTTTATTTGTTGTGCAAATTGGTTGTAAATGAATGAATGTTGTGTATTTTGGTTTTGGGAATAGAATGGCCTTAAGGTTGTGTAGGAGAAATAAAATGGGGATTTATTGAGGGAGGGATAAGAGTTTATATTATGCATTTGGAGGGAGTTTTGGGTTGGGTGTCCCACCTTGTGATAATAAGAAAGATTTCTTATTTATCTTGATATGTTTATTGAGGGAGGGATAAGAGTTGAGGGAGACATAAGAGAAATTGAGGGAGGGATAAGAGTTTGGTTGTGGTTGTGTGAATGAAGTTTTGGAGGATTTTTAAGGTGGACACCTACACCCTTTGGGAGGCATAAGTGATTCCCCATGTTTCTTCTCTCCCTTGGCTTGAATTTGAGCCTTTGTGCTTGGGAAAATTGTATGTTTTTTGTATTGTGCTTGTGTGTGGGAATTTTTGTGTGAATGGTTATTGTGGAAGCCTTGTAAAAGTTTCCATGGTTTCTTGATACCCTTTATTGCTTCATTTTTGGGGCTTGGGGGCCAATGAGGAGGATGGATTCTCCTTCTCATTGGATTATAGGTTGGGTGGAGAGCATTGCCTACTCCCCTTTTTTGTTGTTGTGCTTGAAGTTGAAGATTGGAGGAGTCATGCTATGTTGGAGCCAAAAGGATCACCTTTGTAATGTTGTTCCAATGTTGAAAAAGTGAAAGTTGTAATCTTGTAAATTATTCTTTCATATTGTTGGAAAGAAGAGCTTTTGTATTGTAAGAAAATGAACTATGCTCATTGAGAAAAAGAAAGTGCATTGTTGCCTTGTTGAAATTTGTATTATTGTAAAAATAGAAGTTCTTGTAAATTTTATTATCAAGTTTTCTTGTATTGAAAAAGGGTGAAATAAGAACTTGAAAGTTGTAATTTATTGAGAATGTATTCCTTTCAAATCTGGAAATGTATTATAGTTACTTGTGCTTTCATTTGGTAAAATGGTTGTGTTTTTGTTGGAAGAATGTATGAAAGTTATACTTGATTTTCCTTGTTGAAAAGGGTTATCACTCTTGTTGTGAAAAGAAAATAAATGACCCTTAGTAATTGGTTGAATTTCATTTCTCTCTTTTAGATTTTAAAATCAAGTTTATTGGAAAGGAAATCTTGTAGTTGTTTCTTATACACTATTGCAATGGAAATCTATGTACTTAGTAATTTAAGTCATGAAATAAAGATCTGACATCAACCTATCAACTATTGAATTGTAGGCACCTTAATTAAAGTTAATATTACCTTAGAAACCAACCCAAGTAGAAAACATTTGGAAAATGCTTGATATTGAGGTTTTATTTTTGGGAAACAAAACTGCTGCCTTGTGTAGAGTGGTGGTTTCAGGACCGCCACCCTACATAGAGTGGTGGTTTCAGGATCATCACCCAAATAGGATTTTCACGGTCAAAGGACCATCAATACCGGCCTGCTTAGGGTGGGGTTTCATCACTTTTGATGAAAAAATAAAAATAATGACTGTAAAATCTGGAATGGATTTAATTAAAAAACATAAGCTTTAAAACTTCAAAATGAAACTACCAGCAACTAGTAAATGAACAAATTCATTCATTTGAGCATATAAATCCATTTATGGGCACCCAAATGTGTATAAACTCATAGATCTAATGAAATGGGGTTTCCCCCAAATAATGAACTCAAAGAATGTAAATAACCAAATAGAAAAACCAGATTCATGGTGGAATCTCTACAATAAAAAAATAGAGAACCTTGCAATAACAAACCCATGAATAAACTAAACTATGAAGAGAAGAATGGAGGAAGATTTCCCCATTTGCAAACTAGATCCAAAGAAATTTCTCCATGGTTTCACTTCTTGCTTCCATGGCTTCCACTCCTCCAACCTGCAAATTAAAATGGAACAAATGAATGAGTTAGGGTAAAAGAATGAATAAGAAGACCCCATAAGGATGTTTAGGGTTCATTTGAAAATACCTAGATCTAAGGGTGCAAAACCATTTAATCTAAGGGTTGAGGATCAACCCTACACATTTCAAGTTGTGGCACTTTATGGGGTTGGGTAATTTTTAATTAAGGTATGGGTATCTAATGAATGGGGCCACTTAATGGTTAGGGTAAGTTGAAACTTTAGCCTTAGAATGTTAAGTAAATAAATGGCTTTGGTCATTTAAGGATAAATTAAATAATTGTAAAAAGGGGTAACTTAGCTAATGAATTATAAGGGTTAATTAATTGGAATTTAAAATGTTTAGTTAGATAACCTCATGGGGGGCATTATTGTTAATTGTTGTGAGAAGTAAGAATTAAACTAACTTAGGAAATATTGACCCAGTTGATATTTTAAATAAGGTGAATTAACAAAAACCCTAGAAAGGGATTTATCCCGAAGTGGCCTTAGTGTAAATTAATAATGTTAATTATTAATTTAATATTCGACAACTTTACAAATGTGTGAAATTTATTAAACAAGAAATAATTAAACCTAGTTGATAGTATCTTGTTGCAACCCTTTTAAACAAAAAAAATTATTCCATATATTTTTCCTAATTAAGTATTGAGTTTTGTCTTGGGTTTTGTGCATGTCAAAAATGTGGGTGTTACACTTGGTATCAGAGTTGTGGGTTCAATGCTTGGACCCTTGGGCACACTTGGAAACACAAATAGTAAACTTAGCACAACTCTAACTTAGAACACATGACATTGTGGATAACTTAAAATGTAGAAAACTTAGAAAACTGAAATGAACCTAGATGATGATGAACTAACTCTCACCTTGGTCTGTGTAGGAGGTGTGGACTAGATGATGAGTTCTTACATGTAGAGTTAGATCTACCACCTCCAGAGTAGGTTGTTGCCACTATATTACCACAGATCCTACAGACCTTACAGGAGGTCAATGCAACTATACGAGGTGGAGCAGTAGGGGGATGACCTAGCCAACATGATAGGGAGCCATCACATGAGGCTCAACACCCTTCACTACACAGTGAGGAGTATAGAGTGGAGAACTCCCATGTGGAGTCAGTGAGACCAGATTCACCACCGAGAGGGCATGGAGATAGGGCTGAGGGACATAGAGAGAGATCTAGGAGCCCTAGACAGAGAGATGGCCATGGTGAGAGACCTAGAGGTAGGAAGTTGACAACAACGGTAGAGCATATCAGAGAGATTTTGAAGCTTCATCCATCTCATTTTTCTGGAGACACAGGTGGATTTCAGGCTGAGGCTTGGTTAGTTAGCTTGAGTGGATGCTTCAAGCTATGCCCATGTACTAGCAACATGAAAGCTCATGTTGTGATTCATCTTTTGAGAGATGAAGTAGGAGTTTGGTGGTGGACTGAGGAGTAGAAGCTCCATGTAGATTCAGAGACTGTTACTTGGGAGCTCTTTGAGGAGTGATTCAGGAGTTGATACTTGTCTAGATGGTTTATTCAGTAGAGGATTGATGAGTTTCATGATTTGCGACAGGCATCTATGATAGTGGCTGAGTATGAGAGTCAGTTTTTGGACTTGCTTCAGTATGTTGAGTACATGCAAGATGAGCAGGTCAGGATTCATAGGTTCATCAGGGGCCTGAATTTGGATTTGGGAGGGGCAGTGTGTATGCATTGTCCACATACTTTAGTTGAGGCCATTGAGAAGGCCTACATTGCAGAGGAGAATAGGGGGAAGACTCAACAAGCTAGAGATAGAGTGAGGATCCATATTCAGTAAATGTAGGATAGTAGGATCGAGGGGGACAATCCTCCTCCTCATGGTGGACATGGCTCAACAAGTCTTCTTTTAGGCCACACAACAGTAGCAAGCAGTACAGACCCATCCACCATTTAAACCCCCACAGAGATTTGATGCACAAAGGGGATGGAGTATGGGGCTTCCTCCTAGAGGACCCATCAGGACACAGGAGCACCTAGAGCTCAGTCAAGCTGGAGCTTGTCAACAAGTGACCACAACAGTCCACAACAGGATCATCAAGATCCACTCCACAGACCACTAGAGCACCAAGGGGAGCCACTTCTTTTTGGAGAGAGCCTGGTAGTTGTTATGGATGCAGTGTACATGGACATCATTGGAGAGAGTGTCCACAAAACACTAATAATAAGGGTAAGGGACCTATTTCAGAGCCTACAGTTGGTGACATGTCTAGGAGCCACAGGATTTATGCAGTGGTCGAGAACCACTAGGAAGAGCATCAGGGTATGGTGATAGAGACTTCAGGTAGCATTGGTGGTATCCCTACCTCTATATTGTTTGATTCTGGCTCTTCTGATTCATTTATTGCACCATCATTAGTAGAGTGATGTAGGCTGGTGGTAGTTAGGTAGGGCCTTAGTTGGGATGTTGAGATGGCTTCTGGAGCCAAGCTCATAGTGGAATCCTTAGTCAAGGAGTGTGTAGTTGACCTAGGACCCTTCACTATGACCTTGGATCTTCGCATCCTTCCCTTGGGTTCTTATGGAGTCATTTTGGGTATGGATTGGTTATCTACACACAGAGCTAGAGTGGACTATTACAAAAAAGTTATCACTTGTGTAGATGATTTGGGGTTGGAGTCAGTGATAGTTGGGGTTAGGAGACCCATCTCTATTCACACTATTTCGCTATGCAGCTCAAGTGGTGTGCATGACATGGATGTCAGCTATATGCTATTACAGTTAGTGACAGGTCAGAGGATGAGTCTAGTGGACCATCACTTGATGATCATCATATTTTGAGGGAGTTTTTAGATGTTTTTCCAGGTGAGTTACTTGGTTTACCTCCCCCACGTGAGATAGAATTTCATATTGATTTGGTTCCTGGAGTGGAGCCTATCTCACACGCACCATATAGGATGACTACCCCTGAGCTTTGTGAGCTCAAGTTGTAGCTAGAGGGCCTTCTTGAGAAAGGCCTAATCCATCCTAGTGTATCCCCTTGGGGTGCACCAGTGATTTTTGTGAAGAAGAAGGATGGATCTTTGCATTTGTGTATTGATTATAGACAACTGAACAAAGTAACGATCAAGAATCGTTACCCCCTTCCACGCATCGATGATTTGTTTGATCAGATGAAAGGGGTGACAATGTTTTCCAAGATAGACCTTAAGTTGGGTTACCATCAGCTGAGGATTGTGGAGACTGATATTCATAGGACAACCTTTCACATGAGATATGGCCACTACGAGTTCACAGTTGTGCCATTCGGTCTGATGAATGCCCCTGCAGTGTTCATGAGTTTGATGAATGGGGTATTCAGGAAATTTTTAGATCACTTCATGCTCATATTCCTTGATGACATATTGATATACTCATGCATGTGTGAGGAGCATGAGGAGCACCTTCGACAGGTTCTACAGTGTCTTCATGAGAAACAACTTTATGGGAACCTGGAGAAGTGTGCATTCTTTCAGTTTGAGGTTCAGTATCTAGGCCACATTATTTCTGGGGAAGGTATCACAGTTGATCCTTCCAAGATTAGAGCTATCATGGATTGGCCAGTTCCTACCAGTGTGACCGAGGTGCAGCTTCATGGGATTGACAGGTTATTACAGGAGATTTGTTTAGGATTTCTCTCACATATGTGCATCCCATCACTTCCCTTCAGTGGAAAGGGAAGAAGTTTGTTTGGTCAGATAGATGTGAGTAGGCCTTCAGGACACTGAAGGAATGCCTTATGAAAACACCTATTCTAGCAGTGCCAGATCCTAAGAGGGATTTCTTCATGTGTACAGATGCTTCTTTGGTAGGGTTAGGAGGTGTTTTGATGCAGGATGGCCATGTAGTAGCTTTTGAGTCTCACAAACTCAAGGATTATGAGCTCAATTATCCAACTCATGACCTTGAGCTTGCAGTAGTTGTGCATGCTTTGGTTTTGATGGAGGACATTTTATTTTAGGCAAGAGATTCATTCTCAAGACAGATCACTTGAGCCTTCGACACCTCTTCACACAACCCAATCTCAATTCCTGTCAATGGCGTTGGATGGAGCTGTTATGTGAGTATGATATGGAGATAGAGCATGTGAAGGGGAAGGAGAATGTGGTTGCAGATGCTTTGAGTCATCGGAGGCATTTGGTTATGGCTACAATAGTTGGTACAGACTTGAGGAGAAGGATCTTACAACAACTTCCACATGACAACTTCTACCTTTCAGCTAGAGCAGAGATTGAGTCTCAGAGACCCCTTGAGGGGAAGTTTGAGGGATTGACACTAGAGCCAGATGGAATTCTTATACATAGAGGTCAGATTTATGTACCTAGGGATGGAGATTTGAGACAGGATATTTTGACAGAGGCTCATCGTGCACCTTATTCAGCCCATCTAGGGGTGAAGAAGATGCATGCCACATTGAGATAGTTGTACCATTGGAGAGGACTACAGAGAGATGTAGCTCATTTTGTGTCTCGATGTTTGGAGTGTCAGAGGGTGAAGGCTGAGCATCAACATCCAGCTGGCCTTCTCTACCTGCATGCCATACCGGAGTGGAAATGGGACACCATTTCCATGGATTTTATAGTAGGGCTACCTATGTCGAGATACCACCATGATGTGATCATGGTCACGGTGGATAGATTGATGAAAGTGGCTCATTTTTCTCTAGTGAAGACCACCTATACAGCTAGTGCAGTGGCATGAGTATATTTGGATGAGATAGTGAGGTTGCATGGGATTCTGTGGAAGATCATTTGTGACCACGATCCATTGTACACCTCTCATTTTTGGACTACCATGCAACATGCTCTCAGGATGAATATCAATTTCAGTACAACCTATCACCCTGAGATAGATGGATAGACAGAGTGGGTGAATCCTATTTTAGAGGACATGCTTCAGATGTATGTCATGGATCATCAGTCGAGATGGGAGGAGTATTTGTACTTGGTTGAGTTTTCTTATAACAACAACTTTCAGAGTTCTATTGGTATGGCTCCATTTCAGGTGTTATATGGTAGGGAGTGCAGGACACCACTGAGTTGGGACAAGGTTAGAGGATAGAGTTTCTCTTGGGCCAGCTTTATTGTAGGATATGGAGCAAAAGGTTGTCATGATTAGATAGAGATTCTAGGAGGCTCAGGATAGACAGAAGAAGTATGCAGATCAGAGGAGAGTTGACCACAGTTTTGAGGTGGGCACGAAGGTGTTTCTTCATGTCAGACCTCATAAGATCCCTATCCATTATGGAAAAGGCTCTAAGCTAGCTCCTAGATTTGTGGGCCCCTTTGAGATCTTGGAGTGGATCGGTCCCTTAGCCTACCATCTAGCATTTCCACCCAGCTTGTCTCACATCCATGATGTGTTTCATGTTTATGTTCTTAGGAGATACATTCCAGATCCTTCTCATGTATTGGATTGGACCACATTGCAGGTGCAGGAGTAGGGGCAGGTGATGGTGGAGCCCATGCACATTTTAGAGTGCAGGACCCTGGGCCTTTGAGGCTGAGAGATTGATCAGGTGTGCATGTCCAGTGGGATTGATACGATGAGACAACAACTACATGGGAGGATGCCACACCTTTGAGAGCATAGTTCCCACACTTGTTCCAGTGACTTCCAGGAGGAATTTGAGTCTAAGGGGAGGGGGATGTAGTGCCCACTCCTCTTTGACATTGATCTTACTATGATTTTTTCTTACTTTGGATTGGAGGCATAGACTTTGTTATCATATTTGATCAGTAGACATTGATAGATGGACATTATTATATTTGATTAGTATTTTGATAGACATTATAGATATTTTGATTATGGATATGTGGTGACTCATAGTGTGAATTATATGCATGGATTGATATTTCAGTATTGATGATGATCTAGAGTTACTACTTTTATATATATATACTAACACATTGGATTCTGATACATAGATAGATTTTGTTAGATGATCTAGCTAGTCTTGTGATCTTATTGTTAATTGATGAAATGATAGAATTGAAATATTTTGAAATTGTAAACAATTGGTGAAATTGCTTGATTTTAGTGATGATTTAGTTATGTTATTTGATGATGTGAATTGATATGTGTATGTACATTTTATTTTTTGATGTTATTGATATGGCCATGAGGCTAGAGAGGTATTGTTTTGATTTTGCAGGAAATTGTAACACAACAAACAAAAGGGGATAGGAGACCAACAATGAAAGAATTTTGGGTATTGGCAACAGGTCACCTTGGCAACTTGTGTTTTTGTATGTTGTTATGTTGTTGATAAATTTGTTAGGAGGTCCCCATTGGGGGGTGGCCTCAAATGTGACCTTGGGTAAATGTGTTGTTTTTCCTTTTTCATTTTAATTATTTTGTGAGTATGTGATTTACTAGTGTAATGTGTTCTACTTTATTATTGTTAGTTAATGTGCTCTATTTAAGTTGATTAATCTTGTTGATTATTGTAATTTGGGATGTGACCAAAGGGGTATTTAATTTTGGTAGATTTTCCTTGATTTTATTATGGATTTGAAAGGATTTTATTGGTTTTAGTGTTGTGTACTCAACCTTGCATGTCAAACTCGGATTTTGGCTTAAGGGCCATTTTTGGAGGCTTGTGGGACAAGTTAAGCTTGTCCCACACCTCTTAAATTCACCTACCAACTATACCTATGGGGTAAGGGGTCAAAATTAGGCCCCATTATGTGATTTGGAAGGTAAAAAGGTGAAATTATTGCACCTTCTTACATGAGCTTTTAATTTTTTCCTTTGGAGTATGGCTTTGGTTTGTGTGTGTAAGGAGAACTTGTCATTTCTCACCCACCAATTTATGAGCTTTGGGTTTGGTGTTTGACCATGTGATGTGGAGTTGAGGAGAAGTGATGTGGCATCCTACATGGAGCCACCTCACCCTCCTCTTCTCTTTTTCTATTTATTCAAGTTTATTTGATGGTTTTGGGGTTACATGTTTTATTTTCACTCTTGCATTTTTGGAGGAGCTTGCTTTTGGAGTTCTTGTTTGAAGCTTGGAAGATTTTTTTGTGTTTGTTTTGGACTTGGAAAATCTTGGAGCTTGTGCTTGTGGATTGGATACTCTTGCAATGGCAAGGTAGGGACTTCACCCATGTATTTTTATTTTTATTTGTTGTGCAAATGGTTGTAAATGAATGAATGTTGTGTATTTTGGTTTTGGGAATAGAATGGCCTTAAGGTTGTGTAGGAGAAATAAAATGGGGACTTATTGAGGGAGGGATAAGAGTTTATATTATGCATTTGGAGGGAGTTTTGGGTTGGGTGTCCCACCTTGTGATAATAAGAAAGATTTCTTATTTATCTTGATATGTTTATTGAGGGAGGGATAAGAGTTGAGGGAGACATAAGAGAAATTGAGGGAGGGATAAGAGTTTGGTTGTGGTTGTGTGAATGAAGTTTTGGAGATTTTTAAGGTGGAAACCTACACCCTTTGGGAGGCATAAGTGATTCCCCATGTTTCTTCTCTCCCTTGGCTTGAATTTGAGCCTTTGTGCTTGGGAAAATTATATGTTTGTTGTTATTTTTGTATTGTGCTTGTGTGTGGAAAGTTTTGTGTGAATGGTTATTGTGGAAGCCTTGTAAAAGTTGTCATGGTTGCTTGATACCCTTTATTGCTTCATTTTTGGGGCTCGGGGGCCAATGAGGAGGATGGATTCTCCTTCTCATTGGATTATAGGTTGGGTGGAGAGCGTTGCCTACTCCCTTTTTTGTTGTACTTGAAGTTGAAGATTGGAGGAGTCATGCTATGTTGGAGCCAAAAGGATCACCTTTGTAATGTTGTTCAATGTTGGAAAAGTGAAAGTTGTAATCTTGTAAATTATTCTTTCATATTGTTGGAAATAAGAGTTTTTGTATTGTAAGAAAATGAACTATGCTCATTGAGAAAAAGAAAGTGCAAGGCCTTGTTGAAATTTGTATTATTGTAAAAATATAAGTTCTTGTAAATTTTATTATCAAGTTTTGTTGTATTGAAAAAGGGTGAAAGAAGAACTTTTGAAAGTTGTAATTTATTGAGAATGTATTCCTATCAAATCTGGAAATGTATCATAGTTACTTGTGCTTTCATTTGGTAAAATGGTTGTGTTTGTGTTGGAAGAATGTATGAAAGTTATACTTGAATTGCCTTGTTGGAATGGTTATCCCTCTTGTTGTGAAAAGAAAAGAAATGACACTTAGTAATTGGTTGAATTTCATTTCTTTCTTTTAGAGCTTAAAAGCAATTTTATTGGAAAGGAAATCTTGTAGTTGTTTCTTATACACTATTGCAATGGAAAAGCTATGTACTTAGTGATTTAAGTCATGAAATGAAGAA
Source organism: Taxus chinensis (assembly GCA_019776745.2). NCBI lineage: Eukaryota > Viridiplantae > Streptophyta > Pinopsida > Cupressales > Taxaceae > Taxus > Taxus chinensis. The sequence goes on from CM034157.1 coordinate 139,739,568, forward strand.
TGACATCAATCTATCAACTATTGAATTGTAGGCACCTTAATTAAAGTTAATATTACCTTAGAAACCAACCCAGGTAGAAAACATTTTGGAAAATGCTTGAAATTGAGGTTCTATTTTTGGGAAACAAGAACCATGCCCTGTGTAGAGTGGTGGTTTCAGAACCACCCTTCCCAGCCTACCCTCACCTACAAGAGTCGGCGGTTTCAAATCGTCACCTAGACAAGGGCGGTTTCACAAGATCGTCGGCCTTGCTCAGGGTGGTGGTTTCGTCACTTTTGACATGGAAAAATAAAATAATGTGACTGTGAAAAATACGAAATGAATTTAATTAAAACCTGATATTTAACACAATCAAATGAAACTACCAACTAGTAAATGAACAAAATCATTTGTTTAAGCATATAAATCCATTTATGGGCACTCAAATTGTGTATAATTTCATAGATCTAATGAAATGTGGTCTTTCCCAAAGAATGAACTCAAGAATGTAAATAACCAAATAGAAAAAGTAGATTCAGGGTGGAATCTCTATAATAAACAAATAGGGAAGCTTGCAATAACAAACCCATGAACAAACTAAACTAGGAAGAGAAGAATGGAGGAAGATTTCCCCATTTGCAAACTAGATCCAAAGAAATTTCTCCATGGTTTCACTTCTTGTTTCCATGGTTTCCACTCCTCCAACCTGCAAAATTAAAATGGAGCAAATGAATGAGTTAGGAAAAAAAGAAAGAATAAGAAGACCCCATAAGGATGTTTAGGGTTCATTTGAAAATACCTAGATCTAAGGGTGCAAAACCATTTAATCTAAGGGTTGAGGATCAACCCTACACATTTCAAGTTGTGGCACTTTATGGGGTTGGGTAATTTTTAATTAAGGTATGGGTATCTAATGAATGGGGCCACTTAATGGTTAGGGTAAGTTGAGACTTTAGCCTTAGAATGTTAAGTAAATAACTGACGTTGGTCCCTTAAGGATAAATTAAATAATTGTGAAAGGGGTAACTTAGTTAATGATTTATAAGGGTTAATTAATTGGAGTTTTAAATGTTTAGATAAATAACCTCATGAGGGGCATTATTGTTAATTGTTGTGAGAAGTAAGAATTAAAAGTAACTTAGGAAATATTGACCCCAGGTGATATTTTAAATAAGGTGAATTAATGGAAACCCTAGAAAGGGATTTATCCCGAAGTATCCTTAGTGTAAATTAATAATGTTAATTATTAATATCTACTAGATTTTATTGAAAACAAATAAGTTTAAGTGGGTCAAATAACTAAAATACTAACATGTTCTCTTGTTTTTGTTAAAAAACATAATAAAGTGACTTTTTTTCCCCGCTCCATTTTTTTAGCACCATTTAGTATTTTTGAAAACTCTTTGGTAGAAAGATAGCTGGGAGCATCTAGTTTGTGTTAGATTTTAGGGAGTATTTTTGTTGTATGATTTTTCTAGTACAATTTTTTTTATGTTTTTAAAAATAATAGAGCTCCGACCGTGCCCCCCTAACTACCTAAAAAAGATCAAAATTTAGTTTTTTTAATATGTATAGAATTACTCCTAGTTTGTGCCTAAAAGTTTTTATTCAATTTCGATGAGTAAAAAAAAGGTACACGACAAAAGATGGACATGCTTAAAATTAAAAAATTAGCTATAAAAAGGCATAGTTAGAAAATAAATAATATGAAAATCTTATATTTGTCAGAAAAATTGGAAAATAATATTTATACAAAGAAGAAACTCTGTTTAATGTCGTGGTATAATTTTTTTAAACAAATCGATTAATTGATGTTGATTTATCATGGTGAAAGTTGTATTTTTGCATTTTTCTACAAAAACACGTGGTTTACTGTGTTTGTGTAGGTCCATGCCTCAAGCTTGGGGATCCAAACTAGATCCCAAGCCTTGAGGCATGTACTAGAAAAGGGAAAAAACATAACACGTACATGTTATGCTTTGTTTATACATTTTGGTCCCCCAACATCCCTTTCGCGGGATTTTTACATACATTCTGTCTGGTGTGCAATTTTCTATACATTCTTGCATGATTTTTTAGTAGTTCATTTATCCCCTCCCCCACTAGTTGATTTTTTATAATCATGGGTGATAAAAGTTGAGCTAAGGACAAGAGGAAAGTCAATAATAAGACATCGAATCAATAAGAAGAGATGAGAATAAAGAAATCAAAGAGAATGCAAAAACTTGGTGTAGAGAAAGGTACATTTGCTATATCAAATGTAGCTAATGTATTAGAAAATGGGGATGAAATACATAATTAAAATGTAGAGAATAATTATTTTGCAATGAATAATTATTTTACAATGAATAATGATTTTGCAATGAATAATGACATTGAATTGAATGATAATGTTGCTATGGATGAAGAAATTGATAAGAATCCAATTGTTGAACCTTTACCTGAGAATCCAAATGTTAACCCTGAAATTTGTATGAAAACATTGAATGAAGAAAGTAACCTTGTAAACAAATCTTAACCTTTAAGAATTCCTCCTTCAATTTTTCAAAGAAAACCAATTCACTTAATTGAAATTATGAAAGCATTATAAAACCAATGCTAAAAAAAATGTCTAAAAGAAATGCCAGAAGAAAAGCTAGTAGAATTTGGGATAATTACTTTGAGAATTTAAATGACACACAAATATGTCAATTATTTGTTACATTGATGAAATTAATTAAGATGATACCTATAATTAAGACCCTAGGGTTAAGAACATCTAATGTTGTTGATCAAAATACGTCAATTGTTGAAAACATACATAAAGCATACCAAACTGTAGGTGGCAAAAGACACTCCAAATATAGTAATGCTACATGGAATGAACTTACAAATTGTATAGTAAGTGATAAAACAATAAATATATATTTGATTAGAAAAAAAAGCAGTGCTTTGAAGCTAAACATAAAAACACCAATGAAAGAAATAGAGAGACATAAACATCTTGAGTCAGTCAATAACACTGACTATTGGGATTTATCTAGCAGACTTCCATGGAAAGAAAATAATAAATCTGATATTCTAAAATAATTAATTATAATATTTTAGAATGAGAACACAAGGGTGTCACCGAATAGAAGAGATACAATAAAAATAAGAATAGATTCTTGTAATCGTGAATTGTGTGTAAAATATTTCTTAGATATGACTCAAACACAGTTGTTCTCTAAGTTTAAGAATGAAAATCCACAAATTAACATTATCCAAAGATTCTTTGAAATGATAAAACTCTTTTATGTGAAAATAAATCACTCACGTACCACTTGTTGCAGGCATCATGTTAAATTTTCAATGCATTATGATTTTTTTTTTATCGAGTAAATCATATTTTGCATATTAACATCATGTTGCAGGAGTGTGGATTAAATGTCCCACCAAAATCTTCAAGGTAATTTATTCCAAAAATATTTTAAATCAACTGGCCAATTTTTTGTATAAGAAAGCATGTTTGGATGGAATGTGCAATGTTTGTAGTGGCTTTCCAAATTTGAAAAGTTGTATCCATGAGGAGATTACATATTCAATAGGAAAATAATTGGTTTGTTTCAGTAAATATAAATCAATGGTATATCAATTAAAATATGGAAAAGAATTTAAAAGGTGTGAACTTGTTACAAAAAAATTACCTATATCAGAATATATGGTCAAATTCAGAGAGGAAATTTTTTATGAGTATGCAAGGCACACACATAGAGCTCGATGGTTGAATGAACAATTCAAGTTAAGAAAAGACACATTTCCACTTGGTACTATTATTTCAGTAGTTGACTTCCCGTATAATTACACATTGTAGCCAAAAATTGAGGTTCACTCTCAATGTTATAACTCAGTGCAAGTTGCTATTTTCATGCATATAGCATTCATGCACTCTAAAGAAAGTACTAAGCAAGATCAAAAAATATGAAGAGAGTATAATTTCTACATCACTAATGATCAGACACATTCTACAAAATATGTACAAGGGTGTTTCCAAGTGTTTTCTATGAACTTGAATGAGAGGAACATTAGTTTCAGTCAACATTACATTTGGTCAGACAAGTACACATCACAATTAAAGAATACACAAATATTTTATTGGCTAAGAAGGATGTACAAAGAAACAAATGTATAACATATCTATATTTTTACTGACACAGGGCATGGAAAAGGAGAGCATGATTGTGTAGGAGCATGTGTAAAAAGAACACTTGCAAGAGAAGAGTTAAAGTTCAAGGATGATGTTAAATTTACATATGCAAATAACATTGTTGATTGGTTTGTCAAGAATATGGGACATGAATCTCAATAGAGATCAACAATTCGTAGATATTTTTGGTTGATATAGGAACAACATTTAGAAAAAATTTAAGATTGTATGATAGCTGTAGGATCAAGTGATATGTACTCATTCCGTAGTTCAGATGAAAATGCTTGGACTATTTATACTAGGTGCATGGCATGTTTTTTTATATCATGCATTGATTTTGTTTGGAATGAATGTGAGTCACGATAGTGGGTGGATGAATGGACTTGTAGACCTCTAATTCCACTCGAATTACATTAAGTTCTACAAGCATTACAACTTGCAAGGTATTTAGATCAAATGACAACAATACCATACTTTGACCAAGTCTCTGATTTATTGCAATAAGGTACATACATATATGTATATGCCATGTTTTAGATTTATAAATTATTAAAATTTCAACTCTTAATGTATTTTAAATTTGAATTCAGTTTTACTTTGTGATAGGGCATGTTTTTGTAGTTACTGCGAAGAAATTTAATGAAGAGGGAACAAAGTAATTCTTGTCTCGTTGTGTAGAGGGGAAAAAAATTGACTTCCACAATCATTGACTATGAAGACCTTGAGTATCTCACTAGGTTAGTGGTAGTCACTAGAACTTGGTTTCGATGATATCCTATCAAAAAATCAAACATTTGGTTGTTTGGAGACTATGAAGTACATCGAAAGATACTTCATTATTCACACTTGGTTCTTGCAACAAATATCGAATTGATCAAATATCAAGGTTGGCCATTAAAAAGAATCTTTGGAAGGTTTGTGAATCAAATCATGAAACAATTCTTGCTACTGTCAAGAGTAGAGTTGATCCTTGTGGTTCATTGGATTGAATTCACAAAGGTATGTTCTTCATGAATTTAATTTGAATATTTACTTTAATTATTTTGTTTAAATTTTATATGATTTAAAATTCTATTTAATTATTTACTAACATGCTTATGTAGGTTAGTGGTGCCAAAAAAACTTCCACCTTCAAGTGGTTGGTACTGTCAGTAGAGAATTTATTATTCTCGAAGCCAAGTGAAGTGAAGAGAAATTAAATATTAGAAAGGAACAAAAAATATAAATTCTCATTTTACCACCTATATTGTAAAAATAACTTTTTGAAATTCTCATTTTAGCACGTATATTGTATGAACCACCTATATTATTCAGGTAATTGGCAATGGAAAACCTTACACTGAATTAGACTACACTATTTTGCACATTTTTAAACAATAAGATAGTGAGATCACTGAAATGAGATGGAAAAAATAGGCATAGGATTTCATAGAGGTTCCCTATGTGAAGGTTTCAGATATGACCGGACGTCTCTAGGTGCCACGAAGCCTGAGAAATCACCTATCAAAGATATAGCATATTTTGGTCTCAGGGATCTTAAGGGACTACGCCCAGATGAGGTAGCCCGGAAGCATAGGGAGTATAGGGAACCAAAATGAGGCCTCTAGTAGCATTTAGTAGGCCATTTAGACATGTTTGCGTAGACGGTTCAGTCCCATGAGATACCATTTGCAAAATATAGTGTCTAAAAACCTTACACCGACTCAAACTACACTATTTCATGCGTTTGCAAAAAATAAGACAGCGAGAACATTGAAAGGAGATGGAAAAAACTGGCATAGGATTTCCTAGAGTTTTATGACATGGAGGTTTTGGATCTGACGAGTCATCTCTAGGTTTCACGGAGTTCGAAAAATTACCCGTCGAAGATATAGCATTTTTTGGTCTTAGGGATCTTAAGGGACTACACCCAGATGAGGTAGCTCGGAAGTACTTTGATATTTTGCCTCCAAAACAACACCTCCCCTAGCATTTACCTAGCCACCTCGATGTGTTAACGTAGTCATTTCAGTGCCAAGAGCTTCTGTTTACAAAATGTTGCATCAGACAATCTTACAATATTCTAGCATGCACTATTGTACCATGCAAATGAGATAGGATAGAAAAATGTATAACTATAATTTTATATTAATTGTGGGGGACAATAAAGGAAGGTGTTATGATGTTTCTTGCAAAATGTTAGGTCAAATTTAGGTCATTTTTTCAAGTTATACGAGTTTTTGTAAAATAGACTTTTCTTTATGGTTCTCTGACCAAAAAATGCTATATCTTCGACAGATGATTTCTCAGACTTCATGGTACTCATAGACATCTAATTAGATCCAAAAAATCCATGTTGGGGCCATCTACAAAATCCTATTCAGGTCTTTTTCATCTCCTTTAGGTGTTCTCATGGTCCTATTCATTGCAAATGCACAAAATAGTGTAGTCTGAGTCAGTGTAAGGCTGTCAGACGCTATATTTTACAAACAATAGTTTGTGGGACCAAACTGTTTGTGCCAACACATCTGGATGTCCAAGTGAACACTAGTGGATGATTTTTTTGGTTCCCTACACCCCCATGCTTTTGGAATATCTCGTCCGGGCGTACTCCCTTAAGAGCCCTGAGACCAAAACACGATATATCTTAGACAGTTGATTTCTTAGAATCCGTGACACCTAGAGATGTCTTGTTAGATCTGAAACCTCCACATCATGAACCTCTACCAAATTTTCTCATAGTTTTATCCATATCCATTTGTTTTTCTTGTTGTCCTATTGTTTGCAAATGTGTGAAATACTACAGTTTGAGTCAGTGTAAGGTTGTCAGATGTAATATTGTGCAAACAGAAGCTCTTAGCACTGAAATGACTACGCCAACACATTGGCATGGATAAGTAAACACTAGGGGAGGTGTATTTTTGGTTTCCTACGCTCCACATGCTTCTGGGCTACCTCGTCCGGGCGTAGTCCTTTAAGAGCCCCGAGACCAAAATACACTATATCTTCGACAAATGATTTCTTGGACTCCGTGGCACCTAGAGACATATCGTCAGATCCAAAACCTCCACTTTGAGGCCTCCTATGAAATCCTCTCATGGTTTTATCCATCTCCATTTGGTTCTCTCGATGTCCTATTGTTTGCAAATACGTGAAATATTACATTTTCAGTCAGTGTAAGGCTTCTACACGCAATACTTTACAAACGAAAGCTCTTAGCGCCAAACTAATTACCCCAACACATCCAAATGGCCTGGTCAATGCTAATGGAGTCCTCATTTTGGTTTCCTATGCTCCCTGTGCTTCCGGGCTACCTCATCTGAGCGTAGTCCCTTAAGAGCCCTGAGACCAAGACAAGTTATATCTTCGACAAGTAATTTCTCAAACTCTGTGATGCCTAGAGATGTCTTGTCAGATCCGACACATCCATGTTGGATCTCTCTATGAAATCCTCTCGTGGTTTTATCCATATCCATTCAGTTTTCTTGATGTCCTATTGTTTGTAAACACATGAAATAATGAAGTTTGAGTTAGTGTAAGGCTGTCAGACATAATAATTTGCAAATGGAAGCTTTTGGCGCCAAACCAAATACCCTACCACATCACGGTGGCTAGGTAAATGTTAGGGGAGGTGTTTTTTTAGTTAGCTATGCTCCCCATGCTTCTGGGATACCTTGTCTGAGCGTATTCCTTTAAGAGCCCTGAGACCAAAACATATTATATCTTCGACAAGTGATTTCTTAGACTTTGTGGCACTTAGAGATGTCTTGTCATATCTGAAACCTACATGTAAAATCCCTCTATAAAATCCTCTTGTGGTTTTATCCATCTCCATTCGGTTCTCTCGCTGTCTTATTTTTTACAAATGCATGAAATAATGCAGTTTGAGTTGAGTGTAACACTACCAGATGCAGTACTTTGCAAATGGAATCTCTTGACACTAAACTAAATACGCCAACACATTCATATGGCCTTTTGAACGCTAATGGAGGCCTTGTTTTGGTTTCCTACACTCCTCGTGCTTCCAAGCTACCTCATTCGGACATAGTCCCTTAAGAGCTTTGAGACCAAAACACGTTATATATTCGACAGGTGATTTTTCGGACTACATGGCACCTAGAGACGTCTTGCAGATCCAAAACCTCCACATCAGGTCTCTCTACGAAATCCTTTCCCCAGTTTTATTAATATCCATTTGGTTCTCTCTTTGTTGTATTGTTTGTAAACACGCGAAATACTACAGTTTGAGTCAGTGTAAGGCTGTCAGACACAATACTTTACAAACGAAAGCTCTTGACACCAAACTTACTACGTCAAAACATTGGGGTGGCCAAGTTAACACTAGGGGAGGATTTTTTTTGGTTCCCTATGCTTTTCATGCTTCCGGGCTACCTCATCTGGGCATAGTCCCTTTAGAGCCCTAAGACCAAAACACGTTATATCTTCAACAGGAGATTTTTCAAACTTCTTAGAACTTAGAGATGTCTAGTTAGTTGAAAAACCTCCATAGCGGGGCCCTCTAAAAAATCCTCTTGCGGTTTTATCCATCTCCATCCAATTCTCTTGTTTTCATATTTGTTTGCAAACGCGCAAAATACTACAATTTAAGTCAGTATAAGGGTGCCAAATGTAATTCATTGAAAACATGGAAGCTCTTGGCGCCAAACTAACTATACACCAACATGTTGAGTTGTGTCCAGGTAAATACTAGGGGTAGGCTTTGTTTTGGTTCGCTACACTCCCCCGTGCTTTTCCGGCTACCTTGTCCGGCCGTAGTCGCTTAAGAGTCTTGAGACAAAAACACACTATATCTTTGACCAGGTGATTTCTTGAACTTCGTGGGACCTATAAATGTTTTGTCATATCCTACACTTCATTTGGGAGTCTCTTGTTCAATCACTAGATTGGATTTAAGAATGAATTTGATGGAGGAATGTCTAAGAACACACTGGGAGTTATCAATCGCCTAGTAAATCTTTCTTGTTTAGTTCTGAATGGGAGTCAGCTAGCCTAAAAATTATTGATCTTCCATTCATTGATAATTTATGCTATGATAAACCCATGATGCTTTCCAAAAGCACCTTCAAAAGGATAGGGGTAGTCATCAAACTTAGTGAAGGGTGTGATGTGATTTCCAAATAACTTGAAATGCCTACAGATTTAAAGGTAATAACATGAATTGGACAGGATTAGACAATCAAGAATCATTGAGTGTCTGAATCAGAATGTCATTGCATCTGGAGACATTCTCAAGCATTGGAGTAATGCATATGGAGAGACATTATCAAAATATCAATAGATGAAAGGCATCAAATTGTGATGACTCTCAGGTGTTTTAACAGGGGAGAAGACTAAGAAGCATTGAAGAATGTAGTAGGTGCATGATAAGATAGGAACCAGTACAAAGAGACCATGAGCAAGAAGAAGCACAAGTAAGGTAAATACACATATACACATTGATAAATTGAATGAATAATTACTCATATTAGGTAACTCTTTATATAAATATTGATTTCCAAAGTTTGATGCATATTATACATTGAAAATGCTAGTACATGTACATCACCAATAAATGAAAAAATAATCCATAATGTCTTAAATATTGTCAAGTGCACATCATATTAGTTTCATGTAAAAATAATCTCAGAAATGTAAGGTCTCATACAAAAATATCAAGTTCCAAATAGTATTTTAATGTGCATAATAAATATAAAAATACCCAAATAGGTCATATACCATCAAGTTCAAATGCCATATAGGTGTACATACAATGCCATGCACATAAGCATACAAAAAAAATGTCATGTAAGACATATATATTTCCTAATCATCAAAATCTATCCCTCTCTTGGCCTTGCTTGAAGAAGGCCCTCCCTTAGACAAAGATGGAGATCTATGAGATGACTTTGGATCATCTGAGCCCATGCTATGAGTCCTCTTCCGCTGAATACTCACCTGTAGATGAACCTGTAAATGCAAACAATGTTTTTTTTGTCAAAACTTAATTTATATATGTTTTCAACATGTATTTAAGACCATGCTAGAATGAAAGTATTTACATAAATACACAAACTTACAAGTTGTCGATCATGCCGAATTTACATCTCACGCTCAGATGAGTCATCGAGGAGCTCCTGGAGTATGAATAGGGGTATGAAGATGACAAGATGGAGGAGTCCGTGCCCTCGAAGTCAAAATGGAGGGGGTTGAAGTTCCCTACATACACATAAGATCCAGAAAATATAACATCAAAATTAGTGAAAATAGAACTAAGTACATGTATGTGTAATAACAATATTTTAACTAATTTTATCAATATAGAACTATTATTTTTACCCCACCACGCTTGTGAATCAAATGAATAGGGCTGCTACCTGTCGTAGGTAACTCCTCCATATACACAATGAAGGGCATTATTAACATAATTTAATAATTCTACAATGAAAAATATTACTAACATGTAATTTAACATAATATGAATTACACGAGAAATTTAACAAAATTTGCATGTTGTTTGAATACCTCAACGAGTTGTCTGCACAGATGAAATTACAGCGGCAACACCTTTCTCTACTTGTCGCAGAGATGGTGAGGTGTCTAGTGAAGTCAACATCTTTATCAAACATGTATCACGTGAGTTAGATGAACATATAAGAACATACATATATTTGACTTCAAAACTATGTAATATATGTATGTTGTATGTATGTGATGTATATATACATGTAAGTAATGTATGTATAAATATATGTATTGATATTATATATCATGGTATACATGCTATATATATATATATGTATATATATATACATATATATATATGTGTATGTACATGTATATATATATGTATTGTGCAATTTATACATGTATGTATGTATATATATATATATATGTAACACACACACATACATACATATACATATATATATATAGGTACATTGTATGTACTGTATATGTATGGTATGTATATATACATATATATATGTACTGTTATTGTACATGTATCGTATGTATGTATATACACCATATATGTATCGTGTCCCATGATTCATATATGTCCTGTATATATACTGCCACATAGCAATATATATGTGTATGTATATAGTATATATGTACATATATACATACATGTATATATACCATGGCTACATATATATATATATATATATCAATATGTATGTGTGTGTGTATATATATATACATGATATATATATGTGTGTCCTCGTGTATGATATATATACTATATATATATGGTGTGTGTGTATATATATATGTACTATGATATAGACGGAATGATGACAAATATGATATGTATCATGTAAGTATTAGAAAATATTAACATCAAAATTAGCTAAATCTCACCCATAGGTACTTCGAATGTTATGTGTACTTCATGGTGACTTTCGTCAAGACTATGGTTGAGAAATGACAATACACCTCTTAATGGCATTCTTAATTTCAACTGCATGCTTCATGTACAACTTCCTACAATTATTTCCCGCCACTTAACCTATGATATGCTAAATGAGGGGGGCTAGGGCTCTAACTATTTTCATAGGTAACTTCCAGGCTTATCCATATCCCTAAATAGGATAAGAAATACTCTGATGAATCATATTCCATACCTTAATTATCTGTACATGTAAATCTTATAAGAAAATTACTAAATATCATTTCACATACATTTTTATGACATTACACGAGCAATAAAATACACAAAATATTTATGACCTCACTCCTTGTCACTTGAATACCACCAAAAGTTTCTGCGTACACATGAAGTTACAATGTATCACACCTACTTCTCTAATTACCCAAACTTTCACATTATAACATTACCGTGACCACTTACGACAATGAACTTTTTACAACATGTCCTATTGTACTTTCAAACTGTTACCGTACTACCACATTATTGGCGGAATACTAACAGATGTTACTTCTATCAGACACTACTAGCTAATTCTGACTCAACAAATATTCCTAACTACATACATATGTATGAAATTACGGAGGAAAATTTTAGTGTCGACAGGTCACAGATAGCCCATGAAGTGCATGGAATATATGTAATCTCTACTATCTCCTTCACTGTTTGAGGGACAATCTCAGGGTGATAGGGGCATGTTGTGTGGGGACTCTACCCTACTAAATAGGCGCACATTTTGCAGATAGGTGTCGATCTTGTGCAGATCCTTTTCCTCATGCCCCTGGAAATCTCGGAAATCAAAATAATTTGGGATCTCATTGAGGATAAACTTGCAATAGAGTTTCCTCATAAAGTATAGTGGCACCTCGTTGTTATTGCAAGGTGGAAAATCAAACACCATCCACCATCGGTCCCAAAAATTATTTTTAATCAAATTATTATTGCACCAATGGATGGGAAACCATTTACATGACAACGGAATAGGAAAATTAGTGTGGGGGTCCGTGAATAAGGTGCATATGAGGTCTTTTGTAATTTCTTTTTTCTTTACATCCACATATGACAATTTGTTGGAATAATAAACCCTATAACCCTCTCTGTAAGTTGTCCAACGATCAATTTTCCCCGTTTTCCATGCATCAACTTGAGAAAGTATGCCTCCAATGTGTTTGCAAGAGAGGCACAGTGGGGGTTTGTAGATTGTGAATCCCTCATTCTTTTGATTAAATCCTCAATTTCAATTTTTTTTTTCAACTATGTGGGTTGTATAAATCTTATTGACTACCCGGGGGATGTTGAGAAACTATGTGAGGGTTGGTAGGGATGATAGGAATAACATGGTTTGGTTGTGGTTTATTCCCTTTACCGCGACTTGTAACAGTAAAAAAAAAAATTCAATTCAAATTCTACTCTATAATTATCATATTTCAATGCAATTTTGAGAAACGAATTGTGCCTGCCTCTTCTCCATTGATGCCATCGTTGATTTAGATCTTCCTAAAAATCCAGAAATGATCACTTTGAGCTTGAGATCTAGCTGAATGACAAAACGTGCGAGGGCACAGTTAAGCTCTGAAACTCACGTTTGAGGGAGATAAAATGATAGAGGCTCGGGCCTATTTTTTTTAATTTATAGCAGACATAATGTGTACGTGTTATAACGTGTATGTGTTATGCTTTGGTAAATCCCAAACTTGAATAAATTAAAAATGTGATCCCGTTATAATAAAATGTGTACGCGTTTGTTTTGATTTGTTTTTTTTTTTGTTTTTGTTCACTTTTTGGCCCCCCAACTTCATGCACTTACACATGTATTCTCTTCCAAATCTCCATGTTAGAATGATGTTTTAACATTTAATTGCTCTAACTCCAAATCAAATAAAACAACTACTACTATGACTACCTGAATTAAAAAAAAATTTAACAACTAGTGAAAATATTTCATTAGAATCAATACCTTCTTTATGTGCAAATCCTTTTTCTACCAGTCTATCTTTGAACCTTTCAACTTTTTCATCAACACCTCTATTTTATTTGTTAATCCATTTGTAGCCAGCAAGTTTTCTATGTTTTTGAAGTTCTACTAGGTCCCATGACCTATTCTTTTCTGAGGTATCCATCTCATCTTGCATTTCCCTTTTCCATTTTTCACTATCCACATCTTCCAAGGCTTCTTGATAACAGATTCCCTGTCATTAGAAATAAAAAAAATGAAATATTGGGTCTATACTTACTAGGAGGATGTTAATACATGTAGATATCCAAACTGGCTATGGATGTGTTTCCTCATGTTTTTGTGACCTCCATACTAAATGCTCATGTTTTTCCTCAAGCTATTGTGAATCTTCAACATCTGCAAATGATTGTGTTTCTTCCTTTTCAATATCTAAAGATGGTTGAATTTCAACCTTCACATGTTCATGTTTAGGCTCTGTTTCTTCTTTGATTTTGGCATATGATTTTAGCAGAGCAGATTCCTCAAACTCTACATCTCTACTAATAATGATTTTTTGGGTAGTAGGAATCCACACATTGTATCCCTTAACACATCTAGACTTCACTATACCCAACAAAGATGTAGTTATTCAATCTTGGGTCTAAGTTTGAACAATGATTTTTATTAGTAAATGGATAAACATTGCAACCAAAAAATCTCAAGTTTGAATAATCACATGGATGACCTGTCCATACCTCTTCAAAAATATTGCAGTCTATTACAATTGATGGTGAGAAATTTATTAGATAAAACATTGTAAAAATTGTTTCTGCCTATAAACACATCCAAATTTGCATTGCTAAGATTACTCCTTTCTCTCTCTAAAAGAGTCATATTCATGTGTTTAGCAACCCCATTTTTTGTGGAGCATAGTTGGTAGTTTTATGCCTTCCAATCCCAACTTCACTACAATAGTTCTGAAACTCCAAAGATGTGAACTTGCATTTATTATATGTTCTTAAACATTTGATAAACCTGTCTAGTGTACTTTGTCAACTAAAGCTTTGAATTACTTAAAGGTACTGGAAATATTAAATTTTCTATTAAGAAATTAGACCCATGCATTTCTTGGAGTAACCGTCTATAAATGTGAACAAAATACAATGTTCCACCATACAAAATTAAAGGCGCTAAACCCCAGAAAATAGATTGAATATAATCAATAATACCTTTACATACATGACTTGCCAAGTTTAAATTTTTGTCTACATTGTTTCCCAATAACACAAGTTCTTGCAAAACATTTGAGTATAGAAACTTTAAATCCATAGAATAACTTGTGATATTTCAGAAGCCTTTAATCCATTTGGCTCGCTAATGTGCCTTAAACATAGATGCCTATAAACAAGTAGGAAATCTTCTGTTGCTTTACATACCACAGGTTCTTAACTGATATTTGTACTCCCTTATAATATGTAAATTTTCCCAACCTTTAGAGCCTTCAATACAACTAAGGAACTCTTAAGACACCATTCGAGCTCCACCTCGACCTATGAGCTTATAACCAACAAAGTCTAATTCACTCAAGGAAATCAAAATTGTCCTTTTAGTTCTGGTATATGTATTGTTTTTGTTAGTCTCCTTACCATACCATCAAACATTTTTTTTTCTTAATGCTACCAATGCCTTCAATTATTGACAAGAAACATTATTTCTTAAAATAATGGAACTACCATTAAGGGTTTCATAAGAAGACATTCAACCTCTAGTGTGAACATATATGATGTGTAGCAACTAGAATCTAATAACCATTCATTATCATTAGAGGAAAAATTATACACAAATAAAAATTCATTAGTCATACCTTCACTTCAAGTTTATACTTGGTTTTCTTCCGTGGTGAAATATTCCTTCTTTTCTTGATTCTTTTGTCCTCTAGTACACCTCATTAAGATGACATGCTTTTCTACAGTGTCAACAATATGCCTTACACTTCTCTCCTTGGGAGTTAGATCTAGATGTAACGCTCGAGCTTTGACTTGTTTCATTAGATCTACCTCTAGAAAACATGGATTCAAGCGTAGAGATCTCTACAGTAGATTTTATTCTCATTTCCTCATACAAAATTTGTTCCCATGACAGAATCATAGTCAAGGTCATCAACAATACTAAAACTAATAAAAGTTACTATATGATCCTAATAATTTTGTAAAGTACATAACAAGGTGATGTCCTTATCTTCATCATCTACTTTCACATCAATACTAGTCAATTGGCATTATACTATATTGAAAATATTTAAATGATCAACATTTTTCATACCTTTTTTCATCCACAATGTATAAAAATTCCTTTTAAGGTAAATGTGTTTTGTTACAGATTTTGACATGTAAAGACTTTCTAATCTGGTCCATAAACTTGTTGTTGTCTTTTCTCCAATTATATTGAAGACAACCTCATAAGCTAATCATAAGCCTATTTCTATAAGAGATTTCATAGCCGTCTTTTCCCAGTCATTGTCATCCATCCCTATAGGTTTCTATACCTTTCCATCCAACATTTTGTGCAGGCCCTGTTGCACCAGTACATCACATGCTTTGAGTTTCCACAGCTCAAATTTGTTCTTTCCATTAAACTTTGCCACCTCAAACTTTGCACTTGACACTTTCACCTTTTGATATAATAGCAACACCAAATACAGATCAATTACTGCAAATTTGAAAACGATGCTTTGATACCACTTGTTAGGAAACATGAGACTTTGCAGAAATGAATACACAGAAAAATGAATAACAAAAATAAATTTACAGAGATAGAGATAAATGAAATATACAAAATACCAAACGTGCAAGAGACAAACACCATATTTGCGTGGTAAAACCCGAACTGAGTGCTTAGGGAAACATCCACGGTGCAAGATATCAAGCTTTTATTAACTCAAGATTAACATATTACATGCGAACACGTTATGAGCAACTTTATATTTCCATAAAAATATAAACACCTAATTGGTGAAGTACAATTAGGATTCCTCCTCCTAAAAATACAGTGGAAAAATGTCATAGGATTTTCCTTCCTAAATATAGAATTTGATTAAATTCATCTTTCTAAAAACAAAAGATCGCTACCCCGTGGACCCCGTGCCACATGAGTGGGGGGCAAGCCAACTGACATCTCCCCTTAAAGAAGTGAGGCACAAACTGTGCCGCAAAGGGATCCAAAAGTTAAGGTCAAGTTCCTTCCACTTATTTTGTCAAAATCCTCTACGGAAATCTGCGCCAAACAAAACTTCACGTGGTCTGTTTCAGAATCAGGCACAGCGAGTCGCAGCCATGTTCACGCACAGCAACAAAAAGAAACAAAACTCTTCTCACCTCCTCCGTCGTGCAATCCAATTATATGAAATGAAGACTATTAAATTACATTGGATGATTATAAACAAATATTATTGTCGTCTGTATACACGCTGCAGGGGGAGAGAACGACCCCAATGGACAGCTGGGACCTGGAAGATCACAAGTCATGTGGGAAGGTGAATAGACATGTTTGTTAATGAAATATGCCAACATGAAAACTCCTCTGAACGCTTCGTACAGCCCAGTAACGTCCCTATGGGTTTTTTCAAGGAGCCAACAACTCTGTATACCCTGCAACGCAACTCATGCCATTTATTGTGTCTTTATTGGGCATTTTTGGACGGACTGAGCTTCAAATATTGAGTGTGGTCTCAGATGCTTCAAATGTTATCTCAGCCTCCTGGACATCTCTGCAATTGTTGAGGTCCATAA
The DNA here is from genome assembly GCA_019776745.2 of Taxus chinensis. Lineage (NCBI taxonomy): Eukaryota > Viridiplantae > Streptophyta > Pinopsida > Cupressales > Taxaceae > Taxus > Taxus chinensis. Next base: position 139,756,844 of record CM034157.1, read on the forward strand.
TTTATTTTTTTGGTATGAAAACAACATCCAACAGTACTACACCCAGCTGCAAAAATACTTCGTTGGTTTTGTCCAATCCTCCAACAGTCTGTTTGGACCTGGTTTCAGGAGGTCCAAATATTCTGAAACCCCATCTTTACATTATTTACTCGATCTAAAATACTCGTTTTATATTTTAATTTGATTTTGCTATTTTGTTTTTTACTGAATCTTACTACATCTAAACTACAATACATAATTTACGCAATATGTCTACAGCGTCCACAAAAATGTTGGCTGAGCTCTGGTCTTGGAATTTAGGACCTTATGTGAATCTTATGTTCTTAACATCATGAGCTCTAAGAGGAGGAAAGATGCCATATAAAAATTGCCATTATAAAGCAACCTTCATCGTGTTTGATATTTATTATAACTCAAGTCAGCCCACTGGAATGCATCGATTGAATCACAACATATTAAAAATGATTGCCCAATTTTATTTAAACACTCGTTGATCTCTAAGAACGATACAAAACTTAATCTACCCCTCTTGCAAGCATTTCTTGGTATTGCAATAATGAAAGCTGGCGTTGCAGTTTAAGCTGTTCATGAAATTCGGCAATGAATTCCTCTGCCTCTCTGTCTACATCCTTTTCTTCAACATGCTCCTCTTCCACATACCTGAAATCATTCATACCCATTAAGCTATTATTGTTATTCTCTACAACCTTTTCAACATTATTCGCAGTGCAAGACTGATATTCTGTTTGAGCTTCATCTGGATAGTTATGGACGCTGCTGCATGAAAATTGGTTGTTTGTCAGATAACCCAAAGATCTTTTTTCGCATCGAAACACCAATCTTGTAAAGTTCTTTGCAAAAATATTTACTGATTTCTTCACCTTAACGTGAAAATCTTCCATTCTCTCGAGAACAATCTTTATTATGAAATCAGTAAATCTTCGTCTACTCCTTGAAATCAAATGAAAAGTTGAAGATATTTAACTGTACAGGTGATCATATATATTAAGAGCATTGTGCTACAAGCTTATGCAGGAAGTTTGCGCGTAAATTCTATACAAGTTCCTCAGACCATTCAATGAATATAATAACTGAAACATAAAATCGAACACACAACACTCCATATTAATATGTGGATGTCCATTTCATGGTAATGAAGCGAGACGCAATATATAATAATAGACATACCAAATGTCTAGATCAGTTCGCCTATCGTAGCTTCGCCACCACGTAAGGTACATTAATAATTATATATTTTTTGGTATATGGGCATAGAAAGCAAGATTATTTAATATGTATATATGATGTTTACAATTGACCTCTTGTCTATGAGGAGCATAACTTCCATCGCCCTACAACATTATGCCTTTCTCCCTTGCTATTTCAAAACGTGAACTGAATTGAGCCGTTTTGTATCAAAACAACGGAAGTTTATATAGCACATTTATTGTTTTCAGGAGAGCCTCTTGAAGGTAATATTATATGTGTGGAATGTTATTAGCGTCATACCTTTTGACTTATGTATTGAAATTACCCATGCCATTTTGAGTAGCATTTGTCGATGATTTCGCCATGTGGATTGAGGAATTAGTAAATGTGTGGAGTTTATAATATTTCGGGGTGGGCAAGAGTAATATTTTTAAGTGAATAACTACATAAATAGGCCAATTAGGGTGTTTTGAATTTGGATTGCAGACAATGTCAACAACTAGATCTAGGGATTCATTAATTATCCGTACTTTCACCCATTAATTGAACGCCCACAAAAAGTCTTATCCGTTGCACAAAAGCAATATTGTCTTCAATTGAGAGTTGTTGAATTTTGGAAATACTTGACGGCTTCTCTAATCCACTTTTCTTATCACAATTAGAATTTGTAACAATTGTAGTAATTATTCTTTTGTAATGTTTCTAAATTGTAGGTTACATATAGATGTGTTAATACTTTTAAAGTCTTTTTTGTTCTTCTGTAAGCGGGACTAAGTCTATTATTGACCTAAGAAGGTTATAGTACTCTTTTTGTGGGATCTACATTTCTAATGTTGGTATAAAATTTTATGAATTGTAATTGTTGTCTATTACATCCTTACAAATGAAATATTTTATCCAATGTTTTAACCATATTAAAATATTGACCAATTGATTTCCCATAATACTTCAGTTATTTTCTTAACCACGAGGGTGGAGATAGAAGAGGGGAGAGGGGAAAGGTGAGTTGCACTAAGTCACCAACTACTATAGATAACAGAGAAAACCCAAAAATATTTATTTTTATGCTAAGGGAAGGCCTCTCACAATTTGTAATTGTAGTGCTCAACATTTTTGGGTCTACGAAGCTAATTTATGTTCTGTGAGAATAAAGAATTTTTTTTGTATTTAGTATTAGAAAATTGCTAATGCTTTTTGTCAAGGGTCTTTATTTCATTGATAAGAATTTGTAGACCAAAATTTCTAGTCAGTGCACTTATGGTGAATGCAGAAACACTCTTTCGAGTGACAAGGAGGAGGACTTTATTCTACATCTTGTGTGCACTCAATGTAAACAATCAAGTCTGATTATCATGTAGTTAATGTAACTTGTATAATCATATTCATCAATGGTGGATGCATATTTTACACAATATTGTAGAAAAATTATTATTTGTTAGATAAAATTATTGGTACTAGTTTGATGGAAGAAGCATCATTTAAAACATGGGTGTTGTTGTGGGGAAATTCCATTAATTTTTATGTTATACTTAAGATGCTAACCAAAACCTCGTGATTGTTTCAAATTGTGTACATTTTTAAGTCACAAAGTCCTAACATTCAAATATCATTCATTGTTGTGGTGCTTGAGGGTGTAAATGTGGAATTATAATTACCATTCATTTTATTATGTTTTTATTTAGCATTACTCTTGTACGTCACTGTCACTACTATCTATTTTACTAATTCCTTGAACTTCAATAGGTGTTATCTAATTATCCCATGCATTATATAGGAATTTCCAAATTTTCCCAATTCAGAAATAATTTGTTGTTTACATACACAAATTCCTATATATACACGTGTCATAATGGTTTATAAAGTCAAAGCTCTAATATCCAAAAAAATATTTTGTCACAAATGTATTTAATAACATGTATAACAAAGTAATTTTGAAGGTTATGAATGATGGACTGATGTTCTCTTACCATTAATGACTTTTTTAAGTGTATTCTAATAAATTCACATTGTAAATGGTATATTTTTGTTATCAATATGAAGCTCTGCTTGTAACCCAATCATTGTAACATAAATTATACATTACTATGCATGAAGATAGGGTGAAAAAGTTTTGAATTCTCTAAAGTGTTTGGTCCAAGGTAATTTTGATAACTTGCACAATTTATTTAGGCTTGAGCAAGCAAAAATGGTTCAAGGCCCAAAATCAGGTTTTGAGGGATCCCTTGGATTTTCTCTAACTTCCATATCCAAAGAAAAATCCAAGGAGATAGCGATTTTTTTTTTAAAATTGAAAGAATGAAGTCAAGGGCCTATTTTAGTTCAAATCGGGTCTGAGGGCTGCGGATGGAACCAATGCGGATGATACCAGGGTTCGTCATACCAATTTTAGGGTCTGATTTGAAAGCTAGGCAGTGTGGAATGCGGAAAAAGTGGATAAAAATGTTCACATAGGTCTGCAAAAGGGACAACTAGGACCAAAAGTACCCGAAATGCCGAAAAATATGATTTGGTCATAGCCAAGTGCAATGCGGTTAAGGTGGAAAAAAATGTCTTGCGTCGGGCCCCAAAAAGTCCATGGGACAAGTTGGGAGGCCAAAAAGTATGCGGGCCCCAAAAATCTAAAATGGCCACAAGCCCTAAGTGCAATGCGGTTAAGGCAAAAAAAAATATGTCTGAGATGTTGGGCCCCAAAAATCCGAAATAGCCGTATGGGGGGCCCAGTGCAATGCAAAAAAGGGAAAAATTTGGCCCGTGGATTAGATAGGAGGTCAGGATGAGTTCCCTAAAAACCTGAAATTGTTGCACTTTAAGGTGCCAGAGGTATTTCGGGAGTCAATTTTTTTTGAAAGGGCCCTAACACCTGGCAACTAATGAGGGCGACGCAGAAAAAAGAGGCCCAGATGGCCCACAACTATGTGAAGCCTAAACCCAAAATCAAACAATTTCATGCACAAAGAAGGAATAAAAAAATAGGAAACAAGAACTTGTGAATCTGTCTTGAGACACATGGGACATGAGTTCCCGCAAAAACCGCATTGCAAAACATCCCGGGACCCTGAACTTCAAATGGGCATAACTTTTGATCAGGAGCTCCGATTTTCAAAAAAATAAACTTTTTGGAATGGCGGATTTAGGGCATGAATCCTCTAACCCATAATGTCTGATTTAATGAGCTAGATGGGTGAAAATAAATAAACATCTCTAGCTCCAAAAAATTAAATTCTCAGTCCCATCAAATGCAAGAAATCCCTGGCAAACCCAAAATAGCTTCTCACACTCAGAATACCATAAATTTTACAATTCTCAACGAAATTTTGCAAAATTGGTCTCGTTGGAATCGTGATTCCAATCCTGACACACAACAATCAAGAAATGCAGAAATTGATGAAGTTTTGATGTTGATTTTGCTGAAAACATGGCCAGGTTCAGAACAATGATTTTATTGGTGGTTGTGAGAACATTTAATGAAGCATGGGCATACATTTTTCACTGCTGCAAGTTATGGGATAGTATGGGGAGCCTTTTGCAAGAAACATACCATCATTTCACTTCATTGATTACCTCTTGCAAGTTGTGGGAAGTAAAATTTCGGGATTTTCATTTCTCCCCTCTCTCTCTCTCCTCTCAGAATTCTATAAATTAGAGTGTTGGGCTCATTGTAAAGAGGTGGTTTTTGAGTAGAAAAAATCTGTCATTTTGGTTTTGTGAAGCCAATGTGTTGCAAGCCCTTGTAGTGGACTCCTTGCATGGTGATCCAGGCCTTTACTTTGTAATAGATTGAACTGTGTATATCATGAAGCAATAGATGCAAGTTTGTGGATGTATCTTCCCTTGCTGTGTTGTTTGCATTCTTCTTGCCTCTTCAATCTTATTGCAAATATATTGTGTCTATTTTATGCTCTATCAGGGATTCATTCGCATTGTGTGTGTATGAAATATTGTTGTTAATATAGTTGCTAGACTATGGAGAATTGTTATCACCCTCTCCAGTATGTACTTCACTTGCATTTTTGACACATTGGAAAGCTATTCTCATTCCCTCATTTTCTTTTGTATCACCGTTGTTAGTGTAGGATTTAATTTCATGCACTCTCTCTCCCTTCTCCCTTGCAAAGTTAGATTAGGATAAGATAGTTTTTCCTGCATTAGAGTAGATTTTGGTAGGTATTTTAAGAGTAAGAACCAACTTTCTCTGGAGGTTTATCTCAAGTAGCAAGTCCCACAACTTGGAGATAACAGCCATGTTACCTAGTCACATCGTGAGCTCAAGAGCACACACTTGTGTAAATATAAGGGTGTTGTGATTTGGTGAAAACACACATCTTTTAAACCCTTTTTTGGTGTTACGAAACAAAACAAATTGAATATACAAAATCCTACTCTAACTATTTTTTGTTGATGTTTCCTTGAATGTTAGGGGTCTTACAGACTCCTATTGTAAATATGTTGCGTGTGAAACTCGACAACAATGTGCAAATATGGACGTTTTATTTTTGTAATAAGTTAAAATTATAGGTTTTCACTTACAGATGGTATGAAAATCCATCTGGCTTGACAATTTGGCTTTTTGTAGCAATCATGAAGCAGGGTGTGGGGGACTAATTTCACTTTTTTCTCCCAAATGACGACCTTTATTAATTGACCATGGGGTCGACCCCACTAACCGTGTCATTTGGGTCCTTTTCAATATTGATGGACTCCCTTTTGGGCTCATAAATATTTATGCCTCTAATGATGTGGCTGAAAGGGCCGATCTATAGCGGAGGATAGTCAACTTCGTTCCCGATGCAAATTGGGTTATAAGTGGATATTTTAATATGGTTGAATCACCTAATGATAAATTTTTCCATCTACCCATGAGGTAAACACCTAGTGAAAGGGAATTTTAGTACTTCATGCATAATAAATTCAGATTTTTTTATCCTAACGCTTCTCGATTTCCCACATTTGAATCTTGGTATATGTGGACCAATCTACGTGGAGGGATAGATCACGTATTTAAATGGCTTGATAGGGCCATGTTGTCAGCTCAATATTTTTTTGAGTTTGATAGCATTTATTCTATGCCAGTGGAGGTCATGCCTGAATTTATCCTTTCGGATCATTCTCCAATACGATTTCATATCTGTTGCCATGATGTGTGCCCCTTTTTTCATAAAGGCCAGTTCTTTCTTAATACCACCTTGATGAAACATGAACCCACTGACAATCATGTTAAATGGGTTTGGAACTTAATTCCATGACCTAGGACCACTGTCAGTGGTTTCATCCACCTATGTAAGCCAATTGGATACAGTGGTGGGAAGACGCACTCACTCGAACTACTAGATTTATTAGAATTTACGATCAATAGCTGGTAAAAATTTGGCACCGCTCATACTCTGCTAACACCTTAGCTCTTAGTCGAGCGACAGTGGCACTCCAAGGTGATCCCTTCTCTAAAGCTCTACAACTATAAGTTGCTACATTCCGGCAAAAAATACAAATTTCGGATAACTACAATGTCAGAGGTGCACAAATTCAAACTTGGATGCATTGGCTCAAGATTGGAGATCGGGTCTCGAAAGAATTATTTCTTTCTCTCCAAACCAGAAATCCTTCCCAATAGATCTGAAGTATCATGGACAACATAGTTCAGATTACAGACCCATAACTTATGTTGCAAGCCTTTGTGCATCATTACAAGCTCGTCTTTCAAGATCAACCACCCTTTGTTGCTCTTGATTAATTTTTGGGCGTTGTTCCACACAAACTATTAGAGGCTCAGAAGGTGATTTGCGAGAGAAATCTCACCATTGAAGACGTCCATGAAGCTACTATGCAAATGGTTAATGATAAAGTGTCAAAGTGCGATGGGTTTCCTTGTGAATTTTATAAAGCCCTTTGGGATTGTGTCGGACAAGACCTATTTCAGTTCTATCTTGAAGGATTTCTAGAATCAATCCCTAAGGCCACTCATTAAGAAGGGAAGCATCAAATTTATCCCTAAGAAAAGAGACCCCAAGAAAATCACCTGTTGGGAGCTGATTACGTTGTTGAATGTCTTATACAAAATAATTGCTAAAGCATTAGCTATGTGATTACACAATTTTTTGCCTATTATTATTCAGCCAGAGAAAATAAGATTTATACAGGGATGATCCATCCTGGAAAACATCATCGCAGTGTGGGAAGGCATGGAATGAGCCTACAGGTCTAATCAAGCAGCCATGTCTATCAAGATCAACTTTTAGAAGGATTGCAATCGAATTGAATGGCCATTCATTCTTGCCATGCTTGAACCCCTTGGATTTAGACCCATTTTTATTCAATCTGTCAATATGATTTTTACAGATGCCTTTACTCAAATTTCTATTAATGGCCTTAGCTCAGAGCCTTTTGGGATTTTTCAGTATCTTCGGCAAGGTTGTCCTCTTGTCCCTGCACTATATGTACTAGCGGCAGAAAGATTTGGTTATCTCTTAGCTCATGCCAAAGTGCAAGGTCTTGTTTATGAAATCTCACTGCCTTCTGAACCCAAATCACAACTTCTTAATGGGAATTTTATGGACGATTCCTTTTTACGCTTATTGAAGATAAAACTAACATTTTTAATTATATGCAATGTTTGGATACTTTATGCCTAACTTCTAGCTCATCCATTCATTAGCGAAAAACCTAGTGTTATCAGTAATCTTTCCTTCCCACACCTAACTAGTTTACCACTTTTTATTGGAAAACTCTGACTCATGGTGAGATTTTTAAATTTATGGGTATTCCTTTTGCTTTACAAGCCTCCCTAGCTAAGCTATGGCATTATGTCATTCAACAGGTGGCCAAAAATTTTGAATATTGGATCACCAGGCCTTTATCCCTGGCTGACAATTTCCAAATATGTTCTAAAGTTCTTACAGCCACACATGTTTACTACTCGTCATGTTGGGTTCCTTCCAAAGCCTCTATTCAAAACTTGAAGAAACTTCTCAAAGATTTCTTATGGGTTAATTCTTCTATAGGAAAACATTTTCATCAGGTAACCTGTGATATATGTTGTTTTCCTTGAAAATCTGAAGGCCTTAGGCTTATTCACATTCAATGCCAGGTACAAGCTCTTTGTGCTAAATGGATTATCAGAAGCATTACTATCCAAGAAGCTTGGAAAGTTCTCATAGGACATGGTATTGCGGAAGGTTCTCCTTATAACTACCTTGCACGGAAAGGCTTAGGGTTTGTTAATTTTCTCATCACCCCAGTGCCTGTCAAAATTGATGGCACCTTTGTGCTTAAGAGTATTTGGAAAGCATGGGAATGTGTCAAACCTTGGCTTCTGTGGAAGAGGGATGGATTTTGTAATGGGATTTCTATCAACCAGCAGTCTCTATGGTGATCAATGATTTTTCAAGCCAAAGATAAATTCTTAGCAGAGGTCCCGGGAATCTCCGTGCTCAAATTCTTTAAGCATGGAATTTGCACCATAGAGGACTTCTTCTACAAAAACACTCAATCCTGGTCCTCTTGGCTGGATTTTAAAGCTTTGTTTTGGATTTCCAACCAGGATCAAGATACTTTTACTACTATGATCAATTTGGTTCCTGACCACATGTTGCATAATATTGTTGTGCATTCCTCTCGCCCATGGTGGAAGGACTGGAAGTGGTATACTAATACCCCGTTTTGTAATTACAAATCCAAAAAAGGATATCATTTTCTCTCGCCCCACTTGCCCATGGTGGGAAAACTTAATACATGTTGGGAAATTCATTCCACTCTAGCTACCTGGGGTAGGCAATTTGAAACTGTTTGGAATATATATGTGGAGCCCAAGATTTCTCATTTCCTTTGGTGTATTATACACCAAGGTCTTCCTATTCGTGCTCGTCTTTTTCAAATTGGGATTATAGCTCCCAATTTCCCTTTTTGTGGGCATCTGGAAATGATCTTGCATATCATTTGGTTTTTTCCCAAAGCTCAAATTTACTTGGACTAGATCCATTCTATTTTCTTTCCTTCTCTGCCTCACCTCTTCACTTGGAAGCATATCCTTTTGGGAGATAATCCCAAATTTCTACATTTGTTTAGCTAGATTTGGCATGTTTATAGGGGAGAGATTCTATTTTGGATATGGAAATAAATAAATGATTTTTTCTTTGTTAATTCTGCAGTTGAAGAATCCTCCTCAGTTTATAATAAATCTATGGTGATCTCCAATGTGCTTCTACAGATTCAAGTTGATGCCAATAAGGTGGCGCTGGAGGTGGATCACCTCCAGACCCTACTACACCACTTGGGGGAGCCCCATGACATCTTTCTAGAGTGCCTCCTTCTCCCACCAGGAGTTCCTCACCTTCCACCCATGGTGGTTAGTGCAATTGGTCTCAAATTTGTGCTTTCAATCACACTTGTTGCTCCCTGAGGCCGTTACATCAGTGTACTTACTCACCAGCTCGCCACCATGGCTAGGGCTCTCCACACAGTTCATCAAGTCATCAGCAGGGTGATGGGGCTTGCCACCTCGCCAACATGGGTGGGGCTCTCCCCCTGCCACTGTTTCACCCGAGGATGATTGGAACCCACCACCATCGACCAAATTCCATCGCCTCAACCTTTCCATTTCTACTCTCAAGGAAGCGGACCCAGATGAAGAAATTGTTGCTAGTTGGGAGTTTCCAAATACTAGCAAGGACTTACCTAGGTTCGGGGTGGCTGGATGATTAGGATCCACCTTCTTTGGGCATGTTTTCTGTTGGATTCTTGATTCTTTTGTTTGTTTTTAGGCGATGCCTTTTTGTACTCTCCTAGGCTCAGTCTTGTTTGACTCTCGTTGCTCTAGGGTCGACCTAGCTTTGTTTGTGGTTTTGGGGCGTCCTCTCATACGACCCACTTTTTGGTTGAAAGTCATCTTATATCGTATTGAATTAATATAATATAAGATCCTTTTTATAAAAAAAGTACATGATCTTACATCAACTTACTTCTCATTTTCGATTAATTATTCCCAATGCTTCACAATTTTTTTCCTTGCCACATACGTGCATTCCAACTTATTTCTTCCTACTAACTCTTTATGTCTTTGGTTAACCATTATGATGAAAAATATACAAGAATGACAAGATAAGATTAAGGGGTTATGTAAAGTGTCTCAAAATCCATGTAATGGGTTAATTTGAAGTAAAATATTACTTAACTACTTGGTTTACAATATGGCACCTTTTCTAATTATGAAGTTACATACTTAGTTTTTTTAACATATTTGTAATTGTATTATGATGCACATTACAGACACGTGCACATACACAAAAGTGTATATACTATGTTTTGTATGCCTAATTAATGTTTTTCATATGTTTAACTTAATCAAATTGTTGATATTCCCTATGGTGCCACAATACATATCATAGAGAAAAAAATATATATGAAAACACACAATATTAATCTAACTATATTTGGTTGACGTGCTTATTAAAATTTGATGCTCCTATATCAACTTACTTCTATGCTTCTATTAATAATACCCAATGCTTCAAATTTTGTTGGCTTGCGACATACATGTGTACCTACATATTCCACTTATAATTTTGTACATCTCAAGATGACCATTATGATGAGAACTGTACAAGAACCACAAGATAATATCAAGGAACTATCCAATGGATCTCAAATACAATGTCATGGAAAAATTTCAAGTGGAATATTACTTAACAAGTTGGCCTATGATGTGGTATATTTATCAATTATGGATTTATATTATATTTCTTTACATTTATCTAATTGTATTATGATGTAAATGCACATACATCCACAAAATCATTTATTCTATGTTTGGTATGCGTTTATCATGCCTATTTATAACCATGAAAAATTTATTTGTGTGTAATGTATATGTTTATTCTATTTTTAACTTAATAAAGTTGTTTTTATGCCCTATGTTTCCATAATACTTATCATTTTAAAAAAATCACATCCTTGCCTACATTTTTTATGATCCATATCATGCATATATTGGGGAAAATTATTTTTTTTTGTATCTTACCTTTTTTATATCTTGCACACATAAGTTACATGCATTTTATTGGTCAAAAGTGTGTTTGTGTGTGTGTGTGTGTGGAACATGATACCCTTAAAATCTAATTAATATTACTCTACCAAAATAGGTGCAACCTCTTCCAATGATTCCTCTAATTCCATGTTCCTAATTGAGTCATATTACCTTTCAAACATTTAGTGAGCATATTTTTTCCCATTAAGGGAGAAAGTATTTCCTATGATTCAACTTCTTATATTTTCCTCCTTTGACTTATTAATTTTTATGCCTACATTGGTTATAGCTTTCCCACATGGGGAAAATTTCTTTCTCAAATCCCACTATAAATATGTGTGTGCTTGGTGCATATTAAATTTGGTTCTTATATAAATTATTCCTTGTCCACATGGAGGAAAGAAACATCCATTTGACTACAATGGTCACATTGATCCTCTTACGACATATCACATTAAGGATGTTATGGCTTATATATCTCCTTTTATAGGGCATAACACTCATACACACAAGGGGCATACTACACTTTCTCTTATATATATTTTATCAAAGGAAAATATGGTGGCACATTTACATGTTCATACCTATAGTGCCCACTCCTCCTTGACACTTATTTTACTATGCCTTTGATTATTGTTGATTAAAGACATGTATGTTATTATTATATTCTGATTAGCATGTTGATAGATGGTACAAACACTTGTGATTGTCAGTATGTTATGACTCATATTGTGGATTATATGGACTTCTAGCAGACATGGATACATATTAAGTACTTGATGACAATCTTGTGTTGTCACCTTGTTATATACTAACACTATGGATTCTTTATGTATTGATTATGTTTAGATGATTAAGCTATTCTTGCGTTCTCATTGATGTTGGTAAAATGGTAGAATTGAAATGTTTAGAAATTGTAAACAATTGATGGAATTTCTTAACCTTGATGATGATTACATTTAGATGTTTGGACTAACCTTATGATCTTATTGATGTTATAACTTATAAAAATTGAAATGTTCAGTGATTGCAAATAATTAATAGAAATTCCTAATCAAGATTACTATGATACAACTATGTGTATGATATTGTTGGATGATATGTATGCGTTTATTATTTCTTGATATATTTTATGCATCCTTGAGGTCGAAGGGGTATTTTTTGATTGGTTGTAGGAAATTATATCACAATAAACAAGAAGGGGCTAGGAGACTAACCATGTAAGAATATCAGATGTTTGCAAGGAAGGACACCTTGGAAAAATTGTATTCATGTTTATTGTTGAGTTTGTTAAGAGGTTCCCATGGGGGTGACCTCAAATGTGACCATGGGTTTATGTGTTGCTTTTCCCCCATTTCATTTTATTCATTTTGTTGAGTATGTGATTTCTTTTTTCGTAATGTATTCTCACTTTATTATTTCTTAATTAATGTGCTCTTGTTTAGTTAATTAATCATGTTGGTTATTCTAAGTTGGTATGTGACTATGTGATCATTAATTGTGGTAGATATTCCTTGTTATATTATTGATTTGAGATGTATTTTATTGATTTTGGAGCTGTGTACTCAACCTCACTTTTCTAATCTCGAATTTTGTCTTTAGAACCACATTTAGAGGCTTGTGGGACAAGTTAAGCATGTCTCATACCTCTTAAACTCACCCACCCACCATACATATGATGTAAGGGGTCAAAATTAGGCTTCATTATGTGTTTTGGAAGGAAAAAGAGGTAATTAATTGTACTTTCTTACAAAATCTTTTAATTATATCTTTGGAAGTATGGAGAAGTGGTTTGTGTGTTGAATGAAATTTATCATATCCTCACCTGCCCATTTATGAGTCTTGGTATTTGTGTTTGACTTAGTGAAGTGGATTGGAGGAGAAGTGATGTGGCAACCTACATGGAGCCACCTCACCCTCCTCTCCTCATTTTATATTTATGTGAGTTATTTTGGATTTTTGGGGGTTACTTGGTTTAGTGGAACACTTACATATTTTTGGGATTTGCTTAAGTTACTTGTTTTGGGAGCCTCAGAGAGTTCTTTGGGATTTGGATTTGATTTGGAATAATCTTGAAGTTGTTTCTTGAGGATTAAACATTCTTAAAATGGAAAGGTAGGGTCTATACCATTGTATTTTATTTTACTTGTTCTGTGTTGTTTGTAAAATGAATGAAAGCATGTGTTTGTTTGGGATTTGGGGTAGTGTGACCTTAAGGATGATGTTGGAGAAGTAAAATGGGGATCTTTTGAGGGATGGATAAGAGTTGTGTATGTGTATTTGGAGGGAGTTTGGGTTGGTCGTTGCACCTTGAGATGATAAGAGATATTTATTGCTTATCTTTATATGTTTTACATGAGGGAGTGATAAGAGATTCGATGGAGTGATAAGAGATCGAGTGAGGGATAAGATTTTTTCATATGTGTGGATGAATATTTTTGAGGTTTTAAGGTGGAAACTTAACCCATTGGGAGGTATAAGGGATTCCCCATATTTCTCTTCTCCCTTGGCTTATATTTTAAGCCTATGTGTTGGAAAGTTGTATATTATTGCGATTATTGCTATTACTGTTATTGTGCTTGTTGTGTTGCAAGTTTTTCTGGTATGAGTATATGTATTGTTGAAGCCTTTGTAAAAAAAAGGAAGTTTCCATGATTGAAAACATTCCCTATCTCTCCATTGTTAGGGCTCGGGGGCCAATGAAAAGGGTGGCTTCAACTTCTCATTTGAATAAAGGTTAGGAGGTGAGTGTTTCCTATGCTCCCTTCCTTGTTGTGATTTGGAGCATAAGAAAAGCTTTGGAATTGCAAGTAGTTCTTGGAATGAAGAAATTATGTAGAAGATAAAGAAAGAGAAAGTTTATTTCTATAAATTTGGCCATGTTGTATCCACCTTTGAGTGGAGGGATTTTTTATACTCTTATTGTTAAGAAAACTTCTTGTAAATTTATTTATCAAACTATGTATTGTAATGGTTGAAAGGAGAAGTTGTAAGTAGTAATTTATTGGAATTTCAACTTATTCCAAATCTGGAATTTAATCAAAAATATTGCATCTTGTTTTCATTTTGAAAGTGGTCTTCTTGAAATTGGAATTACTTGAAATTATATGTTTGTTTATCTCTTGAAATGTTTGTCTTTCTTGTTTGTAAAAGGAATGAAACTTAAACTTAGTAGATGGTTAAATATTTTCCTCTCCTTTCAAAATAGATGCATTGTGTAGAGTGCCCACTCCTCTTCGACACTATTTCATTATGATGATATTATTGTTGGATTGATACTTAGACATTTTGATTATTATATCTTGATCAGTAGATGATAGACTATGCCGATATTTGGACTATTCACATGTTTTGATTTACATTTTAATTATGATGCACTAGATGACGATGATGGATAGATATATATGTTGCTTTAAAGTATTATCATTTTGTAACTAACATGTCATATTCTATATGCATATCCTATGGTGGATATTTTGAGTAGAATTATGATTTTATAGATGTTAAAATAGAATTAAATTGTATGATGATAGATGATAGAATTGCTAATTTTAGATGACAATTATTTATTTCTATATGTATATTATTCTCGATGTTGTTGATATGGCCACAAGGCCAGAGAGGTATTATGTTTGTGTCACAGGGACATTTTATCACGTACATCAAAAGGGGATAGGGGACCAACCACAGAAGGATGTCAAGTGTTGTGCAATATGGCCAAAGTTTGACAACTTGTGTAGAATTATATGTTGTGTTGTTGCATGCTTTGTTAGGAGGTTCCCATGGGGGGTGACCTAATTTATATGGCCATTGGTTTAATGTGTTTCCTTTATTTTATTTTGTTGTTCATGTGTTTAATTATTTGGGAAATATTTTTACTTTATTAATGCTTGCTAATGTATCTTAATTAACAAGTTTAGCTTAAATTTGAATTAAGAGGGAAGATATGACATGTGGGCAATAAATTGGGTAGATAGTACTCATTTGTTGCATGATGTGAATTTAATTTAATGCATTTAGGTCATGTGTACTCCACCATCCTTCCCAAATTTGAATTTGGCCTTATTGGCCACTTTTAGAGACTTAAGGTACAAGTTAACCTTGTCCCTCACATCTCAAAATATCCTATCAACCCTACTTATGAAGTATGAGGCATATTTTGACCATTTTAATGAATTTTTTAGTGTAAAAAGATTCAATAATTACACTTTTTACTTACTAATTTAAGTTTGTCCTTGATTTGCATGGTGTGCAAGTTAGAGTGTCATGTGGACATGTCATGAGTCTTACATGTGCATTTAATTGCTTTGTACTTGGTGTTTGACTTGTGTGTTGGAATGGAGGGATGATGAAGTGGAATCCTACATGGAGCCAACTCATCATCTTCATATCCCTTTTCTATTTATTGGATGATTTTGATATAGTTTTGGTTACTTCCTTTATTTGCTTCTCTTGCAGTTTTGAAAATTGGTCTTGATTTTCATACTTGGAGTTTTATTTTGGAGTGGCATCTTGGTTTGAGAAAATGAATTGGAAGATTTATGGAGAGGTAGGCTCTCCTCCTTTTTTCATTTTTGTATTAATGTATTTTTATTTAGAAATTATCTTTGTTTGTATATTGTATGAGTGTTGTGGTTATGGTTGATTGTGAATGGGTAGCTTGCCTTAAGTTGTGTGTAGGAGAAGGATTTATGGGACAACAATCAATGATCAATAATTCCAATCAGGGTTTATAAAATCAATGATTCAAATTAGACTAGTAGAGTGACCAACAGACAAAATTGGATCATTAATTTCAATGCAACCCAAGTCACCATGCATAGAAGCATCGACAGATGAGGCTTCATAGTACACAGATCGAATGGTCCATATTAAACTTTCCTACCAACCAACTTATCATTCAAATGCTCAGAAGATCAATGATGAACAAATGAACTAGTACAAGATCAATGGTGAATATCGAAGACCACTAATTTTACCACAGTTTCCAATCACTCGACCATAGTTCATAAAACTACTACGTGTCCATATGATAGAAAACCCTAACCAAGGTGAGTTAAATGCCACCGAAAAAAGAAGAAGGGTCAATTCATCATGTAGAGAAGGGACCAACCCCATAGTAATCAACAAAAAAAATCATTTCCATTGACCGATTAAGGGTCCAAAGCCTTAGTGCTTTTCAAAAGTTAAACATTGACAACAATAATTTATCGAATGATTATAGCCTTTTCTATATAAATCAAAGGTGGCTGAATGTATTATTGCATTGACCTTCTAAGGTCTAAACTTCTTTGCCATAATGTTTTCAAACGTCAACACCCACATGATCAAAAAGTAACCAAGCCTTATGATTGTAATCTACCTTAGCTAAGGTATTATCATTAAAGGGGTACATAAATGCCATGTAATGTATGGAAAACTCAAAACAAAAAGAAAATGATTACCTTAAACCCCTCGAAGATACCTTAAATTTTCCAAAATATCATTCTTAAAGAGATGAATTAAAAGAAAGGCATGTATATTTTTCATGCGAGTAGAAAGACAAGGACCAACTATTGATAAGTATCACATCAGTGCACTAGAAGAAAAAATAGCAAAGAAGACAAAAATATGTCAACATCATAACCTGCAGGTGGTCCCCACACATGGGTGAATTATTTTTGAAAAGTATTTCAAATAAAGGAATTATTTTTTTCTTGCACAAAGATGTTTTTTTTTGCATGTGCATCCAAGGGGCGGGATTAAAGTGCTAATTTTATAATTGCAAATGGATCAATTTGTAAGTTTCACATCAAGCACTAGAAGATAGGGCTTACATGCACATTGGAAGAGACTTACACAACAAGCAAAGGCTATTATTAGCCAAATTATTCATCTTACTTTGTTAAAAATAGATCAATCAACTATAGTTTGACAGGGATGTATTTTTGTAATCAAGGCTAATAATGCCTCATTGTATTAGCATGTCTATTTTTATTCCCTTATTTATTCATAATAAAGGGGTAAAATTTGCATGCATGGGCAAGTACAATTTTTAGCCTATTTTTAGGATGGGATGGGTGGATAATTTTGCTATATATTGTGTGTAATTGCAAAGCACATGGAGGAATTTTTGGACACATGAGTGCTGAAGTAGATTTTGCCAATTTTTCCCTTTGAATGAGAATTGATTTATTCCTTTCCAATTATTTCCAGTGGTGTGTATATCTTATTATTTCTTTTTAATTTCAAATTCCTTGATTAATCATCTTACCTTTATGAAAATTTAGTAATTTCTGCATAATATTAGTGTATTTTTTTCTTATTGTATTGTTTTGATTCATTCCCTCAACACATCAAGTGTTTTGCCTTAATATTCTGCTGAAAACTATTGGTTTGTGCATTCAAAATCCATTCTCAAATTGATTGTGCAAGTACTCAGTCAAAGCCCTCAACAAATTTTGGTGTATCACCCCATTTTTCAATTCATTTGTAGTCATGTTTTAACCCTCAAAACCCCAAATAAATTAGTTTAGGATACATCAAAAAGGAACCGAACTTGATACTGGAGACTCACCTCAACAATAGGTATACCCACAGACCCGAGGTGTTTCCATTGTATCTATGAAAGAGAGAGATCCAGAGCAAGATTAGAACAACTGCAGTCATCTCTCTACAGGGTGCAGTTTTGAGAGATAAGAGATAATTAAACTAATTTTAGAATTTTTTACAACTCTCATGATGGGGGATGACAAAATTGTTAATTACTTGGCTAAAATTAATATTATTAAAGCTCAGTTGGATGGGTGTAATTTTGAATTGTTTCAGGATAAGCTTCTGTATTTTATCATTTAAATAAATATTCTTAAAAAATTCAGAAACTATATCTCCATTGTTATCTCTAAATATCAAAATGAGAATGATTTTCCTGATTTGGATACTTTTTCTTCTCTGTTAATTCAAGAATAACATTTTGATTCAAAAGAGACTTCTCATCAAGAATTGTTCTGTTAGAATCATAATCCCTCTCATAATAATAATAATATCAGTCAATGAATACTGTTGTCTATATTTTTAATAGATTTCCTTCTAAAGCTCTACATTAACCTAATTCTTGAGAAGTGTGGACAAAGAAAAAACTTGATATCTCTCACTTAAAAATATTTGGTAGTCCTGCTTATATCTTCACTATAAAAGCTAAAAGGAAGAAGCTTGATCCAAACTCCTATTAATGCATATTTGTTAATAATGGTTTTAGAACTAGAGGATTAAGAGTTTATGACCTTTTCAATCATGACATGGTTGAAAACAGGAATGTTCACGTCTTAGAGAAAACATTATGTGACATTTCTTATGAACCCACCTCAGTTTCTCCTAAAATAGATCCAGATAATCCTTATCCTAACAATATGGAAATAGAAATTCAAGAGGATGATTATCCTAATCTATATATGATGGAGATTAAGGGGTAGTCATCTCAAAATGTATTGTATCTCAAAATTCTGAAATCGGCTCAAAATCTCATTAAAGACTCTCATACTATTAGTCTTAGAAAGATGACACGTATTCAACATTCCTATCATGCCTTAATGACCATCTATTAGGTTGAACCACAATCTTTCGTAGAATCCTGTCAAGATGATACATGTCTTAAAGGTATGAAAGATGCATAAAATTCTTCGATTAAACATAACACTTGGGAACTAGGCCCTCCTCCTTCTAAGTTAAGCATTATAGGATCCGTGGTTGTATAAAATCAAGTATAACTCTGTAGGTGAAATTGAAAAATTCAAATCCTGGTAGCTCATCATTCATAAACTTGTTCTTGACCATGTAAATACTTTTTCTCTAGTAGCACTATCATAAATCTTCTAGCTTTAGCTTCCTAATATGGTTGGGAAATTCACCAAATGGATGTTAAAAATGCATTTCTAAAAAGTGAATTACAATAATAAATCTACATGCATCAACCTAAATGTTTTGAAGAACCTGATAAGGAACTATATATCTGTAAGATTAAAATGTCTTTGTATGGTCTTAAACAAGCTCCTAGAGCTTGGCTTGCTAAAATTAATAGTTTATTTTAGGATCTTGGTTTCTCAAACTACTTTTCTAATAATGATTTATTTGTTAAATTTTAAAATAATCATATCATTATTGTTTTTTTATATGTTCATGATCTTTTGATTACTAATAGTGATAAAATTTTGATTTTTAGAATCAAAGAAAGATTAAAACAACGTTTTGAAATGACTAATTTAGGTTTGCTCAATAATTTTTTAGGCGTTGTTATATTTTAGGAACATAATCTATTGTTGTATCTCAATTTCAGTATGTTAATAATTTATTTAAGAAATTTAAAATAATTAATTGTAAACCTGTTGTTATTCCTATTGAAGTTGGTGTGAAATTAGATCCTAAACCTGCATGTGCTAAATTTGATCCTACTCTATATAGACAGCTATTGCTAGTTTAATTTATTTAACTATTATTAGGCCTGATATTTCTTATGTAGTAATATTTGTTTATATATTCAAGCATGATTATTATGAGGACCATTGGAAAATGACAAAAAGAATTCTGAAATGTGTTAAAGGAATAGTTAATTATGGTTTGTATTATTCTTCTTGTGATGATGCAAAATTATTTAGACATTGTGATTCTAACCATGTTAATGATGATATAGATAGAAAACATATTTATGAATATGTTTCAAGTTGGGTATAGGTGTCATCACTTGTAGTAGTAAGAATCAACTAATAGTTTCTATCTCTTCTACTAAAGTAGAGTATATAAGTGCATTATGGAAGTTGTAAAGGAAACTATGTGGCTGAAAAGATTGTTGGATGAAAACCATATGGGCATCAAAAGAAGCACTACCCTTCTATGTGTTAACCAAATTTGTATTGATCTTGCAAATAATCTAGTTCAGCATCAGAGGACAAAGCATATAAGATTTTAGATGCACTTTATTCAAGAGAAAGTTTTGTATAGTGATATCGATCTCAATTTTTGTTCCGTTGAATATCAATTGCTGATATTTTCAAAACATCATTGTGTGTTGTGAAGTTTTGGAAGTTTTGTGCCTTTTTGGGCCTATTAGAGTTTCCATTGAGGGGTAGTGTGCATGAAAATTCCTCCTATTAATGGTTTTTATAAACTTCTAATACTTCCTCCATTTTTAAAAAAGTAAATAATAACAATATGTGATTTTCCTTGTAGATCCCAGCGAAGCATTAGTTATGGGAATGCCTTATTTTATAAATTGATCCATAATCTGATATACGTATTCATATATAAATCGCTTGTCCTAATAGATTTTTTTATGGGAAGATATGTATGATTTCCCTTGTTTTCATGCTATCTTGAATCATCATTGATGATTTATGGATTTGTAAATCCTTTTGTAGAAAAAGGTAATTCAGCATGTTTTGTTTTGTTTTCCCACTTAACATTAAAGGGGAGTATTGGGGTAATAATGTCAAGTGGGGATACCATTGGGTTTACCACCACTTCACAACCCCTTTATTTTAAAGTTTGTTTAGAAAACATTATTATGTTGGTCTTCCATAGTTTTAGAGTGAAACGATGCGACTAGTTGATCCATCCTATATAAATAGGGTGATCCCTCATGATATTGGTATGATGTTAACATAATAGATCAGTATGATCATTGTGATCATTTTATTGTATAATTGAGAGAAATGTTTCAACAATTATCTCTGTGAGATGGAGGAGTGAAGTGGAAGTGTTGGGTTAAAGTGTTTGATAAATTATTAATACAAGAAGAACTTTATTTTAGTAGTGTTTTTTCCTTCGGGTTTCCCCACTATAAATTTGGTGTCTTCTATCTCATTTAATTTACTGTTATTTACTTTTAGTTCATGTTTGTAATATGCAAAATATAAACATCTTGATCTATGTTTAATTTAACTGCACATCATAAGTTGTAATCTTCAACAATTATTTTTGGATATATAATTAGTTAATTATATCTTCCCGTAATTTCCCTAACACAAAAGGCTAGGCTATAATTCTCCCATAGTTCATAGGATTTGAAACATGCAAAATAGTTGTTTGTGGGCCTTGAAAAATGGTAGAGAGTAATGTTTCAAATGTAAAGTATAGAGTTCCTTAAAGAATTATATTGTTCTTTCATAGGATAGAGAAGATTGAATTATCTACATCCTGGATTAGTGCATCATAGGCCTTGTCATGGATAAGAAAAATTGTTCAATGATATTATGATTTCTTGTGTTGAGTATTTATTCAACTTTTCTAGAAAAATTAGTATATGGTTAGTTTAAATCATAAAGGACATTCTTAGTAAAGTGGAGTGAAGTAGTGGGATCCGTAAGAGAAGACTGCATTTTTAGAGTATTACATTGGTAGAGACGATGCGAATATTAAAGAGAAACTTTTTTTTGTCAGGTTAAAGGTTATAGAGGATATGATATCCTACCAAGTGGCATAATCTCAAGAGTTTTTGGCATAATCTCAATATTTTTTAGATAATAGAAGAAAACATGAGTTGGTTTAAATATATGAAGGTATCTTTATCACTAGAATTCTATATAGCACCACATGAAAAAAAATCTAGTGCCCTCATTCTATAATCAAGGAAGTGATGAGAGTAAGGGTGAGGGATATAATGCCCACAATTTCAACACCAAAATACAACAAATTTATGTGAATCTTCTATTTTTTCTTTCATTTCTTATTACACGACACCACTTGGGCTCAAACACAGTAACTCAACATCACATAAGACACATATAAAATCATAGACCCCCATAGACAAAAAAATAACAAAAAAATGTACACATCAATGTCAAAATTTTCCAAACGAATAAATACAAATAATGACCCAACCATAAAAGAACCCAAGGATAGGAACATTCCACAAAATATCACTACCATGGTTACATATTCGTAACAATTATAATTCCGAGATCATTTATTGCGCAAGCATAAATTCCTATTCTCAAGTTTCCTATTCTTAGATCCATTAAATATTCAAATTATAAAAATAACACTTAGTTTGACTCTTTCTCACTTCCAATAATTTACATAACTCAATAGTTATTTTCCACATTTTAAATGCATACAAAACTTCTCAGGCACATTCTTATGCTAAGCTTTTGTTTTTTCAAATATGTTTATTGGTTGTTTAAATTATACCTTCATTACGGAAGGGAGAATACCTTGAATTCAAAGGGTATAAATATTAGTATTTGGAGGGGATTTAGATTCAATTTACCACTTATTGTAAACTTTCCTCCATTAGGGTACCTTTCTTTTCCTATTATAGTTGTTATAGTTCAGTAGATGGTTGGATTCAAATCAAAATTTTCACATAATGAATGTGTGTGTGTGTGTGTGTGTGTGTGTGTGTGTGTGTGTGTGTGTGTGTGTGTGTGTGTGTGTGTGTGTGTGTGTGTGTGTGTGTGTGTGTGTGTGTGTGTGTGTGTGTGTGTGTGTGTGTGCACGTGTGCACGCGTGTGCACGCGTGTGCATGCATGCATGTATGTGTGTGTAAGAGTTTATGATTTCCCAAATGCTCGATTTCATGACGATCAATTTATATTATTTTTTTTAAACAACATGAGAATTCCTAATTAAGTAATAAGAAATTCAAGTATAATATTATTCCTAATCCACTATCTCGTATAATCGTGTACTCATTACACTTACATCATTACTTTGTTCTCACTAATGGCATAATTTTAAAAAAATTATAATTCAAATAATACATAATTTAAAGTTACGGATTCACAACTAAAAAGAGTGTGACCCCACACAAGACAAATCATTTCAGTTCTCTTAGACCACTCAAGTATTAAAGGCATATTACATATGAGACGTTCAATACAATTTTATGCATTTCAAATTCCTTTCAAGGAACTATTTCAAACATTGGGTAAAAATGCATCAAAGTCTCATTCACCAATAACCTTAAAAGAGGTTCCATGATCTATTAAATTCAAAAAAAATCAAGGAGGAACAACACCCTACTATAAGACAATACAAGAGAGTTCCAAATTCTATAACTCATTATACCTTCAAGAAACACGAGGTAATCCGCTACTACAAAACACATATGGAGGCAGAAAATTTTATGATCCAGATGTTTGATCATTTCAAAGTCACCACACACAAGCCAATATGCTAAAGACAATTTGTCACCTACCTATTTCCATAATGTCGATCTTTCAGAGCCATTATTAGGAGCATAAACATTGATAATACCAAATGAGAGATCATTAATGGCCATAATCACCCACACAACTTGATTTTAAGGATCGTTTCCCGAGTAGGTGATTAAGGATTAGAGTTTTGGGGCATTGGAAATACTAGTGCCACCTTTGCCATCAAAGTGTTTAGTATGAAAATGTGAAAGAGTAGGAGCAATACATGTTAGAGTATTCAGAAGAAAAACTAGAAATTTTAATTTCTTGCAGACAAATAATAACAATGGAGCTAAAATTTTGATGAGCTAACTAAAAATAATATTTTTGAGAGGGTTCTATAAGACCCCTAACATTCCATGAGATAAAATTGTTGAAAAATTAGACATCTCAAGCTCCCCCTTCCCATCTGGTAAGTTATTCTCCCAACCAAGAATTTTAAAATTATAAGCAAGAGGGATCTGGTCTGAATTAGAAATCTCAACATAAATTATGGAGTGGAATTAAACCCCATTATCTCCTCACGCATTGTGGGAGACCTCCAGGGGTGGAAAACGAGTGTAATGCACACTCCTCTTCAACATTTTTTGAACTTTGTTATCAGTTTCGAATTGATTTTTAATCTTAAACCTTGTTACTTTATTCTAGTTAGCATGCTAAAAAGATGAGCGGGACATCATGACTCTATTTTTTTATTATTATTATTTTTACTGTATGGTTGTATTGTGGAGATTGATGGGAATTTAAGGACATGATGATGACCTAGAATAGTTTCCTTGTTACAGACTGATTGTTAGGTCATACTATTATTTATATTGTTTTGGCTCCGGTCACTCTGAATAGGATCCTTAGACCTTGATATCATAATAGAGATTAGAAATTGCTAGAAGGACATTGATACACTTGTTTTACTTATTAGATAGACAGTACAAACATGTTAGACTTGTGGCATGATGTGACTATTGCGGTGAATTTTATATGCTTGATTCCTATATCAGTATTCGATGTTCTAACTGTTACAACTATATGGATTTATTAGACGTGAATTACGGATATTTCTAGATGATTGTTGATGTTGTGGTCATCTTAGTGTAAATTGATGAATTAGTATAATCGAAATGTTATAAAATTAAACAATTGGTGAACTACTTGATTATAATGTTGGTTTAATTAAGATATTGGATGATGTAAATTATTATGTATACATGGATGTGTTTTATTAATTCGACGTCATTAATATGGCCACGAGGCTAGAAAGGTATTGTTGAATTTTGTAGGAAATTATAACATAACAAACTATGGGGGATAGGAGACCAACAACGAAGGAATGTGGGGTATTGGCAATGATTCACTATGGCAACTCATGTATTCGTATGCTTTGTATTGTTGATTGATTGTTTAGAGGTTCCCATGGGGAGATAACCTCCAATTGTGACCATGGGGTTTGTGTGTATGTTTCCCTTTTTATTTATTTATTTTTGAGTATATGATTTATTTGGTGATGTAATTATTTTTTAATCATTATTAAGTAATATTCTTTAATTAAATGGTTTAATCATGTTTATTAAGTTGATTTTGGATGTGATAAAAAGTGGTCGAGTATTAGAGTAGTTGGTTCTTTGGTTCTTATGTTTTTAGTTGAGTGTATGTGATTCTGAGTGTTGTACACTCTACCACTTCATGGAAATTCGGATTTGACCTTGAGGGCCAATTTTGGAGGCTTGTGGGACAAGTTAAACTTGTCCCACACATCTTAAATTGCTATGCCAACCCTACCTATGGATTAAGGGGTCAAAAATAGACCCCATTATGTGTTTTGTAAGTCAAAAAGTGACATTTATTGCACTTTTCTTACATGGGTCTTAAAGTTTGTCCCTAGGGGGTGTGTGCTTGGATTTTGTGTGTAAGAGGTTTGTCATTCCTCTCACCCACCAATTTATTGTGCATTGGGGTTGAGGTTTGACTTGTGAGGTGGAGTTGAGGATGAGTGACGTGACATCCTACATGGAGCCACGTCACCCTCCTCTCTCTCTTTTATATTTATTCAAGTTCTTTTACTTGTTTGGGGGTTACTTCATTCTTTTGTGCTGTTGCATTTTTGGGAGTTGGAGGATTTTGGAGTGCTTGTGGTCCTTGTTGAATCTTGTTGGTGATAGTTTGGGCTTGAAGGAGCTTGGTGTTTGACTCTTGGAACAAACTCTACCATGGAAAGGTAGGAGCTTTACTGTTACTTATTGTTATTCTTTTTATTGTGTAAATGTGCTTGTTTTTAGTGTCTTGGTATGTTGATTGGGTGCTTGGGTAGATTGCCTAAGTGTGGTGTAAGAGGGGACTACGGGGAGCTTACATGTAGGGATACATAAGAGTTTATTTCATGCTTTGGAGGGAGTTGGGTTGGGTGCCCCACCTAAGACAAGAAATGCTTGCATTTCTTACTTGTTTTTTGTATGAGGGAGGCATAAGAGAATGTGGGAGGTATAAGAGGATCTTGAGGGAGGAATAAGAGTGTGTAGGGGTTTTTGAGATGTGTATTGGAGGATTCTAAGGTGGGAATGTATTTCCCATTGGGAGGCATAAGTGACCTCCAGATAGGTTCTTGCTCCTTTGGATTTACTTTTTGAAGCTTTGTATATTTCGTTGTTTTTCCTTCTTGTGTTTGTAGTTGTGTTTGTTTGTGTTTTGGTGTGGTTGTGAAAACTTGGTTTTGTGAAATGGAAGCTTGTTTTGTTGCCATGAGTTGGATCCACCTTTCATTGCAATGTGGTTGGGGCTCGTTGGTACCCAAATTTGTTCTCCTTTTCAGGCCAAGCAGCAACAATGATTCAACATGGAGCTTAGAGGCAACCAGATCACAAATATATGTCGTTTTGTAGTCGGGAAAGGAGAAATCTGACTGTCCCTTTGTCACTTGGATTTGTGGAGAGATGGGTAGCACCTTCAAAAGGATATGATCTTATCCTAACTATTTTAGGTTGTGCTTTTCAACCAAGGTAAGAGAACCTATTTTGTAACCTCTGTTATTTGAAAGGAGATACAGGTACCTTTCTTTTGCATAAATTTTGCAAAGAAGACCTTGGGGAAAATATGATCAACACACCAGATCTGACTCTCACGAGTTGTCACTTCCAAATCATGGAGATATCTTCACAACAAGGCAAAGGTTACTAAAGACATTTGAGACCCTGATCTGTTCTGCAGACTTTAGTAAAAGGATTTTGGTCTTGGGTGGGTATACAGAGCAAAACAAGGGTAGTATGGGTAGGATTAGTTGTTTGTTAAGTGAATTTTGGTGGGAGGGGAGATAGGATGGATTTGATTCACCAGATCCTTGAGAGCTTATGCAAAATGGAAAGATTCAGTCAACAAAATGCTACAAAAAGTTAAATTGTTTCCTCAACTAGAATATGTGCTTCAATGGAGGCCCAGATTAGCACTCTTTCACACATCCTGTGGGATTTTGTCACGAAGGCTCGAGTCAGAAGACCCAATAAAGCACCAAGATTTTAAACCAAGTCACGCCTGAGGTACACCTGGAGGCTTACAAAAAATCTCTATCAACAAAATGAAAGAAAAGTGATTTTAAACCGTTTATCCCATTCCCAAATGAAGGCTCTTCTGAGAAATGAAATTGCAGATGCCACTAAACTATCACAAGGACTGAGACCTGTGTGATTGGACTATATTTTGGTACAAGATTGCGATAGAAACAAGAAAAACTACCTGTATGCATTTAGAAATGAAATAAATACACTTTACTCAAGATTGACACAGGATAACTCAAAGTTTGATCAAATTTATCAGCAAGGGAAAGTTTCTAGAACAATCTCAAAGCTTGTCAATGGTTGTACACTTGCAACCACCTTGACATGATCAAATTTGACACAAAGAGAGATATACAAGTTTCTCTAGATGGCTTCTCAAAATGAATGGGCTCTGTGAAGCTTTTTTTGCTGGAGAAAATCAGTCCTGATCTTTCCAAAAACTCCCAACCATTTGCACAAAAAATTCATGTCATTTATAACATTTACACCAGAGCCCCTTCCTCCCAAAAGACAAAAACTTTAAATGCACCAATGCTTGCCATGATTCTTTCGTGATTCGCAGAATCCAAAAGTCTCCAGCTGCTCGAGAGCAAATCTCTTCGATTTCTTCCCACATTCAACTCCTTTCTCGGGCAAAACACGCCTCTGTCCATTCGCCAACCACTTCCGCCCCATATCAATCAAATTTGGCCCCTTGCGTGCTCAGGAGAAGAAAAACAGAAAACCAGATCGGGCCCGAGAGTCAGATTGTTTTAATGGTGAACGACGTCTCCAGATCTCTCCCACCAAACTCTAGATATCAAAATTAACTCGCTCCTCTGTTTGGCGTGTAGAAAATAGCAAGAAATCATGAAGACTCGCACTTCCAGACATTTTACAGAGAAAATGGGGGGGAAATCAGATTTAGACACTCAGCAACCGTTGATCTTTGATTTTGAATGTGGGCCATCCACGTGGAAGATCCAAAAATAGGCTTGGGGGCTTCCTTTGACCTTTTCTGACCCTTTTGAAAAAATGGAAAAAATTATCCATTTTTCTCCGCACCTCCACTTCTAAAAAATGGGCTTGACACATGTGTCTTGAGGTGGGTCCCAAAAGAATCACCCTAGGAGAAATTCTACCATTTGACTCTCTTTTGGAAAAAAGTAAAATTTTCCAAGTTTCCCCTGCAGCTCCACCCTTGAGAAATACTTTTGACACGTGTCCCAATGTGGGTTCCAACGGAACAACGCTTCCCCTTTTACTTTTAACTCTTTTTTCTCAAAACGAAAATTTTTTCCAATTTTCCTCTGCGGGTCTGCACCTCCGCCGTTGACCGGGGCAAAACATTGACTATTTCTCATCGAGCTCGCAAGCCCTTTTTGCTATTTTAACCTTTATGAAGCAAAGAGGCGAAAATTTGAATTGCCTCCGATGGTCCGCCTCCCCGCCCCCTATGAATTTTCAAATTGCCACATGTCACAATGACGCACCTTGAGGTGGTCCCAAAAATTTGATACCTTGAACGAGCACGGGCTCGCCACATGACCTGCTCCGGCGAAGTTTGCCTGAATGTTTGAAGCTCATCGGAAGGCACCACGTGTCATGCTCCGAAGCAGTCTCCTTTTGGCCGTTGAAAAGTCTAAGTAAAATGCAAAGTGAGTGGAGGCCTCCACGTGTCACCCCAACGCTTCTTTAAAATGAAACTCAAGGGTTGGTTCCCAAACATGCGCGGTTCCTCCATGTGTCTCCATGGCGCTATTTCAAAATGGTCCCCAAGGCGGAGATCTTGAATGAGCGCGAGCTCGCCACGTGTCCCTGTTCCACCAAACTGTTTCCATCTGCATAAAAAAAATTCTAAGTATGGGAAAGCAGCAAAAGCCTCCACGTGTCCACCCGACGCTACTCCAAGGCAAAGCCCAAAAGCAGATCTTCAAATGAGCGTCGTTCCTCCACATGGACACATTTTTAAAAATGAGGCTTTTCATGGAATTTCCGAAGTATTAAGCTGATCCGCATCCAACCAAGAGGTGCCACATTTCCCTGTCGATTAAATGATGCAAATTTGACCGGGAGAAACGCCCGTCAAACCATAAAACACAGAGAAACGTCCATTTGAGCCAGGAAATGAGGTTTTCTTCCAGGACAGAGAATTTAGACTATTGCAAGGCTCAAACATGATCCTTAGGGACACATCAACTCATTTCTCCTCGAGTACCTAGGGCAAAAACGGCAAGAACAACAAATTCCGACTAGGGAGAATGGAGAAAACAGGAAAACGTGAGTTTTGAAGGAACAGAGCATAGGAGACTCAAAATACAGAGCTTTTCCAGAGGAACAAAGGAACCATGAGACAAATACAGACCCACACATGATCTTCGACCTAGGAGCAGATTAAAATGGCAACAAAGACTAGCCAAACACAATACGGGGAAGGATAAAATGACAGAGGTCGTGAATCAATAAATCTTCAAGGGCACAAATGGGGTGAGACAATTCTGAGCACCAACAGAAGCCCTTGTTGTCGATCATTAAATAAAGCTCTTTGATCATACTGAACATAACCCCTCATTGCTTCTTAGCCATGGGGATCGGAAGAGTCCAATTAAGAAGAAGGCTTATATCCCTCATTTGATGTTTTGATACCATCGTGTACCAGTGACATTGCCTACTCCCCCATTTTGTTTGAGTGCATGACTTCATGACCACATGGTGGATTCTCCACCTAGCATGGGATGCTCTCATTGATAGATCAAAAGATATTTAGGAACTTGCATGTTGCACTAATGCTTGTCCTTGGCTTTGGTTTTTTCTACCAATACTCAGAGGATTGGATGTAATGAGTACTTGCAATGGTTAGATTCTTGTAAATGGTTTATGATGTCTTGACCCAGTAAGAAGATTAAGACCTGATGTGGGTGCTTCCTTAACTACTTATAGATGTGCTATTATGAGATCCTTTAGGGAGTTTTGAGAACCTGTTATCCAAGTTGAAAGTAAAGTGAGTGTTGATCAATATTGCATTATAGGCAAATTTTTAGGTTGAGTGAAATGAGGTGATGTAAAAAAATTTATTTATATAGGGTGTTCCGTACCATAATTTATCCAAGAAAGGATGACCTAGAAGAAGTATAAGTCTTGACAGAATATATCAATTTGAAAGCATATTTGGAGGACATGTCGGTCTAAGACCATATAGGTAGGACGAAATCGAATACACAACTAACCCTGACCTTAGTATTGTACGACCCTAATTGGGGACTAGAAAACATGATAAATTATTGAAGTTGGGAGCTAAATGTGCAAATTTGGGCACTACTATAATTACCTATGGATGTTTGCAAAATATGTATTCATACAGTTTGTTAACATTTCAGTGTATAAGGATAAACAAGCTAAACAAGAGACTAATAAAAATGTTGAAAGCAAATGAATGGATGCAGATATTTATATTATCATAGCATAGAGTGATATATATTCATAATCATAGTGTTCATTAGGGTGTCAAATTTCCATAATTTGAGTGTCATACATAGATTGCACATATACCTACCTACGTGCGCACACACACATATCCACATATATACATACATATCTACACACACATACCTAACTACCTACACACATATCCTATATCGTCTATGTCAAAATGTAATAATATTAAATATTAAAATTTAAAAAAAATAAAAACTGGTTTGCTCTGAGTATATGTCCGTGGCCTGTTTGGGTAATTAGTTTAATTAAGGTTGGGGGGAGGGGCACCGACCCCACCCCCATATATGGGTTGGGGGTGCGGTCGGCGCCCCTCCCCTCCAATAATTTGTAAACCCCACTAATTTCAATCTATATCCTTTTTTGTCTATGCGGCCACTCCAAAATAAATGCGGCTAAATCATTTTGAGTCGCCCCTTTTAGTAACACGGATTGTGGTTTCTCTGATCCGCGGCCACGGCATTAGTTTTTTTTTTAAACTAGCAATCGCACGCGGGGTGTGCGATGAAAACGCCGAAAGAGCGGTTGGATGAAAGAAAAAGAGAAAGTACGAGCAAAATAATGTAGATCAACTTAGTTTAATGAACAAGATAAAAGAAAAAGAAGCAAGAGGCGTAAGATGTTATCGAAACAAAAAACATGAGATATATACAGGCAGGAGCGACACCAAGATGGAATGGGAATGCGGCCCCGCGAGAGCTGGAAGGAGCTAAGATGAACGATTTACGGGGAGAGCCAGAGAAGACGGAAGGGAGCGAAGCCGATATTCCTCTTGGAGCCTGGAATGCAGAAGGGGAGTGGAGGACATGCGAGAGTAACGGGAGAAAGAGAAAGCTGGAGAAATACGAAGGGAAGAGAGAGACGGAACCCTTGAGATAGCAGTGAATGTAAGGCCTTGTCTTTCAGTCCTGCCAATGTCCACTGTAGCAAGTTGTAGTGTAAGCCCTTGAGATTTGTGGATAGAAAAAGCCCAAGCCATTTTGAGCGGTAGTTGTCTGCGGCCTCCTCTAGAAATGGGAGGAATAGGAACATGCAAGGGGTTGTTT
This sequence comes from Taxus chinensis, assembly GCA_019776745.2. Lineage (NCBI taxonomy): Eukaryota > Viridiplantae > Streptophyta > Pinopsida > Cupressales > Taxaceae > Taxus > Taxus chinensis. Next base: position 139,788,294 of record CM034157.1, read on the forward strand.
GAATCCCAGGGAGGTCCTGTGTAACGATCAAATTTGATGACGACAAACAGAGGTAGATTTGGAGGGCCGGAGGATATTCCATAGACTATGTCGATGATAGAACCAGTAGCGCCGTTGACGAGACCCTTCTCAACCCACAAGTTTGCGGAAAGCATTACTTTTTGATTGATGCAGAGAAGAACCTTGGGCTTCAATTGATCGTCCTCGGTATCGCCTGATGCAGAACATCTTGTCTTTTCAATAATAGAACTGGCTATAGGAGAGTTAAGGGACTTCAACATAAAAAGGTTGTGCGAGTCCAAAAGGTCATTCTGAGCGAAAAGATGAGGACCTTCTTTAAACTCAATCCTTTCTTGTTCGGATAGGGAGGAATCGGATCTTGACATAAGAGTTTCCTAGTATTGGATTAGAGGGATGGCGTTACGAATGTTAAGCAGCAATTCCCGGAATGATGTCTGTGCAGGTTCAGAGCCTTGTTGCCTGAAGATTGAATGAAGGGAGACCGAAATGTTGAATTCACGCTAGAGGGTAGCTCCGTAAGACTTGTTTGCATAAAGTGGAATGTCCATAACCGGAGGAAGTTGACCAAGGTCTCCGACAAGGATCATAGATCTACCTCCAAATGTTGAGTCTTTGAAGTGCGGGAAAGCCTCCCTAAGACGGTAGTCGATTCTAGAAAGAAGCTTTGGACCAACGAAACTCATTTCATTGATTAAAATGTATTTGATGTGTTTGAGTGAGTCTTGAAGAGAAGTGAAACTCATTTCATTCATCATCATTTCACGTGGAGTGTATGATGAAAACGCCGAAGAGGATGGGATGAAGATGTGAATATGATGGGTGGTGATGGCAAGAAATAATGGAACATACTGTGCATTGATCAACAAGAAGGATTTATAAAGAAATATGTAACACGAAACTTTTCGAAAGTGGACATGAAGTTTGAACTTCTTTGATAGGTACAAATTCAGTACGTGACAACTAGTGGCTGTAAATTCAGTTTTCCATATTATTGCTTTCAAAAATGTATGTGTTCTTCAAAAAAATTGCTCGTAATTTGCAAACTGGCGTGAAACAAGCTCTTGGCCTGCTCAAGCTTGTCCTCATAGCCAACTTTCAATTCCAATTGTTTGTGCATAACAATTTCAGAAATCAACTCATCAATCACATGATCATCATTGTTGTTGGAAACCCACTTGTTTCCTCTCAAACTCCTCCTTAGTTGGGAATGCCATGTCTTTGCTGAAGGTGGTCGCCACCGCCACCTACAAATTCTGTAGTGTTCCAACTAAGCTCTGAATTCTGCCCTGAATTCTGCGCAGTTAACGTAATAAACCTTCTTATGAGCAAGGAAACTACAAGCAAAACTATGACATATGGTATTGTCTGCGAATCCGGGTTTTTGTTAAATCTATAAACAATTGACTATTGATCCTCAATTATTTTAGCTAAACTATTACTAAACTTGTAATTATTTTAGTTGTTTTGCTAATTCCAAACAGCCCAATGCATAATGACATAGAGCCCCCGTCTTGTTGGCAAATAAATAATTAATTAGATAGAGATTAAGGCAACTGAAAATTCCATGAGGAAGTTGAGCACTAAAACCGAAACAAATGCAGTTTTCTACAAAAGCAAATTCATGTTTATAAACAGCTTATGTCAAGAACCATGCTACCTCTGTCATTACATGGATCAATTTTTTTTTAATCCACAGAAAGGCCAATAGCTAGCTAATGCTTCCTCTAAAAAACACAAAGTGTTCCTATGGAAAAAGAGTACCTGACAGAGAAGAATAGTCATTGCGCCAGTTATATTGTCAATTCATAGTCATATCCACTGTAACAATGACATACTATGAAAACGGTATTCTTAACAACAGAGAATCTAACTTAATAATAACCACAATGCAAAATGCAAATAACTACATTCCAAAATGTATTTATTAAGAAAAACAAGCCAAGTAATTCCACACCTTTTTATGCAGTGGTCTCTTAAATTCTGGCCATGCTGTAAAAGAAACAAGGCTAGGAGAGCTGTGGAAACTATTCAGCATTTTATAATCAATATATTAATTGATTCTACTTTACTTGCTTTTTTTTAATGTGTTCTTCTATTTCAGCGTCATTTTCTGTTCTCTTCCGCATTTTGTTTTTCAGTGCATGAAAATTCTTAAACTGTATCTCTACGTCATTCACAATTCTACTTATTTTTTTTCAACGACTTTAGCTATTTAAATTTCAGTACATACAGTATCGGATGTACTATTTTCTAAAGCTCAAATGTATATGTATTTTACGAAACTACAACAAATTGAAAAGGTAATGTGAATGCTGATACATACCTTGACAAAAAAAATGCGGTTAAAAGTAATGTCACTTTCTTATTGCTTTGTGTAATCAATGAACTCACTGCCAGCAACCAAATCCAAAATATTCGAATCCAAACTGCTGAAAAACTTATGGTGAAGCATAGACAAGGCACACGGGACATTTGGGCAAAAAGGGGAAAAGCGACAGCCAGAAGAAAATACCAGCAAGCCTTCAAGCAAAATAAAATAGATCCATTTAAAAAACAATCACTATTTCATTAAAATTTGAACCCTATGAAATGTGATACTCATAAAAATACCTAAACTAAACCAATAATTAAGACCATTCCAATGCTCCTTTTCTCCATGCATAAACTAAACCAATAATTAAGATAAGCACGAAAATAAAAGCTTCTATAAATGTATATATACCCAAAATATCAAAACTCATAGCCCACGGATAGAGAAATACTGTTTCCACATCAAAAACAACGAAAATTAGAGCTGTTTCAGAAGTCTATAAAAATATCATCAACTCAGCTACAATCTGAGTTAAATCATTTTATGCATATCCTGCAATCATGGCATTCCATGAGACCACATTTCTTTGAGGCATTCTATCAAACAGTTCATGGGCTTTTTCAAGAAATCCATTTTGTGCATATCCTGCAATCATGGCACTCCTTGAGATCACATCTCTTCGAGGCATTCTATCAAACAGTTCACGTGCATTTTCAACAAATTCATATTGTGCATATCCTGGAATCATGGGATTCCATAAGCCCACATTTCTTTGAGGTAATTTATCAAACAGTTCACGTGCCTTGTCTATGCTTCCACATTTTGCATACATGTCTACCAGGCAGTTGCAACTACATCAGTCAAAATTCCTCTATCCATTATGCTTTGATGGATGTCCATACCCTGTTCCAAAGCTCCCGTTTTGGCACAGGCAGGGAGGATGCTGACAAAGGTTGTGGAATTTCTGCCTGATTAAATGGCATTTGCTACACAAAGCTTTTCATAAAAACACATATTTAAATGTATGTCAATTATTGCAGCATACAAAAGACATCGTTATCCTCACAAGGTAGTTACACTGTTTCACCATATACAACAAACAGGTCTTCAACCCAATGAGTTTACATTTGCCAATATACTCCCAGCCTGTGGCAAAATGGGAGCTTTGGAATAGGGCATTTACAGCCATCAAAGCATAAAGGATAGAGGAATTTTGTCAGATGTAGTTGCAACTATTCTACTAGACATCTATACAAAATGTGGAAGCATACCTAATGCACATGAACTGTTTGAAAGAATGCCTGAAAATGATGTGGTATCAGGGACTGCCTAATGGTTTGTTAGATGTAGTTGCAAGTGCTCTAGTAGACATCTATACAAAATGTGGAAGCATACCTAATGCACATGAACTGTTTGAAACAATGCCTGAAAAAGATGGTGTATCAGGGATTGCCATGATTGCAGTATATGTACCAGATGGATTTTGCAGGGATGCTCTCACTCTTTGACGTACTAAAACAGTTCATGTGCCTTGTCTATGCTTCCACATTTTGCATACATGTCTACCAGGCAGTTGCAACTACATCAGTCAAAATTCCTCTATCCATTATGCTTTCATGGATGTCCATACCCTGTTCCAAAGCTCCCATTTTGGCACAGGCAGGGAGGATGCTGACAAAGGTTGTGGAATTTGGCTTTACATCTGCCAATTGCAATTGCATGAATGTTTCTAAGTAATTATAACACATTTTTAACAAATCCATTTTGGGCATATCTTGCAATCATGACTGTCCACGATACTACATTTTTTTGAGGCATTGTGTTGAACAGTTCACGTGCCTTGTCATACTTTGATTGGTTCCACATTTTTCATACATGTCTACCATGACATTTGCAACCACATCTGACAAAATTCCTCTATCCTTTATGCTTTGTTTGTTTTGAGAATTTAAAATACAAACAGAGATATTTGCAAATGGTCTCATATGAACCGACTTATCTTTTGTAGAAACAAAAATTGAGAAATGCATGTATCCAAGTGTTGATAGCAAAGACAAACATGAGTCTGTCAAAACAAATAAACTAACAATAAAATATACGGACGGGCAATGAAGGGAAAAGGAAGGACCAATGAAAAGCAAAGGAAATAAAAAATGTGGGCAACATACATTATAGGTTGCGGGAACATGCAATCTGACTTTGGAGAAATAATGACATGCCAATTTAATCCGCCAGTAACAGTTCACCGCCCCACCGCTTTGCAACTAATACGAATAGCCGAAAACAATAGTACACTGCCAGAGGCAGGTGCACACAACGTCTCTGAAGATTACATATTTTAAATTATTGCAGACTTGTATTTTCATGAGCATGGTTTTCATAAAGAACATATTTAAATGTATGTCCAGTGCAGAGTTTTGATAGATGTACGTAAAGAGTTTGACCAAGTGAAACGACGAGACAGTTTGTCATGGAATACAATTATTGCAGCATACAGAAAACATGGTTATTGTCACAAGGCACTCACATTGTTTCACCATATGCAAGAAACAGGTCTTCAACCTGATCATTTTACATTTGCAAACATACTCCCAACCTGTGGCAAAATAGGAGCTTTGGAATAGGATATGGACATCCATCAAAGCATAAAGGATAGAGGAATTTTGTCAGATGTGGTTGCAAATGTCCTGGTAGACATGTATGCAAAATGTGGAACCATAGACAAGGCACGTAAACTGTTCGACAAAATGCCTTTATAATTACTTAGAAACATTCATGGCCAAAATGGTGGTTTTATGAACAGTAATGATTGCTGGATATGCGAAAAATGGATTTTTTGAAAATGCGTTATAATTACTTACAAACATTCATGCACTTGCAATTGGCAGCTATGAAGCCAAATTCCACAATCTTTGTCAGCAGTGTCGACTCATAATATAATGATTGTTGAACAGTGCTAGTATTGATATTTGTCAAACATTTACAGTGGTGAACGAAGTATGTGGAAGGCATTGACGTGGCTGAACGTCGCAATTGCAAATGCAAAGGATCTTACACATCGTCCTAATTAAAAAAATCAGAACAAAACTTACAAGCATTTTTGGGAGTGAAATTTTTGGTAAGACTGCTTCATTCTCACAATCTGCATGCATAACAACATAAAAAATTACTTTGTCTAAGGGAAATTTGTAATGGAATGTACTTTTCACTGCGACAGTATGGCATGAGACCAGTCAGCCGGTGCATTGAAAGTCTAATATGTTCACATATTTTGAAATTTTAAACCAAAATAGTGTGAAGGAAACGGTAATCCAGGCTTTTACTTACAATAACTGGCCGAGCCTCCTCATCTCTACCCGCAACAAAGGCTATTCCCTCTGCAAGTTCTGCAGAGAACTCGTCTGCTATCAAATGCTCTGCATTTTATCAAAAATGAGGTTGAAATTTTAGCACGTCTAATGTTTGATCAAGCTTCCAGAAATTAGTTGTATAACTTGAGACGAGACAAATAAAAATGTTACTAAAAGCTGTAATGGAACCCCAAATTCTGTCCAGAACTTTAATTTGTACATGGATCAGAGTATGCATCATCCCTTTTCTGGTTTAGGCGATGTCAGGGAAATAATCAGTCAAATCTTTGGATGTAAAATGACTAAAAACACTCCATTTTTGTACTGTGGAATTTCAATTTTCAACGAACGCGCTAGGATTGAACATTATTTGTAATGTAGCTGTCAGCATTTGGATGAGACAAAAACAATGCCATAGAAAGCTCAAGCTATCAATGTCTACAGGGTAGCATTCTTATTTTGCACTGAGGATTTTATAAAGCGATTGGAAAAAGTGGAAATGTGAATCGCATCTTTCAATTTAAGATTAAAAATATGGACAAAAATAAAATACCAATGGGAATGTTGTCTCGCCATGTGAGGCACGCCCTCAGCTGGTTTGCTGCTTTTTTCACACTGTTTCCACGGGCTTTCAGGAACTCTTTGAGACTACATCTCTTTGAGGCATTCTATCAAACAGTTCACGTGCATTTTCAACAAATTCATATTGTGCATATCCCGCAATCATGGTATTCCATGAGCCCACATTTCTTTGAGGCATTTTATCAAACAGTTCATGTGCCTTGTCTATGCTTCAACATTGTGCATACATGTCTACCAGGCAGTTGCAACTACATCAGTCAAAATTCCTCTATCCATTATGCTTTGATGGATGTCCATACCCTGTTCCAAAGCTCCCATTTTGGCACAGGCAGGGAGGATGCTGACAAAGGTTGTGGAATTTGTCTTTACATCTGCTAATTGCATTTGCATGAATGTTTCTAAGTAATTATAACACATTTTCAACAAATCCATTTTGTTGATAATGGAGGCTAAACAATTTGAAGATATGAAGGCTCTGCCTACTAAAGACAGACTGATATTATCACAAGCACAGGAAGCTTTGCAGAAGATGGAGTATTTGAACCATGCTCAGAGAAGAAAATTTCCAGATGCAAAAATTGGTCGAAAGCAAAAGCATGAGAGCTTTTTTAGAGGTTTTCACCGCCGAAAAGGTATTTTCAAGCATTTTTCACTATAATTTTACAGATTTTCATCCCATTGCTTTGAATAACATGTCGCATACCAATAAGATCGGTGAAGAATACAGAAATTAAAAAACAGGGGAAATATAAACGACCAGATATCTGATGGAAATTCAAACTTAGCGGACAAAATTTATTGGATGCCTTACCTCTGCCAGCTTCCTTCGCGCTGGTGAATGACAGCAGATAAACATATCCACATTTTTGACCCCCATTAAAACCCTAGCCCTCAGGGATTTCCAATGACACAGATCTCAAGAAACAACAACGTCGCTTGCAGCACAACCATTTTGCCCTAAACGATAGGTACCACGCCTCTTTATCCAATATGACCTAATCCGACAGGCGTAGAAGTAAACGGGGAGATGGTGGCCTGTATGGATAGTGTACAGGAGGACAAGCACCACAATCTAGAACACAGGGCAAGCATGAATGAAAAGACCGCAACGAATGACAGTCGCCGATGTCTGGACAGACGCTCTCCCTATTTTTCTACGACATCCCTGGTGTATGGCTCGCGATTGTCCGTACATCGTCGACCAAACGATCTCGGCCCTTGCTGTCGCCATCCGTGTCAGAGCCCCTTGGGCTTTCTAACATAGAACACGCCTTTCGGCATAAAAATTGGTTTCAAATAACATTATAAATTTGTACACCTATTTAGATATATTTGAAGTTATATATACACAAGTGTATACCCTCAATGAATGTTTTTCTCTACAAAAAAAAGAGGTGAAAACCATATTTATAGAACGGGGCACATCCCCATTTTCCCAAATAGAGTAAATATAAGATAAATCATTCTACAACAATGAATAGCTTATATCAATCAAGATTTATAAACAAACCCTGGGAGAGGGAATGCTAAAACTAACTCCTGTTGTGAGAAATCACCCAAGAGCTTGAGCTTCCTTCCATGACTACATCTTCTTGCCTCCTTCCTTAACTTGCAAATCTAAACAAGAGAAATGAGAGATTATATTTATAAACTGAATATATGGCATTCCATAAGGATTTCTAGGGTTACTTTTGCCAAACCTAAATATAAGCGCTGAGAAAGATTAGATCTAAGGGTGTGGGATGAACCCTACATCACTTAAGTGATGGTGTATTTAGGTGGGAGTGAAATAAATGAAAGGAGGTGTGTGTAACGTTAAATGGGGCCTAAGGGGTAAGCCCAAGTTGTGCACCCCTTGTCTTTTGAGTGATAATCTAAATATTATTTTGCATGACTTAAAACTATGGGATGTTTAGTGTTGCTTAATTAAATAATTTTAAAGGGGATTAATGGGGCCAAGTAATGAAAAATTAATGATCATTTTTTTAAATAAAATATTGGAGGCTAAAATAGAGAAAGAATTAAATTGTAATATCGCTTAGAAAATAGATTTCACACTTGCGTAAGTTCACCAATTTTGGGGCCAAAAAGTGGACAAAAAACCAAAAATGAACAAAACGTGATCGTATTTTGTAATAACAAGATCACATTATGTTTTCTTAGGCCCGGGAATTCACGAACCTAAAACATGTACGTGTTCTTAAATGATCACGTTATAACATGTACGCATGTTTTCTAGTTCTATGAAACACGTACGTGTTTTGGGATGTATGAATTTTAGGGGGCCTAAAGGAGCCATATTTACTATAATAAATGTTAAGTATAAGATTTCTTTTATTATTTCATTTTAGTAAATATAGGAATTTAGGGTCACTCTGCACCTAATGGAAGTGGTCCCGTAGCTCTGATAGTTATAATCTACAAGATAGTTTTTCAAAATCTAATCTCGTCAGTACTTACTCATTTTCATAATTTCAACAATAAGCTAAAACTTGCAGGCCATATATATTGTAGTCGGTCCTTGTTTTGTGAAAACATAGAGTTGTTTTGTAGGTTTTTTTACGTCCTGTATTGGATTTTGGCCCCTCCACTACTTGAATTGGTACTAATTTTGAAATTTGGTCCATGATTCACTTTAGTGACCACGAATTAGCTCTATGATGCTTGTCTGCTACTTACTAAAATGAGATCCTCACTTTGTAGATAGAGGATTGCTCCCTGAATGGGATTCCTATCCTATGGAAAAAATGAGGTGATTGTTATGTGCCTCCTCCTTAGGGCTCAGGGCTCAGGATTGAGGATTTAGGGTTTAGGGTTTAGCATATATTGTTTAGGGTTTAGGGTTTAGGTTTCTAGACTCAGGGTTTGGGGTTTAGTGTTTAGAGTTTAGGGATCGTGGTTTAGGGTTTGGGGTTTAGGGTTTAGAGTTTAGAGTTTAGGGTTCAAGGTTGAAGGTTAAGGGTTTATGGTTCATGGTTCATGGTTTAGGGCTCAAGGTTTAGGGTTTAGTGTCTAGGGGTTAGGTTTGAGGGTTCAAAGTTTAGGGCTTATGGATTAGGGTTCAAGGCTTAGGGTTTTGGGTTTTAGGCTCCAGGTTTAAGGTTTAAGGTTTAGGGCTCATGGTTTAGGTTTTAGGGTTCAGTGTTTAGGGTTTAGGGTTTAGGATTTATGATTTAGGGCTTAGGGTTTAGGGCTCATGGTTAAGTGTTTTTTGTTTAGGGTTTAGGGTTTAGCACTCAAGGTTTAGGGTTTAGAGCTTAGCGTTCTTGGTAGTGAAAATAGGGTTTAGGATTTAAAATTAGGGTTTAGGATTTATAGTTTAGGGTCAATGGTTAAGGCTTTATGGTTTAGGGTGTATAGTTTAGGGTTGAGGGTTTAAGGTTTACGGTTTACAGTTTACGGTTTACAGTTTACGGTTTAGGGCTCAGGGCTTAGGGTTTAGGGTTTAGGGATCATGGTGTAAAAATTAGGGTTTAGGGTTTAGGGCTCAGGGTTGAGGGTTTAAGGCTAGGGGTTTAAGGTTTAGGGTTAAGGGTTAAGGGTTAAGGGTTTAGGGTTTAGGGCTTAAGGGTCAATATTTAGGGTTTAGTGCATATAGTTTAGGTTTTAGGGTTTAAGGCTCAGGTTTTAGGGTTTAAGGCTCAGGTTTAAGGGTTTAGGTTTAGGGGTTATGGTTTAGGGTTTACGAGTTAGTGTTTATAGCCAAGGTTTTAGGGCTCAGGGTTCATGCTCAACTATTCATTCACTGTAATGTTTTGTTTCTTACCCATTATTATTATTATTGAATGAGAGTATTCAAATAAAAAGGGATCACCTTCTTCATAGATAGAAAATTTAAAGGGATTCATCCATGCAGTAGTCTACATGTAGATATGAACTGATTTCACGTAAGAAATGAGGGGTCTCCACGTCTTGTTGGTAGCACATCTTCTTCCACGTAGCAAGCAGCTTGTCCAATTTCCACACAGATTTACAGATCTCCACGCACTTTTCTCCACGTCCAGTGCAACATTTTTCAATTTTCCACACAGTTGATTGCAATTCCCACATAGTAGAAAATTCAAGCAACAAAACATACAGAAAAATTTGTGTTTGTTTTAATTCTCCACGCAACCTCTTGCAGTCACCTCAACCTCCTACGTGTTGTAGATCAAGTCGCTCATTTCTAACGCATAGGCAAAGATCTCGTTTTCTCTATTACCAAATTGTGAGGATTCTCTAAAATAATGGAGAGGAAATAGAGATTTGATATCTCTTATTCATTCATTCATATAAAATCAGAAACACGATACATATTATATAGTCGAGAGGCTTAAAAATATTCCCCATAAAAGTAGGAGGGGTTACAACTTATTTGAGAAGAATGTGATATTATCTAATCTACACAATCTAATTATATAGAAGATATGTTACGTATTATTATGCCAACAAATGGTTTATGGATTAGGGTTTAGGGTTCAGGGTTCAGGGTATATGGTTAAAGGTTCAATGTTTAGAGTTATGGGTTTAATGTTTAGGGGTTAGAGCTCAGGACTCTGGATTTATTGTTTATGGTTTAGGGTTTAGGGTTTAAGGTTTAGGGTTAACACTTTAGGATTTAGGCTTCACGATTTAGTGTTCAAGGTTGATCATTTATTATTATTGTCTTAGGGTTTAGAGTTTACAATTTATGGTTTTGCTCTCAGGGTTAAGGGTTGAGGGTTAAGGGTTTAGGTCACACAGTTAAGGGTTTAGTGTTTAGGATTTAAGGCTTAGGATTTAGGGTTTAAGTTTCAGGCTTTAAGGTTTAACACTCAAGCTTTAGGGTCTAGGATTCAGTGTTTAGGGTGTAAGGGTTAGGATTTACTGGTTAGGGTTTAGGGTTTATGGTTTAGGTTTTAGGGTTTATGGTTCAGGGTTTACTATTTAGCATTTAGGGATCACGGTTAATGGTTTAGGGTTTAGGGTTTAGGGCTTAATGATGAGGGTTTAGGGTTTAGGGCTCATAGGTAAGGGATGAATGTTTAAGGTTTAGGGTTTAGGGATCATCGTTTCAAGTTTAGGGTTTAGGTTTAGGGACTCGTGTTTAAGGTTTAAGGTTAGGGTTTTGATTATAGAATTTAAACTCTAAAATATTTAGGCTGAATGCTGAAATCCTGAAAATTACCTATGTACTGACCAAATTATACTATAAAAAACTATCTCCTAAATCGTTACTAATGGAGCTGCAAGACTCGTTCCATAAGGTGCAGAGTGACCCTAATTTCTTACATTTACTAAAATAAATTTAAAGTACAAGGTTTTCATTTATTATTAATTTTTATTTTTTCTTATTTATATTTTTTATTTCTTAGACTTAAACATTTATTTTTGTAAATAGAAGCATGCCAAAAGCACATATAATGTTCATACTATGAATAATGCATACATGTTATAATAATATTTTTACTATGATTCAACTAAGTGTTTGTTTAGTGGTGATTCATTCTTCTACGCAAGCAATTTCGTGCACAATTTATATGATGTAAATATAGATTTTTTGTTAGCATAAAAGATATAAAATTAGTAACTTTAAATTATATTATTATAATTATTGAATTAATAATTTTTTATTTAAATAAATTAAAAAATTATAAAAACTAACTTAGCATATTATTTGCATGAAAAGTGATTTTTAAAATTTATTTGTTTCAAGATAAATTAATTTAATTGACTACACTATTGACATATGTGAGCCATTGATGAAGAGGAACACCAAATAGACATATGTGAGTCAAAATCACCAAAATCACTTATATTAAAAGAAGCAATATGAGTCTCTATTTCATTTTTCCCTGTGGAAAGTTTAAGAGCATTTGTTAGCAAACATATATCACTGCTTTCATTTGTCGCTTTCCACCTTGCAAGTCCTCTTTATTTGAGGTTTTTAAAGTATCTGAAAAGATATTATAAGTCTTTCATATTTATTAAAAAGTTTATAGAAATAATTTTATACCTTCAAAAGATGAGTCATAATTTATGATGATGGATATAAATGTTTAGACTTTTTCTATAACATCTAAACATATTAGATTGATAAATATTTGTGTTACTTCCTCCAAAAAAAATTGTTACCAGCGCTCAATCATTTTAAAAATAAAATATAACTCCAAACATAACAATATGGCCAAGATAATATTATTTTTAGATTAATTTCTGAAAGAAAAAAAAGAAACTTATAGATAATACTTGGAAGCCAAATTCAAGGAAATATTGCAGCCCGTAGTATTATCTCTGGCTACCATTCTAAAACGAGAGGGAAATATAAATAAATTCTAGAGTGTATGAAATGAAAAAGATTAAATAAAAGAACCAATATCATGTATTTTATTTAGATAACAGCGTGCATAGCAGCGCTACAATACCAGGTGGTGGTGACAGAATACGAATTCAAATAAAAGCAGATTGAAATCTTGTAACCGGAAAACAACGAGGAGGAACGGGAAGGAGAAGAAGTTAGCGGACGTCGAGAAGATTAAGAGAAGCGGTGGTTTCATTGCATCGTATCAATTCGACCGCGTCGTTTAAAACTTTCAAACAATCTAACGGCGACATCGAGATATCACACTGAACAAGAGACTCCTCCGATTTAAGATAACCTTCTGCGCCGACGGCGGTTTCATTCAGCAAGTTTCGCAACAATTCTTTCTATTTTTTAGTATCGTTCCTTAAAGTATTCACACAGTTTCTCGGATCTTTTTCCCTCATACACTTAGAAAGAAGAGGCGTAAAGAAGAAGGGGTTCGAAGGAGGACAAGTACGTGGATGTGGAGAATGTTGGGCGATACTAATACAAAAATCTTGTTTGTTACAAGCAGACACATATGAACAACATGCCAACTTTTTCAATCATTTGAATGAGAAAGGGGGTCAGTGCAAAGGTCGTTAAGGCAATGTATTGTGGAGATATCTTGAAATAAATCAAGGCATGTTCAATCAATCTTACCGATGTCAATAAAGGAAAATGTTTATTATTCTTTTGTGGTAGTTATTGGTGTATTGCATGGAGGGGACAACATAGTCTAGTCCAAACACAAAGTCTCCTTTGCCACCGCTTGTAGATATCGATCTTGCATATGTTTTAACTTCGAAATCTACATATGTTAGATTAAAAAAAAAAATCTGTAAGGGTTACCTATGATATTGATATGAATGGATAGAATCTATTGAATGCGTGGATGTCAGTCAAGGAAAATTAGAAGGGATGTAGGACAGAATGGAAATGAACGTTGACACATGTAGCCGACATGATATAGCCATTTTGAGAGATGAACAATGAAATGGTTAAAACCATTGCATGCTATGAGAAAACATGGGTGAGTAGGAAAATGTAAAATTGGGTTATCCTATCAGAGGCATGCGAAATTGCCAAATGTGAGAAAAATTAAATTATAATGTAGTCAATACAAGATCCACAATGCAATATATTGTTCAATAAAGAGAAATGATGCCCATTTATTTGAAGATTGCATCTACGACAAGTAAGGACATGTCCTGATTTTTTAGTTATAATGTCAGGATAATTTTATAAATAAATAGAGAAAGTGCTGATGTTGGAAAACTTATCTATTTTCTTTCAAAATGTGCATCAAGTTTCAAAATTGATGGGAAGATTGGGAAGGATTTTATTTGTGGAGAAAAGGAAATAACATGATAGGGCCATTTTCATCATGTCCATCACCAAATTAAAATGAAATTTAAAGTCTAAAATTTTCATCTCATGTTTGATCAAGTGCGGTATAAAATTTGTGACATTGATAGGATCATCATCATCATTAAAAAAAAACTACGATTCCCTATACAAGTTGCCTCTTCATAATTTGCAGTAAGAGAAATAAAACATGCCTAAATAATATGCTATTTTTATCTTGGAGATGAGGGAGCACGTACTGATGGTTGTATAGTGTTGTAGACAACAAAATATGAGATCTGTAATTGCTACAGAGTATACAACTATAAGGGCCTTTCCCCTACCTGTCACACCCCAGGGTTTGCACATTTACAGTCTTCTCAAAGAATGAATGATTCAAAAAAATTATACACTCATGTAGTTGCCACTAAGGGCCAAAGGATCCGTGATGGTGAGGTTAAACTTGAAGGCGTATTTTGTGCTACCCCTCTACTTTATGGGGTAGGAACACTTCTCTCTAAATTGTAATCACTCAAAAATTTCATGAATTTTGTCATGTTTACATGACAATGGTAAAAACAAATTGCATGATACCAAATTTCCCATGTAAACTTGAGCGGTAGCCTCGGCATAGGATTACGCTATAAGCTCTCCTTGTTAAATCATAAGAAATGCGACTTTTTTGACCCTAAATATTTTATTATAACAGTTTCAAGAACACACAAGGAAATAAAAATTTGTAAGAAATATGTCAAACACTAATAGTTTGTCTATTATGATTACAGTTCTCAACGAATTTATACATCTCATTTGAAAAATATTGTAAATTTGAGGTCGAAGATCCACCCAATCTGACAGATTATGTAGTCATCTCCTTCAATTTATGTGCATGTTTTTGTATGCACCCAAAATTGCATGTGCTACATTGGCGGGAAAACGGTTATAAAAGTCCTCAGTGATGATTCAAAATCCTTTCAAGAAGGTTTTCGAGCTCCAAAATCCTATTCGTAGTATATATTTGTAGCCTAGATGGTCTTACTTGTCTTTTCCTTGCATTTTTCTAGCTTCCCCCTTCTTTCTGTGCTTGTTTTGGCCTTAAGTGCCAGAACCGCTGCCGTGCCTAGGCGGCAGTTCGTAAACCACTTCCCTGCCTTGTGCAGCGGTCCTAAAACTGCCGCCCTACACAGGGTGGCGGTCCTGCCCACTTTTTCCAGAATCTTCATGTGAGAAATTTCATGTGAAAATTCACTTAAGTTTTCTTTTTGAGCGCATCCGTGAACCGATTTTGCTAAAAATAGCTTCGTTTGCTTGGTTCTCCTTGTTCCTTCTATTTTTAAATAGATTTAATGAGTGGAACTGCCTATTCAATTTCTTGTGCATGAATTAACCTTCCAATATCTTGTGTTATCTTTCTTCTACCTGCATTACGTCCAAATTGCCTCCAAGCTGTCATCGCTCAAGCGCCATCCTCTTGTTGGTTTTCTTTGCATTCCCAAATCCTTGGACTCACATGAGCACTCAGAGAAAGAAAGGAAATTTTATCATACACATTCATGGTTTAAACACATTTACACATGCCACTCTTTTAACATATTTAAAATCAGAATGTTCAACTAATGAAATTGTAGTTATAATCTATATACATATTAGTATCTATTCTAGCATATGCATTTCTTGTAGTGATATTATTTAACATGGAAAAAAATTTGATATATGTTTTAGATGCATTGCAATGTAGCTAATGTTAACCCGAATGAATACTTTTCATACACTACACTCAACTAATGTGTTGTTCCTTAGATTAATTTTTAGCATGAAAATTGTTAGTGTTCTACAAATGTATCTTTAACAACATGGAGGGTGAACATATTAATGTTATTTATTGGTCAAATATCCCTTAAGAACTCTTAGACTGTGAGAGAATTCGATATTATCTTCTTCTTTCTTAATATCTAAGCTATTAAATTATAACAGTATAATAATTTCATTGATTGAATATAAGGATTAAATGTATTTTGTTTGACCAATCCTTTTCAGGGTTTAAAAATTGTCATATAAAAATGAAAAACATTTATAGTAATAAATTAAAGAAAAATTATACATAATTTACTTTTTAAGAATGATTCAAGTACAAATACAACTAACTATTCAATTATAAAATATGGGCTGGATGAGAACATTACAAATTTGCGAATGGCTACTTAGTGTATTCATGGTAGTAGGCCAAAAAATGAATACATGTTACGTTAATTTGTAATGATGAATAACATCTTACAAGATGAATGAGTATAGTTATATCACCTAGATGAATATCAATATCAAAACCAATATGTTAGAAAAGTGTGTTCGTGTCAATATCAATATCTCATATTCAACAATTTCCACCTCTTATCTCTTTTGTGGTATACACACAGTGTGTATACCATAAACAACACTACCACATCATATTACAAATGTCAAGGTATGTGACATAAATAAAATACATGTTTATGTAAATAAGTAATGAATGATCATTCCTTAATAAATGAATCAGTTTATGGTTATGGGAACAATTCAATGTGACACGAATACAATCTAGTTATCATGGAATCCATACATGATGTGTTTTGGAACTAATGGAGATAACTTTGGAACCTCGGAAGATAGCTTTTGAACCTTTATGGGACCTTGAATAATTATTTTTATGGGACCTTGAAGCCTATAAGAATGTAATGGGATAAAGTGAGGTGTAATCAAGTGTCATAATTCCATATATGGGTCTAGAATACATAATGTGAGTTTAGAAAGTATATGACTTGGTCTTGACCTAAGAAACTTAATTATAAGGTTAAGGTCACTCATATGACTAATTTATTTAGGGTGTGTATTCGGTTTCTAAGTGATGGGATTCAGATAAAGATGCAACTGTAACTACTCTATCCCATTCTCAATTAATTGGAAATCAAGAAAAGGCTTCAAGAAAGGAGAAAACTGTGTTTACATGGATTTTGTGACTTATAACTGTGAATGTATAATTTTGTGATTTGATGATTTTTCTTGGGAATTATTATGCATGTTGATAGGTAGGCCATAAATATGTTATGCATGGAATTTATTAAGTCTTTTTGAAATAGCAGTGAATTTGATAATGTAATCCCTTGTTTTGATGTTGTAATGAGAAGCTACTGATTGAAGTTGTATCAAGAATGTGAAAAAATTGCCAATGAGTTGTGGTGGAACTTAACAAGGAGTGTTGGAGACATCAAACTCATGCTCAATACTAGTAAATATCCTTTGCAAAAAGGAGGTAAGGTCTTATTTTAGATACTCTATGACGAGTGCTAAAAGATGATTTCCGGACTGTGAATGAGAAAAATATACCAAATAATGTTGTGGTATTTTGCATGCTAACTATCCTTTGAGATTGGTATTTTTTACCACTGAGGGTGAAGTCATAAAACAAGTTATTTTGCATGTGATAAGACATGGAAGGAGTGATTGTGCATTACCTTGAAACTGTAATTGTGCACTAAGGAAGTGAAGAACTATTGTTTATTTTGATTTTTGTAAAGATAATAGTGAAAAGTGATAACCTTGGAAGGATTAAGAGAATTATTATTGAACATGCAAGAGGTTATTACAAAGGAATAAGATTCTGAGATGTTAATAAATCCTAGAAAGGCTTGTAGCTTGATATTCTTTCCTAAGTTTACATTAAGTTATTCATATGAACTCCATGCATTGTTATTCACCATATAAGCACCATACTTCAGTCCACTAACATATGATTTATTTTATTATCCTTCTCTATTCACTTATACATACCTAGAAAGGAATGTAAGGTCTGAGAATGGAAACAAGGCATGTTGAGAAAGTTTGCCAAATGTTGAAGCAAGAAATTTAGAGTAATAACAAGCCCTGAATCAAAAAGGAGACCACAAAATTACTTATAATTTTCTTAATACTCAATGTCAAGGCTTGAAATAAATTTCTCCTAGCTTGTAATCCATTACTCCTCTTCTTCACAATGACAATAGAGTTTTAGGTGTGGCTTTAGATTAGTATTATATTTTAACCTTTTTATCCTGAGTTAAACCTTCACACACGGTCCATGAAAACATGCAATACACAAAAATCATCTCATCTATTGTATGGAACAAGCATAGTTACATATTGAATCATCTAAATACATACAATAAGGGATTTTGAAGATTCATATACCTCAAAATGGATTCACATTCATGACTGCAACAAAAACTTACATCTTGAACTTTCATATCAATCCTTCAAACAACACAATGTACTCCCTTTTTTTTACAAATTTCTATTTCTTTGTCTTCTTTTTTGTAGCGGTTGACCTCATGTTCCTTTATCTTCATCATTAGGCTCCCAAATTTGTTGTCTCTGGGATATTTTTTGACTAAATCTCCTTGTTTTTAGTGATACTCCTTCATTTGTGCTTAGGAATAGGAACCACCATCCCAATTTGATTTTAAAAAAAGTATTACAACCTAGAAGAAGATGTCTTCAACTTTCATCCACGTAGAAAAGACACCTCGCACTCACCTAACAACTAACAACTTACTTGTACATTCATTTTTATTTTTTACTCTTATATTATAGAAAAAAACCATTACAACATGAGATTAAAAATTTTGACTATTGGATGGAAACTAAACTAACTCTTACTACATGTTTGCATTCCTTTGAAGGATTATCCAAACTTATTTCTAGTCTCCAAGCATCATGGAGGATACTCCTGCATCAAAAAATAATTGGTGGAAATTTAAAATTCTTTTTGAATCCCTTTAAATATTCCCTCAACAGTGTTCATACAAAATTTTAGGTTCAAAAACATTGGTTTTCCCTCTCTAATTTCAAGCCCTATTGCATCTTGACTTTAGACAACTACTCAGCCCGAAAAGTTTTTTTTGTTAATATATTTCAATAAATTATGAATCATGATCTCAAATTTCACAATTAGATCTATCTCTACACGCTAAAGATGATTTTATTAACATCAATCATGAAGTTATTGTAAATAATTGATGTAGGAGAATCATCTTGGTAGCTTGGAGAGCACAATAAAGTTAGAATAAGCCTATGGAAGTCATTAAGAATATATAAGGAGTTTTAAAAACTTTCAATGGATTTAACATACTCTTAGTAGACTATATTGAAGAAATTTATCAAAACAGTGGGTATGAAACCCTCAACACCTTTTAAATGTGAGAAATCTCTTGACTGTTAATGTAGAAATTTGATCATTCAAGATGATGGCTAGAACATGACAAAGGAAGCCTATAGAACATGAACTTAGGACATGAATCCTTCTACTTTCATTTCAGGTCTTGAATTGAGCAACAAGATCCATAAGAGGCTTGGGGGAAAATACTAGGAACTCAAATAGAAGAACAATGCTAGAGCCTTCACAGGGTAGTCAAAATCTTTAATTTAATGCCTTCAACATGTATGACCAGGTATGAATATTCTATTATGTTCTATGTTCAATATTACTAATTTGGTTTAAAGTGAATAGGGTAAGGGATCCGAATGGTATGATGCAAGAACTAGCTTGAATTTGGATTGCATGATTCTACAATGCATGTAAGGGAAATGGGTTGATGGTCCTAGTGATGGAAAGTCTAACCTAGGAAAAATTGAAGGAAATTCTAAGAAGGAACTACTCATATCCAGTGACTAGCATGATATGAACAAGTAGGATCAAAATCATGACCTATACAACATAAGGCTGGGGTGATGTCAACATTCACGGTAATACAATATTTTTGGCCTCTTAATATTTATGGATTGAAATATGTTATGCATGGAAAATGGACCAATTAAATTTCATGGTTATGTACAAGCTTAACAAGGTTATTGTATCATTCTAATGGTGTATTGAATAGGTCTTGAAGGATTACTCCGGAGGAGTAAATGATAACGCCCTAGTGAGGTATAAAAGTATAAGATATTGGCTTGAGGAAAGAGAGCTAGGTTAATGACCAAATAGAATCCATTTCGTGGTGATGAGTATGATATAGTGAAAATATTTCAGGCATGAATTGGAGACCTGAACAGAGCAGAGGATGGTTCATGTGAAACATTGAACATGCATGAAGGGTCAAGAATGAAGGAGAGAATCATTGAATGACCATGACTTGGGAAGGACATAGTATGATTTCTCAGGTGGAGTGAGTGTATCAAGAGCATGAAAAATGAGGTAATGGATATTTGAGCTAAGAAGGTTGCACCAATCACTCCCTTTTAAGGCTTTACTCTCACCCAAACTGAGCATGCAAGGGAGTCTAGGCATACAATAAACCCTTAGATGGTCTATTGACCTTTAAATTTTGTAACACTTAATCAAGATGTCTTCTAGTCACCTTAGGATCATATTTCCTTTGTATTTGAGTGATCACCAAAACAAAATTACATCTAGTGCTTGCCAAATCCATTGTCCTGCCTTATACAAGCATAATTAAAGGAATTTATTAACCATCCTAACCTTTAATCTCTACATACTAAAAACACAATATTTTGGACTATTCTTGCACTTCTCTTAGCTCACAAATAGACTGTCTTAGCTCATAAATTTGATGAACTAATGGAGATAGCTTTGAAACCTTGGCAGATAGTTCTAGAAGTTATCTCTTTGGTTCCAAAACTCATTCAAAGAGTTCAAGATGGTGTGTAGATACTCTCAAATACTTTTTTATATAAGTGCTAGTGTTTTAAAACTCAATATCTTAATTAAAATTAAGAAAAAATGTACCTTTTCAATAATAAGTTCAACATTTTAATATTTTTATTGTAATACAAATATTGAACATATTATTTCTATAAAACAAACTTTTCCATTTCATAAAACAAACTTTTCTATCAAATGAAGTTTTTAGTAAATCTATTGGGTAGGGTTGTTGGCTCCTTGTTCTTGGTGCAACTATTTTTGTGTTGTTTTTTAGCTACAGTTTTGTTGTCGATGTTTCATGTTGGGCTTGTTGTAGGAAAATTGCCCTTGCCTTTGTTTTTTCCTTTTCTTTCCTCTTTTGGTTGGGGTGTGGACCCCACGGATCAAAAAACCACACTGTTTTACATTTATTTTCTTGGTTGTTGAGCCTTTTTTTGTAACCCTAGGTAAGGTCCCACCAAAACCTTTTACCAATAATAAAAAAACAAACTTTTCCATTTCAGTTCTAATTAATTAATATTAGAAATGTTTTAAAAAATTATTATCTTGATAATAAATTTTATGTTGTATTAAAGTGTGATTTCATAAAATTTAACAACTTATTATATTGTTTTTCCAACTTATTTTTATATTCAATGTGTTACTCTTTTGAAATGATAAGTATTTTATGTTTGTTTTTAAGTTTTTCGTAGATTGTGTCTATAAACCATGTCTTTAATCCAAATGAAATACTTATTTTATTTGCTACATTTCTTCTTCAATATTGAGTAAGAAACCACCTCTGATATTTAGTTTTGAAATTCTTTTCCCAATACACAATTCTGAAATTGGAAAACCTATGAGAGGTTGTGATAAATTTGAAGGAGGGAATATTCATAACTGATTTAAATTGAAAGTGTGGTAGGTTCCACAACTAATTTTAAAGGTTCCAAAGCCAAGTATTTGGATGGCGTAAGTTTTTGGTAAACATGAATTCTCCACAGCCATGGGAATCAAGAAGAAATTTGAACCAAAAGATTCCACTAAACTCGTTGCAGATACTAAAGTAGTTTCCATCTTTGCGCATGTGGGATGGCTAGGGTATCTAAAGAAATTCTCCAAGTATAATGAAGAACTGGTAAGAGAATTTCTTACGAAATTGGAACAATTTAAAGCTAAAGTGAAAGGAGCTACAATTCCTTTTACTGTTAATATAATCAGTCAAATATCAGGTATTCCAATTTCCCATACACCAAACCTTGCCAAAGGCTCTTTAAAAGAACTAGTGGAAGTCTTGTGGCAAGAAGCTGACCCTGAACCCCAATATATTTTCACATCCAAGAAATTCATAAATGGAGTAAGGCGAGCAAGTCTTCCCAAAACCTTTTGACAGAGTATCCTTTTTGGTAGTTAAATATCTCACATGTGATGTGAAGTATGGAACTGTAGGGAAGGAGGTTATTAAAATGTTAATCCATTTGAAATATGGAAACACAAAACAAGAGTACATGATAAACCTTCCTAGATTTCTTTACGTATCTATTCACATTATAGCCAAAAGGTATTCATGGGGTGTTAGCATGATTAGACATCATGGTTTGGTTCAGTTAGTATGTGAGAAACAATCAACCCGAAATGCGACTAATTTTTTTTTTTTTAAATTATTTAACTACGCTTACGCGATTCAAGTGTTTAAAACCAAAAGACAATATTTTAACTTAATCATATTTCCACTTCGCAAATAAACGAAACTATACTTCGAGTTGCTTTCACACGACTCGAGGAGTTTAGTTTATGTGTGTACCGCCAATCAAGCTATGTAGAGGTCAATTCACTCCTAGCGAGCTGTTCGAATAAACTCGGTGAGCTTTATTGGAGACCAAGCTACTCTACACCACTCGGCGAGTTATTATTTGCATTGGGCGAGTTTGCAGATATGTGGGCGAGCTAATTACTTCCTCAGACGAGCTCATTAGCCAATTCATGGGTTCATCCATCAATGGGAATATACTGAAATTTTTATTGGTTTGGGTTATAGCCACCACCCACATATCACCAACTCGGGTCCACATATCAACGTGGCACGACCACGTTACTTAGCACGGGTTAAAATTGCACATCAAGCTCGATGCGACATTGGGCGAGTCATAGAGAGGTAACCAACTTACATTGGTTGGCCTACATCAACTCAATGCTACAACGAGCAACCCAACTTCCGAGCCAAACCACAGTCGGCCAACAAACTATCCACATTCGTCCATTCGCCACATGCATTTCACAATGCACATGTGGTCTATGCCATCAGCTTGGCCTTTAACAAATTGGAGGCAACAACAAAATGCCAAAACGTGGTCCAAGCCACTACGTGGGAGGACATTCAAAATAGAAGGCTGGAAAGTCATGGTTGGGGGTGGGTGGCTTTAACAACCACCTGCCAATGCATTAAGACACCTGCCTGGCGTGCAAGAAAACCACAACCTGGCCGCGTTTACTTTTTCAATTTAATCATTTAGATTTTGCAAATCTACACTCTGCACAGTCCGCGTGCCATTTAACGTATCTCTACTGTCCTGGCTGCGTGGGTAGGAGTGTTGGAGAGAAATAGATGAAGATACAAGCCTAGGTAGCAAGAGTAAATGCTGGTCCATTCGATCCCAGGCCGCGTGGAGACAGAACGGTGGTCGAAAGTGTGAGCTACAGGTGTATTCAATAGGCGTTTTACATTTTTTCATCCGTCCCTGGCCACGTGAACTTCCTGCAAGATTTCTTTAAATGGAATTTCTACAGCGCCTGAGCTCAGGTGTGGTGTCCAGGCCGTCGTCCAACAACCATTGCTGTCTGTTCAATTTCTTTTTTTTTTTAAATCAGAGGAGCGCTTTAAAGCGACCAGATTGTCCATTTTGTTGTTATCTGATTCAGTAGGTTGAGGATGCATCCGTTTCATATCAATTTCAGAGGTGTGTTCTCCTTTCGTTGAGTGTACGGGGTTGTTCCAGGGCGGGGGTCAAAATCGATGGAGGGAACACTCTGTGTCAGCAGGCATTTAAACAAGCAGTCTGTCCAACTATGTTGTTATCTGTTCAGTATCTGAATACACCTATCAAATTATGGGGTTCACCTTCAAGATATACGCTCAACAAATCGATGAAGGGATAGTGACAGAGTCATGCAGAGACAGATGGAAGTATAACCACGTTTTTCTACTGAGACCTTTCATCTCACGGTGTAGCCCGTGGGAGAGAAACTCCTAGAGGTGGATCTGTTTCATATCATAATGTACATGAAGAAGAACATGTTTTTCATTCAGTATTTTGAAATACGCATTATGGAGATTTAATTATCTCTGTCAATATTTGTATAATATCTCCAAAGTAGTAGATGAGTGCTATTACAGTGATAACGAAATTTTAAAGTGTGCAAATAGAATAAAACTGCCATCTCCATTTGGGGATCGAATATCCTTAAACTATTGTTTTTGACATTTGTAAAAGGTTCTGTACCAGGGGTATTCGACCCCGGGTTTTAATTTTTCTTTCAAATCAAATATTAGGGTTCTTATAACAATTTTTATGCTTATAGTTGCATAAATTAAGGATAGACTCAACGTTTGTACAGTGCATTGTCCTTTTTTCTATGTAGTTAATTGGGTGGACGTCATTTCAGAGGAAATGACTTGCGTGGGTGGCTCCACAATTGGCCTTAGAATTACTATATAATTTCATGGAATCCTTGACTCTGATTTAGTCAAAGTTCCGGTTACAAAATAATCTCAGGGAATTTTATAGTATATTGCAAAATAGGAGGATTTCCTAATAGTAAATGGTTATGCAAATTTAATGATCACTTAAATAGAATAACATTTGAAATTATAGTTTTGCCCCATTATTACATTTTAAGGGAATTGGGTAGTGCAAAACTCCACAATCAAGTACTATGGATTTACATTAAAATCATTGGTAGTGATAATTTGCATATGGATAATCCATATCATCACAATTATTTTATATGGGAATGGTCACAACCATTTCAAATGAAATTAAACCATTTCATGTTCATTCGACCACGAATTTGAGGGTAGATTTAATTCAAGTCATTTTCATTAATATGAAGTTTCAACATAAAAGAACTAGGATATTAAATAGTTTTCATTGGTGTTATAATGTCATTTGGCGTGTCTTAAGTGTTTTATCAACAGAGATACAAGGTAGATCTTGTAATTTTTCAAAACATTATAATACATCACTTGATAAATTAACAAGTTTTAGATGTGTTTCAATTATATTTTCTTTTGTAATTTCTTTCCAACATTCCACAAAAGAATTCAACAACATTTCCAATAAATTTTTGAGTAAGAAATACTAACATTTCAATACAACTTTCCTTCAACATTTTGTTACAACATTTTCTACTTCATGTGGAAACAAATTTACAATAATGGAAGCTAAAGAAAACAAAGCAATATTACATTTTTCCTCCACTCAAGGTGGGTAAATACATGGTGGTTTTACATTGTCAACAACAAGGTTCCAATGCTCCAAATATCAACAAGGTGGCTCCTCCATAGTTTTCTTGATTCACAACAAAATAAGGGGAGAGGCAACGCTCTCCTCCCAACCAAATACCCAATGGAGAAGAGAAGCCATCCTCTCCATTGGCCCCCGAGCCCCAACCACATCACAATGGGAGAGAATCCAACTCATGGCAACTACAAGCTTCCACATAACTAAACATAACATTTCACATGCATTCCATAATCCTTCAAAACAAGAGAATCAACAACACAACAAGAGGGAAAACAATCACAACAACAAGTCACAAGGCTTACCAAGAAAGCCACAAGAGTAAGACATATGGGGAAGCCACTTATGCCTCCCAATGGGAATGGGTGCCACCTAAAAGCCTCCAATGCAAACACAATACCCCTAACAACTCTTATGCCTCCCTCAAGTACCCCTTATCCCTCCATTCACTCTTATGCCTCCCTCAACTCTTATGGCTCCCTCAAAGTAAAACAAGAAGAAATGCAAGCATTTCTCTTACAAGGTGGACACCCAACCCAAGCTCCCTCCTCAAGCACATGATCTCTTATGCCTCCCTCAATTAAGCTCCCCATAGTCTCCTCTCACTCCCAACTTAGGCATTCTACCCATTCCCAACAAGCATTTCAAACAACAACATTCAACACAACATAAAAATACATTCATATGACAAAAGAAACATAATGCAACAAAGGGGAAGCTCCTACCTTTCCATGGTAGAGCTTTCTCCAAATATGAAGTCTCAAATCCCTCCAAGGATCAAGCAAGCATCCACAAGCTCCAACAAAGTTCTCACAAGTATCCACAAGCTCCAAAAATTCACAAGCTCCTTCCAAATCCTCTCCTCTCCAAAATACAAAAAGACTAAAACATGAAAACTTCCAACCCCCAAAACAAACAAGAGGCTCAAATAAATAGAGAAAAGAGAGGGAGGGATGATGTGGCTCCAAGTAGGATGCCACCTCCTTTTCCCTCCACTCCACATCATTTGGTCAACATCAAATTCCAATGCACCATTAATAAGTGGTTGAAAGAAAGGCAAGCAACTTGCACACTCCAACTAAGCCCACTCCCTCAAAGGACAAAATTAAATTTGAAAGAAAGTGCAATTAATATTTTTACCCTTTTATCCCCCCAAAACACCTAAAAGACCCTAAATTTGGCCTTCCAACCCATAGGTAGGGTTGGCATGGGGTTTTAAGAGGTGTGGGACAAGTTTGACTTGTCCCACAAGCTTTGAAATTTGGCCTCAAAGGCCAAATTCGAGTTTCCCATGTGGGGTAGAGTGTGCTACACTCAAACTCAAACACACATCAATCCACACAAAATCCAAAGTAAATCAAGGTTAATAAATGAACTCTCTTAGGTCACATCTTTTAATTAGTTTAGGACAATTTTCAAATTAACTTAATTAACCCACTACAACCCATGGCTAACAAAGGGGTAAACTCCAATCCAAGAAATATGAATAATAACATAAGTAAAATTTCACTTACTAAGAGCAACACATACTAACATAGTAAAAAGGGAAAAATTAAACAAAACAACACATGATCCCTAGGTCACAATTTTCCCTTTACCAGATAATTCTAACACACACACAATTACTTGTTGCCATGGTGACCTTAGCTGGATTCTTCTCAAATTCCGATGTGGTTGGTCTCCACTCCCCAGTTTTGTTGTGAATATAATATACCTGCAGAGCAGAAAATACCTCCTTCGGCCTGTTGGCCGCATTAAAACATTCATGCCAAATATACAATATAATCTAAAATAAACAACACCTGATTTACTATCATCTATGCAAGTACGATATCACTTAACACTTTCTAGCACATTTCTATTCCACATATCATTTATATCAAAACGATCATCACATTAGTCCAATTATCAAGTTCTACTCAAAATGATTAAACATATCACATGTCATAATTAAAGATAAATAACCCTGTCAAAAGTATACAAATATCATCATCAAATGTCCACCAGTAAACCATATGCATCATATAAAGATCAAATCAATAACAGTCCAATGTCTATAATATTTACTAGCATGTTAAATCAAGAAACCATAATAAATCCATAGTGAAGTAATCAGTCTCGAGAGCAACAGAACAAAATGAGGTTGAAGGGAAGTGGGCACTACAGGAAGCATGGATGAATTTTATTCATTAATTTAAGCAGACTCCTGATTTAATCAGAAGGGGAATCCCAACCCCATTTACCCCTAAAAAGGACTTGCGAATTGGTACATTGGAGGGAAATCATGAAGAAATAGTAGAGTGTAGTGTGTCAAAAAAGAGAAGGATTGAAGTGATTGAGGAAGCAGAAAAATGTTGAGGTAAATGAGGACATTAAAATAGTAACTAATAACATTCTTGATAGTATGAGGGTTTTACTTCCTCTTGGAACTCAACCAGAAGAAAAGGAGAAATCAGTGATGGAAAATGAGGAGTTAATAGGACAGGTATTTGAAGAGGTGGGTGATTTCTCCATGCCCATAAATGAAGAGGATGATGTTGTAGGACAAGTTGAGTTCTGAAGAGCGGCTTTCATCTTGGAAAGTAAATGGAAAAGTTCCTATGATCGAGGAAGAAGGATATAAAACTCATGTGGAGTTGACATCTAAAGAGGAGAAATAACAGGTCAAGAAAGCTCTATTTTCTTCAAGAGCATAAATTATCATAAGGGAAAAAGATGAAGAATTGGTTTTTCTCAAACTCAAAGTAGAAAATAGAGAGACTCATATCCTGTCTCTAGAAACTGAGCTAGAACAACTAAATATTGAGATGGAAAACAAGGATAAAGAGTTTGAATTATTAAGACATAACTCATAAATTTAAGATAGGGAATTACAGTTGAGAAAAGAACAAGATGATGTTAGAGAAATATAATTTTTTTATGTCAGTCAAAAGTACCTTCTCCACCACAGCAACCAGATCGAGAAACTCAAACCGAATTGTCTTTCTTTCCAGTCAAACAACTTTGGGATGATACTTGCAAGAGATTGAATGAATTGAGGGTAATGAATCGGAGTTAAAGGTTAAAATGGAAGAGGAGAAGAAGCAAAGAAGATAGAATGGGAAGAAATTTTTTATAAGGAAGAAAATGTCAGATTCAAATGTGTGGCAAAAATTTAGGTAGCATGCTTGTTGGCAGAAAAATTGCTTGCATGTAGGAGACCTTCTCCTGCATACAATGTTTTCTTGGAAGAACAATTCATCAAATGGAAATTGGGATGGCTTGCATTTGGCCTCCCACATGAGTTGAAAGATGAGAAAGAATTCATGGTTGCTTACTTCGTAGCCACCCCTGAAAAAAATAACCTTCTTTGTGAATTTTATTTGTGTAATTATATGTTGAAAGATATGACAGGGTTCTTAATCAATTTGTATATTGGAGAGAGCCAGCTTCAAGCATTCATTTCCACACTGCAAAACCAAAATGCTTGGGAGTAGAGAGATTTAGACAATATGATAAAAGTGGTCTCATTTGACCTTTGCATGATACCTTTGTATCCACGTACACCTGCATTAGTCAACAACTTGAGATCTCTTGCTTTTACTTCCAAGTTCAAAGAACATTATATTTCTAGTCTCGAACGAAATACTTTTACATCATATGAGTAGAAGCAATTTGACCAGGCTTTCTTTGATTGTATTAAAATGTGTAACCACCTTATCGTACCCCTAAAAAGGAGGGAAGTCATCTCTCTGACAAACTTAAGCTAGAGTTTGGGAAGAGCTAGATCCTTGACAACAATAATTCCTCAAGTCATAAGCAAGGAAAGAGGTATGTGGATTGGCATGAGAACCAAGCCCCCTCTCCTTCTCACACCTATGTCTCCATGGAAAAATGTGGAAGATTAGGATCCTGAACAATTTGATAGGTGGTGGCAAGAAACAGAGGTTGGTTGTGGGTTTAGCACCACAACTGAAGATACCTAGGCAATTCAGTTTCAAATTTTTTATTTATGTGAAAAAATGCAATCCAGGATCTATGACCCCACTTTTGTTGTACCGAAAGATCGGGTTATTGTAATTTTTGCAATTCAATTTCAGATTTTTGAGGGAATCCTTATAGATAGATAGCAAGTTATTGTAATTTTTGTTTAATTCCTTTCATGCAAATCTCATTTAAGCAATATTGGTTACTTGTTTGTTTGATTTCTGCAAGTGTGTTTGATCTCTGCAAAGTGTGTTTATTTCCCACAAGTGTGATGTAATCTGATGTAACACCACTGAACTAATCCCATGCATTCATTATAATAAGATTACTTTCATTCAAAGGACTGCCTTGTTTTGGATGTTTGTTTGACTAGCTCTAAGTCATAAATATGTTATGGCTGACCTTATAAACCTTAAAAGTCTTCACCATACATCCTACCTTATTATATAAAGGTTATGCAATGCCCAATAAACTATTAAGTAGTCATTATTCATGAAAATTCTCACCTTCATTAGTTCATTGGTTCATGTTTACTTGGTTCTCCATCCCAAAAACATGCACAATTTACTTTTTACCTTACATGAACTCCTTCCAACCCACTAAATTATTCCATCATGATTGTTCCAACCTGTAACCACTCATCTTAAATTTTTTCAATCCTTTCCTTTTACCCAAATCTTCCTTCAAATGCTCTTAAGAACAATGACTCACACTTTCCTAATCTTGAATAAGTTATAAGGAATTTGTAGCGTTCACAATCAACTCTTGAATTTCTCAAACACCCTATGACTCATAACTATCAACTACAATTATAACTATTTTACCATACTAAACTAACCAAGGGTTTCCAATGGTGTTAACAACATCCAATGACCCCCACTACCCTAACCAAGAGGTCCCATATCCATTTACATTCCTTAAAGGATATCAACTAAAAAATATTGATTCAAACATTTGAATATTGAATTTTGGAGGGAAAGTGCACTCTCTTGCTTTCATTGAAGGTAAACTTATTATTATTCATGATGACATCATGTATGCCAACTACTTAACAAGGAGTGACCTCAAAGATAAGAGCTACAATTTCACATAAGAGGTCATATTTTGGAGCCTCCAATCCATACAGGCTTAGCTCCTGGAACTAGTGTAGATAGCTTCGGAACCTCGGCAGATAGTTACCCAAGAAGTTACCCCCTTTGGTTTTAGAACTCATTCAATAGAGTGTCAAGATGGTTTTTCAAATGCACACCTAAATGACACTCATTTTCTTATTATTGCTACTCTCAACATTTCAAGCTTGAACCTTATCCTAAAACCCCACTTTCTTAGTTCTTTCACTAGATCATTGTGTTTGTCTATAGGCCTGTGTATGACTATTAGAAAAATATCGAAATTCTCAACTCTAAAACTAAAATTTCTTCAAAAAGATGTTAGATAAGTATATCAAGATATTACCTTTCAAATTTCAGCATTTTTTATTGATAGAATCTACACAGTTCAACTTTTAGTATTTAAACCCTAGACTAGGGTCTCCCAAGACTGTGTTAACTTGAGAGGCACAAAATGACTATTACTTTCTTGAATCTCTATTTCAAAGCACCAAATTTTTTCAAGATGATCATGAGAGAGGCACCAACCAACTCAGAAAGTTAGACAACAAGACACACAGTCAAGAGGATACCAAACTAGATCCAACATATTGAACTTAATACAAAATTTCATAGTTCTTGTTTTGTTCTCCTCTCCTTCATTATCCAAATCATCCTTCTTTTCAAGGAACCATGACTCACATTCTCCTACTCCCTCGAATACCACCATACAACTATTTTCTTTTCCTATTCTACATAAATTACAAGGAAGAACTCTCTATCCTAACTGCCCTCCTATCCCAATCATAACTTCAACTATAGTTATAACTATTTTACCATACTAAACATAAACCAAGTGTTTACATAATTGTTAACAACAGTTCCAATGACCCCCACTATTCCTAACCAAGAGGTCAATCCCTTTGGAATGCCTTAAAGGATCTCAACTAGAAAAATTGATTCCTTTCACATATGATGAATTCCTAGAGTTTTAAAATGTCATCTCTTATTTCTTTCCAGGTAAACTTATTATTCTTCATGAACATCATTATCAACTACTTAACAAGGAGTCTCTCAAAGATAAGATTTTTACAATTTCACATAATTAGGTAAAATATTTTGGCATCCTCCAAACCATAATTGAGACTTTACACCACCTACTACGAACCTATCAAACAAACTCACCTGAACCTTACAACTACCAAAGAAACCAAAAATGACTTAAGATTTGTATTTTAAATATTTGCAACTTAATATACCTCCTCACTAAAATCATTGCATCCATATTTCTTGTAAACTCAGGTAAATCATAGTATTACATGGTTTCCCTCTGTTTTGCAATAAATAAGAAGTATATTAAAATCAACCTTAAATTCTATCATCTCAGAAGTCTATAATCTCTACCAATGGTCCTTAAGTATTATTCACACCCAAATGCATTTCAATGCATATTGAACCTCAGTTTTCATGCATTACAAAGGCTGTCACAACCTACTTTACAAACATCTTCATGCAACAAGATGTATAAACACGCAGAACGTGACATTCCATTAATAAAGAACAAATAAACTTCCTTTCTTCCCTTTCATGGGACAAATTGATGCTATACATCCTTATCGGCCTTCAAATGATGGATACAATGAACAATTGCATTTAGGAGTTCTTGTTCATCTATGCATTCTCATGTCACATTGTAGTGCTCCAAGCCCATTTCATGATCCAACAAGAATAGCAACTTATTTAATGCAGCCTAAATTCTTTTTTACAAGATTGATCCCTATTCAAGCTTAACAAGTTGAAGAATTTTTTTCTTCTCAACAAAATCATCCTATCTACAACATACTTTTCCTTAGCAACATATATTGATGCTATTTCTTGCCCAACAGGCCCATGACTTTTAATTCTACACTTATACATAATTCTTCCCTTCATCTGCCATTCTCTTGCTTTGTAGTGTTTGGCTCCCAAATAGATAGAACTTATATTTTCACCATTCATTATCCACTTTAATTTTTTCAATGACTTTTCACACCTTCAAATAGTTTATTCATCAAGAAAATCATTAACTTAGATCTACAATTTACTCCTTTGGTTCACGAGTGCCTCTTATGCCTCATGCCAACTATGCACTTTGCTTCCAACTATGACGTACAGTTTCCTAAGGCACCAAAGGGTTTTGAAGGCTTCAATATTATACCTTAGTCATCTTGATATGCTCTAAATATATCAAACTCCAACTTTGATTTATACTCATATTAAAGCTTCTGTTTTCATATTAGTTGTACATACCCTCTTAGGATCTTGGTAAACATTTGCCTAATTATCACATGTGGGTAAACTATCAAGATGAAGAGAGGGTGACTAACACCCATGAAACTTTGTTATTTTGAGTAAAATTTCACATAACACTAAGTGAATCGTATACCTCCTTTGAAATTGTGCTCCTAGACTAAGGCTTGGACTTATTTTGAACCTCTTCCTATAGCTGTCAAGTATGTTGTCTCTAATTTTCAATGTATATTTGCAAAACCATATTTTTTCTTATGAAAACAATCACAATATTGTTCTCATAATTTTATAGCCCTTCTCTCTAAAAGTTGTGAAACTCGAGAGCTTACTTTGACTTAAGATATTTGCTTGAAGCTTCTTACATGGAATATCATTGTTTTAAAATGTCTACTTTGAAACTCATTGGTTCATAAAATCTCCAAGACAAATATAATCAGTGATCACAGTTTGGAAGAAATTAGGGTTTCTCACAGTCATGTACCAAGAAACATAGTTTAAGGTAAAATATGCTCAATACCCTTGTCCATTGGGTTCAAGCTTCTTCAGAAGGATCCCATTGCAAAAAATACACCTATTTAACAATAATCAACATGTTATGGCATTATGAAATATTTTAGCCAAGTTATGATTCATTGAATCCATACAGGACCCTTAGCTCTGTGAAACTAGTGGAGATAGCTAGGGCCTAAACTTAGGGATATCAGATAGTTCCTCTTGAAATTTGGTACAAACAATAACCACACTAAGTGTTTCAAGAGAATTTTCAAATTTCATTGGTGCATTTAAGATATTCTTTACCAGTCTTGCTAGGACTTTGTACACAGGTTAGAGAAGTACTGATTGTGAGGAGAGCCATACATCACAACTACAGTCTATTATGCATTCTTGCATTCCTAATACAAAATCATAGAGTTCCAAACTAACTTTGATCAAAGATACATTATTTCCTTCATCAGAATTCATTATGCATGCATCAGTTTGATGATAATATACTCTTAAGATTGCTTCAATATGTCAATACATCTTATCAAAGATCCCAAAATTTATATGAGCATAGTTCAAGATACTTCAAATATTAATCATGGCTCTAACAAGGTTACTCAAACTATCTACACAAGTTTTGTTACAAGCCTCCCTCTCATTATACTATTACATCAATTTCAAGGGTTTCTCTCTTATATGAATGATTTCACTTCTAAGGCAGAGAAGAAAGGGAACATCTGAGGCACTTGTCATAGAGTGTTATTAGCAAGATTTCATTCATGATGAGCTCTAAGAATCTAAGAATCAACCTCCTTCATATTGATCTGTGAGTTAACCATAAGAGATTAAAATAGAGTCCTTAAACATGAATTTACAACAATAATCCTTAAATACTACTTCAATTGTGTCAATAAACCCCTCATCAGCATTTGGAGTAAAGAATTTTCTTACCCATATTCACTGTACATTCCAACTCAAGAAGCATTTGTATAAGGGAGAAAGATCTTGAGAAAAAAAACATTGTTAGCACTTCCAAGATTGAACACTAACAAGGATAAATCTTAATTTTCACATTCAAGAAGAAATTTCCCTCCACTAATTATCTTGAATGAACTCTAACTCCTAGGTGGACTATCCTAGAAGATGGAATGTTGTGGATTTCTCAAGGAATATCAATAAGTTCATATTGCAGTCACATCAATTATACATCTATGTATTGATTGAAATAGAAGAGTTTACATATTTAATGTAATAGTTAGATCTATTCCACAAGATAAGATTAAAAATCTCAAAGAGTTAGAGTGCAACACATAACTATACATACTAGACTTTTCTTCATTTCAATATTACAAAAATGTACCACTTCTCGGTTACAATATTATAATATTACAAGGCTACAATATTACAAAAATGTACCACTTGTGGGTTACAATGTTACAATATTACAAGGCTACAATATTACAAAAATGTACCACTTTTGGGTTACAACATTATAATATTACAAGGCTACAATATTACAAAAATGTAACACTTCTGGGTTACAACACTACAATATTACAAGGGTACAATATTACAAAAAATTTACCGCATGGTCCAAGATTACAAACATTCATTCAAAAACCCAGATTCTTCCTTAGATACTTCTTGAAAACCTTCACACAGTATGACACTATCCGGATAGAATGAGAGCATTCAGTTACATTTTGGCCATTTATAATATATTCATCCAACTCTAACTGAATGTGACACCTTAGACCACTTGCTTTGAGACTTTTGCACACCCCTCCATCGTATAAGTTGAAAAACAAAAAAACATATACCACCATTATCAGATACAAGATCACAAAATATACGCATAATACAATAAAATCCAAATGTGTAAAACTCAGAACACACATAATACAACATTTAGCATCATTTCTCTTAAACACGATGAGGCACCATGAAAAAAT
The DNA here is from genome assembly GCA_019776745.2 of Taxus chinensis. Taxonomy (NCBI): domain Eukaryota; kingdom Viridiplantae; phylum Streptophyta; class Pinopsida; order Cupressales; family Taxaceae; genus Taxus; species Taxus chinensis. Next base: position 139,823,153 of record CM034157.1, read on the forward strand.
ATTTGTCGTAATCATACTAAAACAAGACTATGTAATCCACATAATAGTAAAAAACCCTACACTTAACATTATTTTCCACATAGACATAAATACCTTCAAGATGCATTCGATATTCCAAATGAGAGGCGATGACGTTGAACATGCATTTCAGTCGAGGGGGTTGTCCCTGTGAATCACGAAACAAAAATTAAAGTGTCTTGAATTCCAATGAATACGCCTTGTAATCACATTACATTCGTACTCACCCAAACTCATTGTTATAGCCTCACAACTTTCTTTGATTTCTATACTGGATCGTTTCTGTGTTTGATTGAGATGTATCCTTCCACGAGTTGTTTCAGGAAATGTATAATCCTCATACTTTTGAGCATCAATGTTTAAATTTGGAACTATGGTCTCCTTTTTCTTCCTCTTTTGAGGTTTCCTGCTTGCACTGAACCATGGCTGCAAACGGGTGGTAGAAGTCTCATTTTCACTACAATCAGGAATGAAAACAAATGGCAATGAACCAGAGTCATCTAAAAGCTTCTTAAATTGTTGCACATAGTCTCCAAAAGAAAACATTTGTTCATCACTGTCTGGCACCACATCCAACAATGATTTCAAAAACTCTTTAGACTCACTAAGCACTTGAAACGCATTTCCATGGTTTCTGACATGTTGTTCAGGACTAAGGTATTGTGTTTCCTGTTGAATTCCTTCATCGCTATCAACTGTCACCAAAAATAAAATTCATTTAGTAATTGTGAAATTGTTGATATATCAACCACTATTCATTTATAATAAATTATGTATTGTCAATCACAATGCGGGGTTGCTCCGATGGATCATCTTCAGGCGCAGTGCATTCAACTGCTTCTGCAACATGGTCAACATGGTCATCTACAATGACAACAATACTTTTAGAGGATGTACAATGAAATGTTCTGAGGATAACATTGGTACAAAATAGTTGAAATAATGAAATGAAAACATACACCCTCACCATTGAAATTTGGATCCCTAGTAGATGCACTACCCTCGTGTGTCCTCTCAAGTTGTGACACCTTCACAACATGTTTGTAGGTGTTGCCTTTGGTAGCCCAAGGAAAGTCGTAAACATAAATATTTGGGTAAAATATCTGAACGAAATACCATCGGTCCCTGGATGTTTGACTTCTAACCATGTAAGACCCTTGAATAGTATCGTTTGCACAACAGTCATTGTTTGGTATTGCTCTAGCCCTTTCAGTGGCAGTCAAAATTTCTTTCTCCTTCTTATAATTTGTCAAGAAACCCGATACTTGCAACTTCCTCTTGTGTTTGTAATGGGGTTCAACTCAAAACACCAATGTGTACAACAACCAATCCATTCTCCTTGTGCATCTCTTTCTTTGATCGCACAAGTATCGGGTCTTCAAGAAACAATGGTAAGATTCTATGGATGCATTTGTATCCTGATTGGCATGGGTGAAGTTGTGGAAATTATTTGACCACATAGTTGCATGTGGAAAAAAAACCATTAGAGATGACTTAAGAATTATTGAATCTATGTGTAGCTATGTAGTTACCACTTACCAATATGTTTGTCTTATACCCATGTATTTCTTAAATACTCCATAAAGGTGGTCTCCTCTTTGAACTCCTCCATGAACTCGTCAATGAGGAAAAAAGTCATGTGCTCATTGTCATTGATGACACACATGATGTCACCTAGTCTCTGAAACATTACCGACCCCACCTCCTTCTTCGTATATCTATAAAAAATTGGTTGTGTTACAATAAGTAATGCAAAACAACAAAATGCAACCCAATCCTGTAAACATTGTATTACAAAAATGAAGAAAAACAAACCTGTAAATATTCTTTAGCCAGACCTTGCGAACATTCCATATACATAGCAAGACATGACAACCGAAGAAAACCATGATACAAAAAATAACATCATTAGTGATGTAAATTGTTAATAAGGCCTAATTGGCCTAGGACATGGTATTGAAAGTGCAAAACCATACAAAGTAACCATGGGTGATTGTGATATATGTTTTATAACCTAATTGAGGGTATCAGAATCATGTATTTTTTGGTTTGGTTTTTTGGAACAAATGTGAGATCCAACACAGTTTATGTGGTTAGAGGATACAAGCTATCTAGGCCCTTGGAAAGAGATTACATGTGAAATTCAAGTGCATGACTATACCAATAGTTTTAACACTTTTTCGTAGGGTAGATAAAGTGTTATAAGAATGAAGAATGAGGAATCTAGCTAGGTGGAGTATATTTAGTATGTGGAACCTAAATAGACCTCATTAAACTATAGCCTTTGTACATGACATTTCAAGTTGGACCTAATTGATGGGTTACAGGTATAGTATGGAATTGAGTATACGTAGTTATATGCAAAATAATGGAAAATAATTATGAACCAGGGAACCATGATAACAAATAGAAATCAGGGTATGGAATGGCACCAAGAAACCTAGGTATTTTTTAATACAATATCGGAGATGAATTGATGCATGTCCAAGCGAAGGAATTATGAACAATAGTCAAGAGTGTAATGTGATCCTCAGAAGCAAGAGCAATGGATGAGATGATAGTATGCTAGCCCAAGGCTCAGATGATTTACTGTAATATATGGTTTGAGGTAAGTATGGTTGACACAAATAAGAAGTGTTAAACCTATATAACAATTCCACCATAAGTTAGCTTGAGAAGTAACATGTTAGAAAAATACTAAAAAGGGATATTTGAGGTGAAATGACCTTATAGAATATTGAATAATATAGGCATGTAAGGGGATGAAGTGACTATTAATTAGGTTTCTTGGGTCCATATCAAGGTCTAAAAAGACATATCGAGAGTTTAAAAGTCAGGGACATGCATTTTGGTTGAGGAACTTAGCATACTCCTAAGGATAGTGAAATGAACAATAGGTCTAGAGTCTAGAATTTGGTTGGAAACTAATAGAAGGATTATAAATTGTGAAAATATAACTGAATTATGCATTCCCAATCGATTGGAAATCAAGGAAGGTTTCAGGAAAGGATAAAAAATAGCGTTTGTGTAAACTTTGGTACTTGGTAATGGTGTATACATCTATGAGATTTGTTGAATGTTCATACAAATATTATGCATGCTTGTTGGTAAGGCTATAAATTATATGCGGGAGAAATTATTTACAAGTCTTTTGAATTGTTATTGTATGCTTATTTGAAGGCTCTTGGATGAACAGAGTATATTGATTAAACTGTGAAACTCCAATTCAACTGCGAGTACGGTGGTACTAGAATTTTTGAAAAGAATGTTGACACATTGTGGTGAGTGGAAATTTATCCATGAATGATATCAACGTACAAACTCATGCATAAAAAAACATCTGTAATGTATTCTCGCTTATACAAAGTGTGATATAAGATGATTGTGCTATGTGTAGTGTCCAATGAAACAACCAAAAGAAAAGCAAAATAATTAAAATAAAATAAAATAATGATAAGTTAAAATGCCAGTATGGCATGGGAAAGTGAAGGAGTAGGTGGGAGTGGTTGGAGGAAATCATGGATCCCATGTGAAGGCACATGGGCTGGTGTGTAGGTACGTTAAATTGGTTTCAGGTAGGATAGTGTGGCTAGAGATTGGTGGTGGATGGCATTAACATTGATGTTATCAAAATGTCTGATCAAATGAAATACATGACAGATTCTCATGGAATACATTTCCTGCAGTCCACATAATACATGGTTTCCTCACACAACAATCTCACTATTCCGCCTATGAAATTAACAGGTATCCAATCGGATCATTTTACCTTTGCCAACATTCTCCCATTCTATGTAAAAATGTGAGCTATAGAGCAAGGAGGTATGGGCACCCAACAAAGAAAAATAAGGAGGATTTTTGTTAGATGTTGTATTCACATATCCTCTAGCTATCATGTTTGCTAAATGAGGGAGTGTGGACTAGGCAGTTCAACTGTGTTACAAAATATCTCAAAAAAAAATTGTGTGGTTTCTGGATAGCTTTGACTACAGGATAAACATAGAATGGGTTTGTTGAAAAGGTTTGGAAACCTTCAAGTAACCTCCTTACCTATGTAAATTATGGGCTTAGTACAGGTGGACATCCATCAAAGCATATTGGAAATATGAATGTATTCTAGCTTTCTCCTATCCTGCACTAAAAAGGAAGATTTTGTCAAGTGTTGTAGTTGCAAATGCCTAGCGATGTGTGCATGTAAAGAGAAGGGTAGTGCAGAGATGGAATCGGTCTTGGAGAGGTACAAAGTTTAAACCCTGGGTATATTGGTCCAAAGATTATATCCTTCTGAGAAATTCATGTTTTCTCATATTCATCTAATGCTTTTGAAAGATTTGTTTCACGCCAATGGAGTCAAATCTTCCCTTGTCTACGATGTTGATACAACAAAAACAACCTTTCACACCAGTGGCTCTCATTAAATCTATCAGATGCAATATCTTTTACATTGGACACAAAGACATATTCTAAATGAGTCTGTTATAATTTGGAACTCTAGTCCACAGACAGTAAGGAAGCTTGTGCAGGAGTTCTTGAATTGGTTGTCGATGGAAATAGAGGACAATAACATGTTGTACGTTATGTGCTATGATAAATCCAGATGATTTCAAGTAGTACAGAGTTGATGGAGGGAACAAATCAGTTAAAGATGTTAAGGAAGGTAGAATGCAGAAGTGGAAAAGGTACACCAAGAGCAAATAACAAGGAAAGGCTTCGATGAAATTCAGAAAAATATAGTTCTACTGAAAAAGGAGGAACATAAATCTATGTATGGATTTCTTAGTCATGTTGGCTATCTTGAGGGAGCTCCAAACTTTATTATCAAACACTTTTTTTTAACATGTGGTCTTATTGTTGGTTCGGTGTTAAATGGGTTCATTGGGAAAGCTTGAGGATTTTGAGCAAAGGCGAAATGCTAAAATTGCGGATGCTCATGATCTGTTTGACAAAATGCTTAAGGGAGATGCTGAACCAAATCCCATGGTTTCGACTGGCTTCATTCCCAGGCATGGTTCATCTCCCCTTATCTTTCATAACTCTCGTACTTTAGTTTTTCATTTGCAACTTAATATAATTTTAAAATATTAGGATTATAATACATTTAATTGTTTTATATTAACTTGTTGCAAAACAATAAAATGTTGTGTCGTAACTCACGAAATCAAAATAACCCTTTTGTATTAAACCATGAACTTCAACCCTCATTCTGAGGTGATTTAGAAAACTTCCTACCCAACTAGATCACTACAATATTGTTTTATCGACAAGATGAAATTGACTTCCCAGTAAAAATGTTGACCATCTCCCTGTTTAAATAGATAATTTTGCATTTTTCAGAGACTCGTTAAGTACCCTTCGTAACTCCGAAAATGGGATGTTAAGCTTCATTCGTGTACCTGGTTATGTGAGGAGTCACCTTAACCTTTGGTTTGACCCCGAATGAACATTTGTGATATTTTTGATGCCATATTGGGAGCAATGTTACACCATTTTTGTAGTTGTAAGAAGCTACTAAAACTATAAAGTTGGCTTTCATTTTGAACCGCCATTTGAAACCTGGATAGAGAAATTATTATCTATTTTCACAAACCTCTAGTGTTTTTACTAGACAATTACATGGAACATTCAGTTTAGGGAAAAACACTTTTCTGTATAGTTTGGAAAAGCCATTTTGTAGGCCTCCGGTCGTAGTTTGACGAGGTCAAACTGGACCAATTACGACTTGTCACTCCAGAAAACTTGTCGCCATTTGAAAATGGTTTTCTAGTTCTCAGTCCCGTCGACTCTGATGAATTCTCCTTATATAGGGGAACTTGTAGGAAGTTTCTCATTGCACGTTCATCCATCGAACATCAGTTTTGGACGTGGTTTTCTGAGCCCTTGAGCTAACTTTTGTTCATTTGCAACTGGGTCAATTACGACCAGTGGCCCCAGAAAACTAGCCGCCAAACGTAAACCGTTCGCCAGTTCCAAATTCTGTCAGTTGCTATGAACTCTTGGTATATAAGTGGACATGTAGAAATTTAATCATGGTGTGTTTTCTCATCGGAAGACAACATTTGAAAGTGGTTTCTTAGCCTCCGAGCCCGTTTTGAACGTTTTTGTAGCTAGCAAGAAAATGTAAAAATAGAAAGTTGTGGGACCCTCGTCGGGTTGCCAAACCACCGTGGAAACTTTTGACACATGTAAATAACTGTTTAAAAACTCTATAGTGTAACTTGTTGTGTGAAATAGAACTTTTGACAAAATGGTGTTTTCTCTCTCTTCCCTTCTCTTTCTCTCTCCTGGGTTACGAAATGAAGTGAAATGAAATGTAATGAATACATGTCTCTAAACCTTTTTCTTTCGATTGCAAATTGTAATTATTATTATATGTAAATGGGAAACTGAAAAATGTTAATTATGTTAGATTAGGGTGGATGCCATGCCAGCGATTTATCACTGATTTCATGCTCACGTGGTTTTGCAGGATGCAAGAATGATGGCGAAAAGGTGATGTGTAATTCATTAATTATCATTGTAATTTATATAGTTCATTGTAAAATGAATATATGTATAATGTAGTCTCATGTTACAGAAGGTTATATTTGATTATTTGCTAATATGTATGAGATGCTAGTTTTTAGGGATATCTAGGAAATGTGTATTTAATCATAGGTTCAATTTGATTCATAGTACGTATGGTAAAAAGGTTTGATATATATATATATATATATATATATATATATATATATATATATATATATATATATATATAAGGTAAATGAATTTGAAGTAATATCTTGTAGTGCATATTCAGTGTTCAATAAATGATTAATGAATCATCTTGTGCATTCTTACTTGTAAATGTAATTAAGAGATTTAATTGAAACACTCAACCCTTGTATAATATCGGAGCATAACATGTCTTCATGTGTGATACTTTTTACCGTAGAAGACATTGAAAACCGTAGAATGAACTTAAACTCTGCACTCGATGGAACCTCCTAGTTTAGGTAAATAAAACCCCTAGTTGGAGTTTACCATCATAGTCGTCATGTTTAGCGACCTTGTCATGAACCCATATTTTAGAAATGACATGGTCCAACTTTATCCAGAGTATGTGGTTTCCTTCTAGTGTTGGTAACCATGAGGAGAATGTCCTCTCTTCAGTTTTGACATAGTGGTTGAGTGGTGAAGACCGCCTTGGAAGTCACCTTATGAGTCCTTGTTTGAAGCAACAACTATTCAGTGTAACCTTACCATCTGTGGGGTAAGTAGAGCTAGTACTCCCTTAGTATCCTTTTGGATTTCAGGTCTTACGAGATAAGATCTAGAAATTAACTTCTTCATTGAATGAATTCCTTGTTGGATCCAGACGACATAAATGGAGATCAGTGAAATAGTTGTTCTAGGTCTTAAACTCTTGTTATGAACTCTTTAGTCCTCTCAGCTAAATGTGTTATCTTTGGCTTGTGACAATATAGTGCCTTGATCTTTCATCTTGAAGGTTGTATAGGATAAATATGTTTTTGAACCTTAATCTAATCTATAATAGGGCGTAAAGCCCTTAGTGAAAATTGGAATTAAACTAAACCATAGTTGATTACGAGGTTAACTTGTGAGTAGAAAATTATAAGTAACTCTTTGCAAAACAAAAATTATTTTGAAAGATGTTGACTTTAGAGAACCCAAGAAACTAAAATCTTGTCCCATAATACCTTGTTATGTCCTTTTATGACATTAAGAAATAAATAATATTTCACATTTTGAATCGTGAAACGCAGAAACATGGGACCTTACCTTGAACACAAATCACTTGTGGTTCATGTGTAGTTTATAATGCTTCTGACCATGTAATTCTTTAAGATGTCAGACAAGTACTTTCATAACTCTTTTTTTATAAAGTGATGGTAATAATGAGACCATATGTGATGTAAAAGTAAAGCATATAAGAGTAAAAATGATATTTGAGGTTAGGAATAATGCCACTCTTGGAGTCCTTATAACTCAATTAAATATTTTCATGTGTTTCAAAGAATATGAATTTCCTTGGTGTGATCAAACTTCGAGAAAACAAAAGATATATATATATATATATATATCAAAATGGAATTCCACAAGTCATTGAACTAGAATAACTATGGTAGGGAAATAACTATACCGTGATCGAAGAATGTTTTTTGGAAAACGCTATCTTGTATCTAAATCTCCCTTAAATCCTAATATTGCTTTCTGGACATCAAGTCAGATTCACTTGAGTTGTAAGGATAAAATGTAGACATTGAATAAATGTTGAGAAGAATATTCTTAACATAAGAATAAGATAATTAAGTACTTTATATGCAATTTGAATTATGCCAAATAAGTATGTAAGTTATGGAAATTTCCGTAAAGGATAAAAAGCCAACTTAAAATGGTCGAACTGTAAATTAAATGTGGAATGAACTTAAGAATCTGTAGGTGGAAAAAGGAGAAAATTATCCTTGCACAATAATGTTCTTGGAATGTTAATCGTAACTAAGATGCAATTAAAGAAATGATGTGTTGTGGGTTTGCCAATCCTTGAGTCCTTTTCTTGTGGTTGGGTCATTGCTAGTATTCATTCATTGGGAAAAGTGTGGCATCGACATGTCTATGGTGTTGTCATGTGTCTATGTGAGTCGATGACTTGTAAGTGTCATATGCGTCTTTGAGTTTTCTTTACTTGGAGCCCTTGTGACACATAATTCACAGTCTCGGGCCTAGAAGCAAGGGTCAGTTAACAAAGGAAGTATATGCGAAAAGAGAAGTTAGCCTCTAAAAATTTAGGGTAATCTATAAACCTTTAAATAGTTCTTAAAAATCCTTTCATTTTTTTTTAAATTTCATATAAAATATCATGATCTTGACAGTCTACCTACAAAAACCTAGTAAGGGTTTATAGAACAAAACACAAAAAGTGGAATTGAGAGACTTACACAAGGAAGTAGAACCCTAAATATTGGGTACACATTTGAGTTGATATGATGATGTTATTGGAGTTGATAGGACCTTAGAAACACTTATATAAGTTCATACCCATTAATGAAGCAAGCATGCTTTGACTTGAGAAGCTAAAAATCAATTTTGATCAAAATAGTAAAAGGTGGAATTTTCATTCTTTTCCTATCAGTTTTGTGGATGGTTGATGTTTTCTAGAGTGCATGAATAGGGTACAAGGTGAAAATAGGTGGAATAGTGGTAAAAGACGCCAAAGTTGATTGTTGGGATGAAGGGCTACTTGAAGAAAGATGATGGTCAAACAATAGAGAAAGGTGAGAATGACACATATATGACTTATGAGCAGACAAGTAGGTGAAATATCATCATTCTCAGAGCTAGAGGAAGGGCATAATGTTGAAAAAGAACCTTCCAATGGGTAAACTAGCATAATTATTTCTTATACAAGTCAAGATAAGAACTTTATAAACCTTGTATGATCTTTCTCATGCAAAGTAAGGTGAATTTTGTTGGTGTAAACCTTGATATAGATGATTTAAAAAAATTTGTTGTTATGTGTCTCCATCTCTTTCAACCATTGTTAACATGTGGTATACACAGGTTGTCATGTTTGCATTAGATTGGTTGATTAAGGATGGTGATGGGATTTGGGTTGGGATTGTTTGATTAAGGATGGTCGATTATGATGATGTTTGATTGATTAAAAATTTAAGGTGATATGATGGTTAGTGTTGTTCACAAGCAAGCAACCAACATGTAATACACACCCTAACTAGTCAAGTTGGATTGCAATCAACTAAACTTTCAAACCACACACTGAGGGGTGCCACTCTTGGCTCACCACCTATGTACCAATGTGGGGTCGGCTAGCGAGTGATCTTGGGGAGTGCAATCTCCTTGCACAATAGCTTGATATGTGGCCAAAAGGTTTCCTAGACTAGGATATACAAAAGCTGTTAGGAGAGTACCTGATATACCTTGTGGTACGTGGGGCCCAAGTCCGTGTTGTAAGGATTTTATTTGAGGCCTAAGTATTGGGACATGGAATCCCCTCACTTCACGTCGCTCTTAAAACAATCAATTGCTTAGCCAATAACGACAGCTCTCCAAGAATTTTTATACCCCGTCGGAACATGAGGTGTGTCTACAAGGATGGAGGTGAATTCCATGGTCACGAGACTCCTAGGACTACGACAAGTGCATGGATGTCACTTCCATGTCACGTTGCCCCTACAAAATAAAAAGGGAAAGGCTAGCCACTTTTGATCCTCAAGATCGTCCTAAGACGCGAGAGGAGAGCATACACAGTTTAACCTTCATGATAAACAAACAATGATACAAAACACAACAGAAAGATGATGCAATGTAATAAAATTAAACGATAGAAATTTTGTGATTGCATCTTCAAGAGGAGGCCCTGCAAAACAAAGCTTAGTAATTTGATTTATAAAACCAAATGTCTTGGACCAATCATCCTACAAAACAAAGGGTTAGTAGTTTGGAGCAAGAATAATATAACTCAATGTGTAGCTATAATTACAATATTTAGCAAAAATTAAAACCATGAATAAAGTCTCATATATAAACTGCTAAATTGATGCTTTTATTGCATAGGATACTAGGAGTGAAAACTTATGGAATAACAACATCATATGATACAAGTATTTGAAATATGTGGTATACAAAGGGTTTCACATTTGCGCGTATGCGACAAATGACACAAACAACGTAATAAGAAACAACCGTGGCTATACACACATAGTTTTTCTTAGGTTTGTGGTATACACACATTTGTGTATACCACACTATGTGTGTAAACCCCAAACCTAAAAACATTTTCAAGAAACATTTGTGTATACTACAATCCTAAAGCAATCCTAAAAAGCTAATGTGTGTATACCACACTATGTCTGTATACCACAAAGCTAATGTTTGTGTGTGGTTTACACATTTTTCATGCATTAGGTTTTTTTAGGTTTGTGGTATGCACACATAGTGTGGTATACACAAATGTGTGTATAGTGTGTTAGCCTTTTAAGGGTCAATGTTGCTCTACAAATACATATCTCATGGGAGGTAGCCTTTTATGACATCACAATTGTGTCATTTTTTCTTCCCAAAATGAAAAAAATTGAAATGGGAAATGACACAAAATCGACATAAATTGAGATATTTTTGCACTATGTATAGTAGTGATTAATCCTGACACATTTATAGTCAACCTTGTTTACACCACTGTCACATTTTACCCTAGTATGAAAATGCACAATCCCTACGAATTCGACATGTGATAATAGTTGGGCCTTCCACTTCTCCATCTCCTACACCTTCTATTAACGTTCTACACCTTCCATCAACTAAGTTTGGGAGAATCCATGATCCACCAACTTCATCACCTCCCATTTCACCCATATCTCTCAATCTCATCTTCTCCATTCGACCACCTTCCATGGCCACAATTATAAATGCTAGTGATCTAGAACAAGGAGAAATTACTTTCAAGATCTATTTAGTGCAACAAGGGAAACATTTAAGAGAAAAAATTATAGTATTTAAGGTCCAAACCATTGGTGTCAATATTCCACCAATTACTTATTTGGATTGGTCTCCTTTCACATCTAATGCTTCACCTTCGGAACCCCCAAAGTTAGATAGTGCATATGTTGGTGCTTCTAAAATTGTTCCTCCATCTTCCACAATTGTTCCTCCATATATCGCCATTTCTTCTTCTTCTCCCATTGTTTCCACCTTTGTGGCCACCATTGTGTCATCTTTGACACCGCCCTTCTTTTACCATTGTTTCCTCCGTTGGAACAGTGACTTCAATGGGAACATCACAATCATTGGTTATCATAACATCTACATAGAACACTTCCACTATGACCAGATAAGGATGGATCATCATGCAATTGGAAAAGGTGTAGTAATCAGTGTATGCTCCTCTTGAGGTCAATTTTAGACTTAACAAAGCATATAGGAGCCTAAGGAAGGTAACTATGAAAAAATTACAACATGGTAGACACACTACCCTCTTACAAAATGACGAAAACATCATCTCCTTATATAGTAAAAAAGAAAGAGGGACAAAACTAATCCACACTTGGAAGGTATTGGGGTAGTGGTTGATCCCATTTCTGTAATCAAGTCATTTAATAAGATGACAGAGGATGTGGTTGAAAAAATCAAGGAAGAGCTTGATCAAGCACAAGCTAAACTCAATAAGACTCCTAAGTTTCTATGGAACTTCAACAACTGCTAAAATATATCTTCCACGCATACATATCACTCATCTACAATTTAAAAATCAAGAATCCCAAAACTAGACAAGAAATTATATATACTTCGCAAAATATTGCTCTACAAAACATAAAAATTAAGAAAAAAATATCGCAATTCAAAATGCCACACATGGTATGTATATCACAATCCAAAATACCACAGTGTGTATATTTCTTGTGTATTTTTTTATCTCTCTTCTGTGGTATACACACCATGTGTATATCACAATCCAAAATACCACAGTGTGTATATTGCTTGTGTATTTTTTATCTCTCTTTTGTGGTATCCAAACGTTGTGTATATCACAATCCAAAATACCATAGTGTGTATATCTTGTCATATTTTTTTTACATGCGGTTATCACAATTCAAAATATCTAAAATACACACATAGTGTATATTGCTTGTATCACAATCTAAAATACCACAGTGTGTATATTGCTTGTGTATTTTTATCTCTCTTCTGTGGTATACAACCGTGTGTATATCACAATCCAAAATACCACAGTGTGTATATTGCTTGTGTATTTTTTATCTCTCTTACACATTGTGTGTATGGTATACTTGTGTATTTTTTATCTCTCTTATGTGGTATACACACATGTGTATATCACAATCCAAAATACCACAGTGTGTATATTGCTTGTGTATTTTTTATCTCTTTTGTGGTATACACATTGTGTGTATATCACAATCCAAAATACCACAGTGTGTATATTGCTTGTGTATTTTTTATCTCTCTTATGTGGTATACACATTATGTGTATATCACAATCCAAAATACCATAGTGTATATTGCTTGTGTATTTTTTATCTCTCTTCTATGGTAAATACACATTGTGTGTATACAGTGTGTATATTGCTTGTGTATTTTTTATCTCTCTTCTGTGGTATACACAGAGTGTGTATATCACACTATGTATATTGTTATTAAGTGTTTAAGCATAAAAAAACTTCACAAATCTATACGACTGATTAATAATACAAAATGACTATCTGTGAACTAATTTAAAATGTCTATTAAGTACGTGTTTATGCATAGCACCTGAATGTTCTTGAAATAACTCAAACTTCTCCAAAATTGGCATGACAATTCTGCACAGTGGAAGGTCGCGTATCAGCGGGAATGAAGATGCAGTTCGCGGGTTTGGCGCCAAACTTCTTGGTTTCATTCCTTGTTTGATCATTTCCGGCGTAGGTAAATATTGCATTAAATGTTGCCAACTTCTCACGTACTTTCCTCGTCCCATCAGTCTGCTCGTATCTGCCCTTCGCATCGGCCTCGTGAATCGAGTTGCGTGACTGTTTCTGAGATTGTTGACTAGGTTGACAGACTGGATGCCACGGAGGAGGATGCGGGTCCCAAAGACACCTATGCATGCATGCCATCAGTACGACATCTTATGGTCATTAGTGTGGGGGCCAAGCAATTTTGTCCCCAGGATAGCCGGCTTAGGATGGCCTGCCATATTATGCATATTGATGTAAATGTTTATCTTTAAAAATATGGTAAATTATTTTCCACTTTGAAAGCTTTTCCATTTCATTTAATTTATGTCTCATACAAGAATCTGCCATTCTCTATTGTATATGAGACGATGAAGTTTTTGAGGGATCCTTGACACAGGCTCAAGTTTCCAATCAAGCATTCAGGTGTATATTTTATTTTCCTGAAATTTTTCCCTGCATTTGTTGTGCATCTGAATAAAAATAAATGTGGATTCATTTTAGCCCATATATTTTGCAAACGACATCTCTGTTTTGCGGCGTGCCCGCCTGCTATGTGACATTTCTGATAAGAATCAAATATTTCAATGTGAAGTAGGGTTTTTGGCCTAGGTTTGTAGTGGCGGGTATGTTGTATTAGATTTAAACACGTCAACATATCTGCTAGGTGTTTAGACCCCTTCTTACCTTTTTTTCCCTTTTTTGGGCTTTTTTTTTTGCAAATTTATCTCAAATTTTTTGTGATGCATGCTTTAGCAGTTTTGTGCGTTGTTTGCTTGATATAGTGCTTAATAGATTTTGGAACTGTCTCACCTTGATATATTTTTCATGTTTATTGGCATCCGTGTTTTACTTCTGGCCATGCGATGCCTGTTTTTAACCACAATTTTGTGTGTTGCATGTTCCCTTTTTACCACAATTCTCAAATTTTCATTAAATTGGTAGATATTTCCAGTTTTGTTATTTAATGCACATTAACTAATTGATAAATTCAGAATATAATCTTTTTTATATCTCTAAATAACTATTCGTATTTTTGTAAACTGGTAAATACTCTCACCCAGTATGTTATTTACAGAATGAGGAATGCACTGTGAAGTTAGAATATTATTCGGATTGGAAAACGCATGTGAGGGTAATGTAATCCAATGAAATTCAAAACCACATCCCAGAGGTGTTTATTCTGGTAAAAAAAATGCTATTATTCTATTTCCACCTTATTGTTTGGTCAGAAAAATTGATAATTTTCTATTTTAAACATTGTCGTTCTGCACAGCAAATTTATTCACTGTCTGAGGAATTGTGAAGTATATTAGAATTTCAGGTGAAATTGAAAGTGTTGAGTAATGTTTTTGTACATATGATTCGGCTCGTCTGAAGCCCATTACCTGAAACTGCATCCATATTCACTTCCTTATTTCTCTCAGCTCGGTCATACACAAATTAAATTACGGATAAATACTCTCTCAAAAGTCACAAGAGAATAACAACTTTTGCAACAACAAAAATTCCCTGGTTGCCATTGCCAATTCAGTTGGCTATACACTTGGACTTTACCTCATTTGTACTAAGCCATGGTGA
This sequence comes from Taxus chinensis, assembly GCA_019776745.2. Classification (NCBI taxonomy): domain Eukaryota; kingdom Viridiplantae; phylum Streptophyta; class Pinopsida; order Cupressales; family Taxaceae; genus Taxus; species Taxus chinensis. The sequence goes on from CM034157.1 coordinate 139,838,215, forward strand.
AATGTCATGTTGCTGAAATTTAGAGAAAAATCCAGTGGTTGGCGGGGCCCTTAACGTGGCACTTAAACAAAGTTAGGTAAAGAACCTGATTAGAGCCGAGATTTGACTTCCGTTTGGGACGTTTTTGCCTATTTTAACTGTATTTTACACTTTGTAAAATTGTCAACTTGACCCTATTTGACTTGAAAGAACTTGGAAAAACTATCATTATCACTATGAACACATTCAGCATAAATATAAGTGCAACATTACGTAGATATTTAAATATCACATTTTTGTTGAAAATTTGTTTATATCGAGCATATAACTCCACAATCTTACTTGACCCTTAAAAATACAACTAAAACAAACAATGTATTTTTTAAATTATTAAATATAAAAAAATTATTTAACAGAGATGGACAAGCTATTTATAACCACTTAACGCCATAGATTTTTGGTTGGACAAGTGAGGTCAATCATCAAATCTCATCCCTTAACTTGACACCCTTTGCAATTTCATGCGGCAAATGTCAACTTTCCTTGAATGGATCAATGGTGTTGTTTTTCCTTAAAAAGAAAAGAACAAGATAGTTAATGGATATTCTTTCTCATTTGAGTCAAATGAAAATGCATGTACTTTGTAGTGTAGTAACATACTAACAATATCATAACAAGGAGACATTTGTGATTTGACTATGCTTTGGACATCTCAATATTTTTGCCAAAGGCATTTACATAGTTAGAATTGGCTTACCTTTCTGACAACACTTAATTATGTGTAACCTATGTATCGACGACCATTTCAACAAGAAAAACATGGCGTATAGGTGACAAAAGTGGTGGTGGTTAATAGTTTGCAGATGCGCCTTGGGTGTTCTTTTGTCTTGAGTGCAAAGGAAAAGTTAAAACTTTGACCTTATTAAATTCTCACCAATTTTTATTTTGTACCCTTTAATCTTACATTTTATTCACACGAATAATGTGCATGAGTTTGAAACAATTAAGTGGAGTGCAACTAGCATATATTATTTTGGTTGGAGCAATGTACTCCGTGGAATAGTTATGGGGCCTGCACGTATTTAATTCCCACCTTTTAATTTATAAATTTCCATTCATGTCTATGTCTAATTTATCAAATTAAATTCCCTACAATCGAAAACCTTTGATGCCATAAAATTAATAAATTTCAAGCTTGACTGAAAAATAGAATCTACCTTTCATTGATATGTTTAATCGTTTGAGGGGAAAAAATATTGATGGTTGTCCACACACCTCCTATTCTACATTGGAGCACATATAGTAGATGTTATTTGAGTGAGAACAATCTGAGTCGTGGAATAGGTGTGGGACATGTTGGGTTTTAATTCCCACCTTTTTATTTCTAACTTTCCATTCATTTCTTCGTATTATCGAACAAATTAAATGTTGTGCAAGCTAGAAATTAGGGCTACAATGTTCTACTAGATGTAGACATTACAATCGAGTCTTGAATGCAAAAACTATTGGAATTTCCCTTTATTTATTTTGGCCCCGTAATGTGTAAATTGCCGCCATATGAGTAGTTGGAACAAGATCAAAATTATACACAAGAGCATGGATTGCAGACATTTTCTGGGTTGGAATTATTTGCAATATTGTAGAATAAGTATAGGGCATGCAAGTATTTAATTTCCATCTCTTAATTTCCAAAATTCCAATCATCTCCTCGTCTTATCTACTGAATTTAACATCGTCCAATTCACAACCTTAAAGTCGTAAAAAAACCAATATATGATGGTAATTTCTCTCATATGCCCATCTATTGGGCATGCTCACTTGCTGATGATTATTCGTGCTTTTCTTTATTCCTTCTAATTACTCTAACTTTAAAATTAAAGGGGGCCTACAGAATTCTACATGAAGTTGAAATTGCAAACAATTATACACATCGGTAGTATTGTTCAACCACTCCTTAAGTCTACAAAAAATTTCCTCTACATCTTACACATCATGCATTTTCTCCTTCATTCATTTCCCAAAAATGTCATGTCGTTGTTAAAGGGATGAATCTCATATTTTCCCCTTTCCCCTTTCCCTGCCATTCCACTTCTCCAACCCTGAATCCCTTCATATTCACTTGTTTTCCTCTCCCATTGCTTCTCCCTCACAAGTTCGATTTTTTTATTTTCCCATAAGAACTCACGAGAAACCCGATAGCAAGATAGGAAAAATTATGGAATAATTTTTTTAAAGGTTCCAAGACCTTACCTCGTATTTTAATAAAATGCAGATTACCAAAAATTTTAAACTATTAATTGGCAGCGGAAAACAATTATCGATTAATTAAGACTGCCTCAATTTTTAAAATTAATATTACGTTTTAATTCTTTCACCAACAAGTTTTCTAAAATTTTATTTAAATAATCTTCATTAGCTTTTGAAAAATGTAACTCCATTAATCCTATTTAAGGTACAAAACAAACTTATATTAAATCATACTAGGATAATAACCTTGCTTTGTTAAATACATGTAATTTATAATAAGTTCATTATTCTAATGGGGCAAGTGCTCAACTTATTCTAACCCCTTAGGCCCCCATTTAACAATACACACCCATCTTTTATTTAAAAACATTCCCACCTAAATACCCCATCACTTAAGTGATGTAGGGTTCATCCTACACCATTGGATCTATTCTTTCCTAGCCATTAGATTTAGGTTTGACAAAAGTAACCCTAGAATCCTTATGGATTGTCATATATTCTTTTTTTAACTCTAATCTCTCATTTATTTATTTGTTTTGCAGGTTAAGGGAAGAAGGAGAAGAAAAAGAAGCCATGGAGGCCATTAGAGACATGGAAGCTCTTCTTGATTAAGAATTTTGTGCTTAATACATGGATTTATTCATTTCCCCTTTGTGGGTATTGTTTTCTCTTTTGTATTTGTTTATTATTAAAAGTATTTTACTTGTAGCTCAAGGTGTATACTTTGTGTGTATACCATTTGGGTAAAAACCCAAACCCTAAGTATTTATTTTACAAATTAAAATGATTGTACATATATATATTTATGTATATATATATATTTTTATATATTATATATAATAGTATAAACTCGTTTATATATTTATATAGCATATTATATTATTATACCCATATAAACATAATATCTATATAACACACATATATATATATATATATAGTATATTTACCCAAACACACATTTTGAAAGATAAACGCAGAGGGAATAAAACTATATATGTGGTCACTAAATTACACAGGCCGCATATTTCCTAGAATGGGTTTTTAATAACATGGAGGGCTTTTGCTAAGTCAAGTGTATAGTTTTTAAACATTTAAGGGGGAGAGGGTGCATATTTTAATATTGTTTGGGGTTTAAGATGGTATTGGGGGGAGGGGCGTCGACCCCACCCCCACCCCTTACAAAAATATAAGGGTTGGGGGTGGGGTCGGTGCCCCTCCCCCCAACCACACCTATTTAATAACCTGTGCAAAAGAGGCCACAACCACTATAGGCCGTGGCTAACAAAATCCAAATTCCTATAATCATAATTTCTTTTATATATTAAAAAAACTCTATACTAATAAATCAATAGTTTTACACTAGCCTAATACTATTAGTATTTATGCATTTTATATAAATGTTTTTCAGCACTATGTATAAATTATATTATATATATATATATAATATATACAATATACATATATGTATATATATATATATATCTTATATATATATTGAAAGTATGATTTATTATATTTACATATTATGATATTACACTGTAATTTATTATATTAATATTTAACATTATCAACATTATTAGTAATCTATAGATAACATAATTAGTATAATATTATGGCTTGTGAAAAAAAATCCTTATACATTATCATTATATAACTTTTGTATATTAATAATATGCATTCATTTAGCAATTAAATTTTCTTATTCAATTTGGAAAATTGCAAATAATGTGGAAGGATAAATGTCACATTTATAAATTTGTATGGATAAGATTTACATGCTCCTAGGCAAATAGTTGCACAATTTTGTATTTATAGGATTTAAAACTTATCACTTTTCATTTCGTTTATACAATCATCTTAAAGGTATAATTAGTTTTTGGTTGATTCATTTATTTTGATCAATTCTATTTCCACAAGGTAGATAATTTTATTAATAATCAATTCATACCTAATCCTTTTACACATCTAGTTTTAATAAGGTGAAACAAACCATTATTAAATGAAATTTATTTCTTTTTCTAGTAAACAAGGATTGTTCATAATGAACTTATTCAACATTTATTCTCATCCAAGAGCACAAATTTATAAACAATGAACTCCTAAACACAAATTTAGATTTGTGAGAGCTTAATTTTATTACAAGATCATTACAAGGTTCACATTCATATGAAGTAATGTAATTCATAATAAACCATTTCCAAGAATGAATGAGATTACATCCAATAAACTATTGATACAATTTACAAGTAGTATAATCATAATAGCACAAGATGCAACTCTACATGTAGCCTTTTCCCAACAAGAGCACTTTATCCATTGAGCTCACCATCTTCATCAAGTCAAGCACACAAAAAAATGGGGGAGTAGGCAACACTCTCCACCCAACCAAAATATCCAATGAGGGAGAGAAGCCTTCTTCCTCATTGGCCCCCGAGCCCCAACAAGGAAGCAATGAGGGCTATTTAGACAACCATGGCAACTCAAAAATGGCTTCCACATACACATTCAATCAAGACAAACAATGAAATAACACAATACCAATTTTACAACAAGACAACAAATATCAAAACACAAAGGCTTCATACTAAAGCCATGGAGGAGAAAGGAACATGGGGGTTCTTCTTATGCCTCCCAAGGGCTTGGGTGTCCACCTATGAGCCTCCAAAATTTTCATCACAATACACACAACACTCTTATGCCTCCCTCCAAGAAGATACACCACTCTTATGCCTCCCTCAAGAAATCAACCCACTCTTATGCCTCACCTCAAGATAATAACAAGATAAATACAAAACATATTTATCAACAAGGTGGACATCCCAACCCAACTCCCTCCTAAAATCCCAATAACATTTCTCTTATGCCTCCCTCAAGTTCTACCCCCATTTCCATATCTCCCACAACCTAAGGAACAAGCCTATTTCCAAACAAGCATAACCAATGTAACAATCAACATCTACACATAAGAGCACCACAAAATAACAAGGTAAAAACAAAGGTGGAGATCTACCTCACAAATGAAGAGTATCAATACACAACAAGCTCCAAGCCTTCCAAAATCCTAAGCAACCACCATCCACTCCAAACTCCATTCTCAAGCAAGCTCTCCAAAATTACAAGCATTCCCCAAAACAAAAATAAAGAGCAAGTAACCCCCAAAACAACAATTAAACATGCATATAAAGGAAAAGGGAAGAGGAGGGTGAGGTGGCTCCATGTAGGATGCCACATCACTCATCCTTAACTCCACATCACAAGTAAAACCCATACCCCAAAGCATAATTAAAAAGTGGTTGAAGAAATGACAAATTACTTACACACACAAACTAAGCCCACACCCCTTAAGGACTAAAACTAAATACATGTAAGAAAGTGCAATAAAACTTACGATTTGTTTTCCCAAAACACATAATGGGGTCTAATTTTTCCCCCCAACCCATAGGTAGGGTTGGTATAGTAATTTAAGAGGTGTGGGACAAGTTTAACTTGTCCCACAAGCCTCCAAAATTTTCCCTTAAGGACAAATCCGAATTTCTAAGGAGAGGTGGAGTGTACAACACTCAAGATCTTAAGCACTCAACTTAAACACATAAACCAAAGAGCTATCAAATCCAATAAATGAATTCTTTTGACCCATTAATGGTTAGTTTAACAGCATGATTAATTTACTACTCTAAACACAAATTAATAAATTAATAAAAGGGGAAAATACATCACTATAAAATCACATACTGAAATTAAATTGAAGGAAACAAAATAAAAGAAAACACACACCCCTTGGTCACATTTGGAGGTTATCCCCCCATGGGGACCCCCTAACAACAAACAAGACACACACAACAAAACACAAGTTGCCATGGTGACCCTTGTTGCCAATACCCCACATTCCTTCGTTGTTGGTCTCCTACCCCCCGTAGTTTATTGTTGTGAATTAATTACCTGCAAAATCACATGATACCTTTCTGGCCTCATGGCCATATTAGTAATATCAAAAAAATAAAATGCTTATATCTACATATCAATTTCAACGTCAAATATCATAACTACTATTGCTAAGACCAAGTATTTCAACAATTACTCCAATTTTCAACATTTCGATTCTGCTAATACATCAGTTTGCAATTACGATCATAAACCAACTAAATCATCTAAATTAAGCAATACTTTCACTTGTTCAAAATTTTCCAATTCTCCAACATCAAAGGAATCACAAAATAACCTTGAACATCATAATAAATATCAATACGAAAATAATTCAAAATATCAACATACATCTAAATTGACAACACATCATTTTCTTCCATACTGAAAGTCTATCAAAAGTTAATCAGTTCGATTAGAGATGTCTATCCTTCAATTTTCATATCACAATGTGTTACTATCATTTGTTTATTAATATTTCTAGGTACCTTGTGCAATGATGTCTATGTGTCCAGTCACAGAGATAGAATAAAGAAAACAATATCGAAGAGTAATGCTATCACAATCAATCTATGAAACTTAAACATTCTAGCTAATTGTCTTATCCCTAGATTCCCATGAGGGTCTATAATATGTCATAGACTCAAAGTAATAATAATAACCAAAACACAATAAAAATCCTAATTTCTGCACATTTTATTTACATGCTAACTAGAATACAATAGTCAGATTTTATGATTATAACAATTTGGAAAAGATAATCATGGTTCATTTAGTGTCGAAGGGAAGTGAGCATTACATAGTCATTTTTCAGAGGATATAAGAAAATGTATCATATTCTATCATATCTTTCCAACCTCAGAGCCATACAAATCAATAAGAGTGATTGTGGAATTTGGTTTACTGGGTAGCATAATTCAATAATTTTCGATAAAGGTGGATATTCCTATATCTATTTATGGGATCTAATATGATCACTCCTCAACTTTTTCTTGTGTGTATGTGATTGATGGAACATGCATGTTTATGGAACATTAGAAATCTAAGCATATTTTTTAAAATCCACTTTCCAAGATTTCTTATGTACATAATAGTGACAATATTCTCGTTACTTGAATCTTTCTTATCCATTGCCATAAGGGTCAGTAGTTAGTAGTGCACATGCTAGTATTATAAGTTCATATCACATAAAAAAACTCAATCAACTCATTAGAATTAAACACATTAGATAGTCATATAGCTTCAGTTACCATGGTTTTTATATTGCGATGATTCATGTTGTCATTTTGCTAAATGAATCTAACATGAAATATTGGTATTCTGAAGCCAAACTTGTTTCTTATTTATGTTTTTTTTTTTTATTGGCAAATAGTTTTTTGAAAGGGACTATACCCTTATATAAGAAGGCTCCAGAAGCCAAATGTGATCAAAGTAGAAACAAAGGAAAAGATCAAGATCGCGGCAAAACATGCAAGCCCAGTAGTAGGAAACAGCCTGCTCAAAATAAAACCCAAAACCAACAGCAAATCAGCATAAAAACAGCGGATTCACAGCGAACAGACAGCTGTTGTCCAACAAAGTAGCCGTGCAGCACTGTGAAACTAACGAGGTGGAGAACCGGTATTCTTGGAGAAAAAAAATTTCTTTTTGCACACCGTTATCTAGCCTGTAGAAGCCTCCGCGATTGGAGGATTAAAAAAAGGAGGCGTATTTTCCTTATCCCCCAACGATCCAACTGGGGCAACGGAATCATTAACATCATTTGTATTTTCCTTTCCAACGCCAATTGGATGAGATTCATTAGCGCCTTCATCAACTGGAATTTCCAAGAGAGGGGTTTCTGGGACAAAAACATCTTCAGTATCAGTATTTGAATCCTCTTTGGCTTCGAAAATCAAGTGTTCTGAGAGTGCATTTTTCCACCAGTTGTTTTTTCCATTTTTTCACTTTTCCATACTGCAAAAATCAGCAGTGTGTCCAATAGCAAAACACTTTCTACACCTAAAAGGCAAGCGCTCATAATCTAAAGATTATGTCCAAGTTCTGTTTTGGACTTTAAGCTCTATATTAGTAGGGAGATTTTTGGATGTGTCAAGCTCAACAAGGATTCTGGCGAAGGTTGTGTGCATGAATTCAATGGTTTGGGGGTCAATGAAAAGGATATGACCCAAAGTATTTCCAATAATGGTTAGGCAGGTACTATCCCAAAATTGGAGCGGTAAATGGGGCAGTCTAATCCAGATTGGCTTGTAGGCAAAGGATTCAGTAAGTGGGTTAAAAGAAGGGAATCAGGGTTTCAAAACCAGGTAGTGGGATTGAAAAGCCCAGAGTTTTTTAGCTATGACTTCCTTATCCCTAATAGAGGAAAAAGTAACAATGAACGTACATTTCGCACATGGATAAAGATCTAGCTTACCAGATAGAAACGGGATCCAGTGCTTTGTAATCCAGTCATGAAGGGTAGCTAGATTTTTCCATAGCCCGCTAAATCTCCCGATCAGGGCATGCTCCTGGTAAAAACGTTCTGAATCAAGGACTTCATCCCCAAAAGAGATGCTAGGGTTAGTAACCGCTGAGATCATGGGTGTGATAGGGCTCATCCCCTGTGTGAGGCTCCTGCCCTGCAAAATATCCTTAAATGTATTTGGTCTGTTTGATTTATCATTCAGGATCTGATTCACAACATCCCTAGAATCTAGAATGCCTGTCCTAGTGGTCTTCGGGTGCAGATCCACTATAGAAACGCGGCTAGGAAACCCGTCGCCAACAATTTTATCACTGAAAAAGCCACTAAAAGCAACTAAGGGTGGTTGTGTCTTTTTAACAGAGGTCGGTTGAGAGGATTTACCAGGGTAAGGGGTCGAAGAGGCCGCCTTAGCGCTGCAAAATGCCTAGTCAATCCACAAAAGAACCTCTGCCTGCGCACCTCCGACAACACCACCCCCGTCAGATCCATGGCCACCAAATCAACCACAGGTTTGCGGCCATTTGACCATTTAGGGTCTCCGAGAGATGTTCGCACAGAGGTCGTCGAGGATTCGCACATAGGTAGTCGAGGATTTATTATTTATGTTAATCATGCATTTTGTTCTATTTTTACATAATAATTTGATAGTTATTTTAATAACAACTATTATTTTATGTGTGTTTATTTCACATCTATATCCTATTTCTACATAATGATTTGACAACGGTTGCAATTTGCTGCCATATTTTTCTTGTACAATTTATTAAGATTATTTGTAGGTCAGTATTATTAGAAACGTGTCTAATTTCAATATTATAAACAAATATGTTACGTGATTTCTATACAAAATACTTCTTCTTCAGAAAAATTTTCCATATCATGACCTTGTTTATTATATTGTTGTCATCTATATTAATGAACATGGTATCAATTTAATGTGTAACGATGTGATGTGTTGATACCTTTTTAAGGTAACGAGTTTTGAGGTGTGACTATTTTTTGTGGAGGGGATTTTCCCATCAAAAAATATTTTCATGTCTAACAACACTACCAAGAGCAATGAAAAGACTATTGAATCACACGATTGAGGTCTTGAGGTGTGACTATTTTTTGTGGAAGGGATTTTCCCATCAAAAAATATTTTCATGTCTAACAAGACTACCAAGAGCAATGAAAAGACTATTGAATCACACGATTGAGGTCTTGGGTTGACACATTTTTCTGCAAAAGTATTTTTAAGAATACTCTAAAAATGGGTCAACTCAAAATCATTATAATAAAAATGTTTTTAGCCTTTCAGTTCTTAGTCCTCCGGTACTTATATAAATTCTTGTTTCCTATGCCTTCCATCCTAAAAAACAAAAACAAACATGCTAATAGTAATTTCAAATAAGAATGTATACGTTAATGATAAAATGATCTTTAGAACTGAAATCTAAATTATAATTACACTTTGTGAATGATCATTAATATTAATACTAATTAATTATTTATATAATTCTCCAATGAAAATAAATTATTGAATTGCGAATTAAGAAAGTAACATTGATCATGCATATAAGGTTAAGTGTAGTCCAAATAATTTCAAATTGAGGCATCTAAATCTTTAGTTTAAATCTCAACCAATGCCTTGTTTACATTTTTTAATTCAACATTATCTATTTTATAAATTTAAAATCATAATAAACTCACTTCCATATATATATATATATATATATCAAATTGATTCAAATATAATGTTAATGTGATTTTTTGAACTATAATTGGCTGATAGGCATTTTATTTACTTAACTTTCTTTCTAATTCCTATTTAATTTTCATTTTCATATCTTTTGTATATTTTTGTTTATTTTTTAAATATAAAATGCTGATTAAAAGTTAAAAATTTTTTTTTTTTTTAAGAAAAAAAAAATCATCATCTGTAATAAATAGTTGGATGCATCTCATTTTAAATATCTATATTGATAGTGGATTCATCCATTAATCATATTTGACACTGCTGCCTTTTATATTTATAATATTTGATTCATATTGCAAGGTACTAAATAATTTCCTCATAATTTGCTATCTTCTTCCCTTGAAATTCATCTTGCAAAATTTTTGTTGGTGAAATAATTTGTCGCAGTGAAAATTATTGGTTTCCACCAATGATCATGGGGTTAATCCCCTCCTTCTTATGTATGGGGAGACTCCCACTATTGAATGTAAACTAATTAATAATAGTGGGTGGTTGTTACATTGGGTATCACACAGGAACACTCCACTAAACCTGTGGCAAATGCTTGTATAGTGTACAAGGGAAGAATTTGTAGCAAAGAGAGGTAAAGGGGAGTAAGGGAAATCAGAAGGTAAGGTTAATGTTGTGAGTAGGATTACAGAATTCACATACAATACCCAGATTAGGTCCACATTTAGTTAGAACAATCCAACAATGCAAATGACAATGAAACTAATAAAATAAAGACAAATGTTTCCATTAATATGTTCCTCAAAGGTACAAAGCCCTTTCTTGGTTCTACAAGATCACTATGCTTCCAAAGCTATGAAGTAGAAAGGGAGTAGAGGAACATAAGAAAATAAATAGAATAAATGCAACTCTTATTTCTTGATGTAGTAGTGATACAAAGCTCAATAACATACACCAATCCAAAATTGCTAACCCCTTGGATTGGAGAAGCCATTCCAATTTATCGCATTGAAAAAAATTCTTTTATCTCCTCCCCACATGAATTTTCACTTTCCTTCATCACGTGTAACCCTTCACACTCCTAGGAAATAAAATTTATTATTTTTCTTACTGATGAAAAAGGACTCTTGCAATGTTGAATTGAGGGTCACTTAAGTGATTGAGAAAAAAGAGGCAAAAGGTGCATTCTTAGTGAAGAATGAGAATGATAGAGAGAGAGATGGGTTGATCAATATGATGAAGATCTAACCTTCTGATGGAATTTTGAGAAATGCTTAATGAATGAGATTCATAACCTCTGACCACGTGTTGAACTAAAACATTGTGATTATATATGCTTCCTCCTTCTAAGAGATGCAAGAACACTCCAAATTATTAAATGAGTGTTTAGAAACATTATTCTAAGACATTCCAATGTGAACCTGGGATGACTATTGGCATCACTCATTATGGTTCTCTCCTAATCTCATAGTGAGAGTGAAGGTAATTTTCTTACTTCTTAAGCTTTCACAATTGACCTTAGTGATAAAAAATCAACTCTATGATGTTCAAACCTCTTGATGCTTGTATTTCATTCAATGAAATGAATTCTCACTTTTTAAATGATATCAGAGAAGCGCCATGGATCTATTGGCTCGTAGAATTCACATGTGAATGATGCGAGACATGAATTGTTCCAAGAAAAAGTAAAGTAATCCTACAAGACTGCAAATTATGAAAATACAAGAGAGATAATTGCAATAATGTAGAAATAACTCCAATTAAATACAATCAAATAGAATAATGCAATAGATGTACATATAGGAGATGAATGTGTAACCTCCTCCTAGAATCATGGCAATCTCTACCTAGAATCGTGGAAATCTCCACCTAGAATAGTGGTAACCTCCACTTGGAATAATATAGTCAAGTGCACACCTAAGAAATCATATCCCATAAATGTAGGGAAAATCCAAGTGAGGTGGAATATCCTCGAGTACGATAAAAAAAATAAAGTGAGGAAAATAAATCCTACACTAACACCCCCCATAAGCACAACGTAGGTTGGCAGTGAAAAAATAAAGTGGGTCTCAGCAAAAATTCCTGATGAGGTACCCATATACAATGCATCTCTCACAAAGATAGAGTAAAATGAGAAAACCCAGTGGGAAAAACTCCCCGTAAAAGAGAGGAAAATAAGATAAGGTAGGACTAGAAAGCTCCACTCGAAGCTATAATTTCCTATAGTCATTTAGTATCCTACAAAGAAATCTCCTGGAGTGATTGTGGCTCAAAAGCAGATGTAGTGAAGAATTGATCACCATTAAAGAGTGAAGGTAGCCACCAAGTGTCTGATGGATCTTCAACCATGGTATGGTTCATATCCAAAGAATTATTCTCCTCATTCAAGGTAGAAGTTCCAAATGATCCATGAAGGAATGATGTATCAATACATAATCGAAGAAGGAATTATTGATGCGTAGTCACAACACCCTTGAATGTCTGCAACTCGATGGGTTGAAACTCTTAGTGTGATTGCATAACATGGAAATTTTCCTAAAGTGTGGGACTTTACGAATGGGAAAGATCTCCGGATGAAGGTTGTTTCCTATTCCTTTGTTTAGATGCACACATTCAAATTGTAGAGGATTTGTTCTAAAACCTACTCTAACTTGCCAAGGAGACAGGGTTGGGAAGATGCAAGAAAATAAACCTAAACTAACAAAGGTGATGGGAGGTTTTAACTCCACAAATCCACTTACAGACAAGAGAAGAAGTGAGGGTGCAAACTTTTTTTATCCAACCTCTAGAAAAATGACCGCTCCTTATAATTTATGTAGGAAGAATGACAGAAGGGAAGAGATAAGAAATCCTAAATCTTCCTTCAACCACCCAAGAAAATGCATTGAATTCATCCTGCACCAATGATGGGTTATACTACGAAACCCATATCTCCATGTACTCTTTCCTTATTCGGAAAGAAAGGAAGTCCTATACTGAACATTATGGTGGCAAGTGAGAAATCTAGGACACCCTCAAAAATGGTGAATTGTATTTCTTAATTTTGACTAGCTTAGTCCCACTCAATTTTAAGATATCCAAAAAGTCTTAGTCTATGTAGCAAATAATAGCTTCCAGATGTCGAGAGCTTTCCAAAAAGTCCTTTCTTGTGAAAACCAGAGCTCCCAGTCAGATTTTATGGCCATCTAAAGGTCAAGGTGTCATTCTACAAAAATGGCAGGTGGTTGGCTCTGTCCATCTTCGGAGTCTAAAATGCATGCAACCTCCAAAATCTTGAAATTCAAACTTTTAGACATTCCCATTTCAAATATTGAAGCTACTATTCATCTGCTTCAATTTTTATTGTAGGTTTTGAAAGTTCTGAAACCCAAAAGTCTGACACCCCAAAACTTTCGAAATTCAAAAATTTTGGACTTTTGGGCTTGTGAGACATTTGTTTTTCTCACCGAAGACTCCAAATTCTAAAACCCCAAACCTCTGAAGTTCAATTGCCCAAATCATCTTGAGAGTCTAAAACCCTGAAACTTCCGAAACCTAAAAGCCCAAAACTTTGAAACCTAAAACTTTCATTGCGTTGACCCTGAAACCTGGGTTGACCTCTGAAATCTGAACCCTTTTAGGATTCAAACTTTCAGGATTTCAGACATTTTTGGTCCCTTTTCCTATTTTTCCACCGAAGACTTCAAAACCTCGAATTCCACACCTCTGAAAATCCAAAACCCAAAAGTTTGAAATTTTGGAGTTTTAGATTTCAGGATTTTTGCTCTCATCGAGATCCCCAAAACCCAAAAGTCCAAAATTTTAGACTTTCGGAGTTTCGAGTTTTGAAACTTTTCCTCCATTTTTCCAACTTCGCGATCTGAGATCCCTGAAACCCAAGTCTAAAATTTTAGACTGTCGAAGTTTTGGGTTTTAGAAATTTTTATCCTTTTTGAGTCCTCAAAATCCGCCTTAGCCTACCATTGAAAAGCTCCACCTCCGTAGTCCAAAATTTTGGATTTCGGGCTTCTTCTTTTCCTGAAATCTCTACGACTTGCTCGGGCCTGCTTCAACCTTTTGAACCAACTCTAAAATGTAAGCTCTCTTGATGGATAAACTCCTCCATTTTTGTTGCATGCAAGTTCTTGTTTGTCCAAATTTTCTTGAAGGGAAAACTTGGATAACACTTCCCCATCTACTTCATATCCTATAGCCAAAAATATGCTCACTAATATGAAACATCGAGGTAAAGGCTTAGGTGTCCATGAACAAGGCATTCACAAACCCATCTCCCTTCATCAAAATCCAGGTCATTTAGGCTTAGGGTATAAACCTAACACTACTAAAGTGCCTCCTACTACTCCATCACAACCCATTTCTACCACTCCTCTTGTTGATCCTACCATCCCAACCACTCAACCCGCTCATAAATCATTTAATTCCCCTATAAATACCAAACAACTAAAAATGGATTGAGTACATATTTTTTTGCCTGCACATCGATATTATTTCCTTCCCACCCATCCTCCTTTCATCCAACATCCAAAACCCTTCATATATAATACATTATTATCGTCACATCCATTTATATCCTCTTCCAGTCCATTCATTTAAGCACTCGATCAGATTAATCACACATGTTGTGAGCTAATAGCACCTACTACAACTATGTGACCTTGGTCTATAATTACCTCCAACATTCAAGCACAATTGTCCTCCTAGAGATCCACACACTTTGACACACTTAATCAACTTATGGTGAAGACCCTTGGGTGTGTCTTTTAACACTCTAGCCAATGTCATCTCCACACTCATTTCCATCCCCCCACCAATCCACTAGTGATTCTTAACCCCTTGAGAGTTCTCAAGAGAGTGGAACCTTTTTATGCAAAAAATACAAATAGAAAAAAGAAAAAAAATATTATATCAAAATTTAAAAATATCAAATAAAATCCACCTCAAGACTCTCTCTAGGGGTTTTTCCATCATCTCTACTGGGGCTATGAATGCTTGGCTGGCAGTAGAGAAATGTTGTGATAAGAATTAGATGCATCTCCGTCGGGGCTATGGATGCCTAGCTGGGAGCGAAGTAATTCATGGTTTAGCCTTACATTCACCCTCCATCTACCTATTTGACTTAATCACTCCATATACATTAGATATTTTATCTTCACATACTACCCATTAAGTCTTCACTTTAACCCATAATTAACCATCACAATCACAAAAACTTTGATCTCATAGAGATATAGAGCTCACATTTTTCTAGGTATTGTTTAGACCATGGTCACACTTCTATTTTATTCCAACTATTGCCTTACAACATGTGCCACTAGGATCATATTTTGTTTATCACTGATGTAATTTTCCTTCCATCCATCACATCCACATCCTTTTTCCCTTAGGATTGAACATCTAGGTAGACAATGATCATTTCCTTTTCATCAAATCCTCCTCGTGTCCCTTTTCAATTGTTCATCATGATGAGTGGCGACGTCCTTACTATCAACCAATGGGGGTATCATCCATTTTAGATACCCCTCACTTCCCATCCTACCCTACACCTAGGGGAAAATCGAACTCATCCACACATGACACCCTACATTACAATTGTGAGCACACCACATATATCCCTCAATCCATCTCCACTATACCTAGGGCATATCTTATCATCTTCCATATCCCCCATCTTATCCTATACCACATACCTCATCCTATCTACCTATCTACCTATCTCTCATCCCACATCCCATCTAATCATAACCAATCAACCCATCTCTATCCTATCCAACCTATCCAATTTCCCCTAATCCTTCCCTTTCATCCTACCCAAACATGCTTTGGGACTTATAAGAGAAAGTTACATCCCACCTTACACCCCTTTCCATCCCCTCATGAGTTATCCCATCCTGAATCCTATCATCTTCCCTATCTCAAACCATTCCCCCCATCCCAAATCCAAAATCTCAACCTCAAACTTCAAATAAACTAAACATCCAAAATACAAAATCTAAAAATTAAAACATTCAAAAAATCCATACAAGATCACAAATTTACAAAAATGCAAAGTGTGTTCTTTTACTTGTGTGTGTTTGCTTCCTTGTTTTCATTTACATTTTGCACAGTGATATGAGGACCCTTTTGTTTCTCTTTCTTTTACATGGTCCAACGATTCCCCCCATCCCAAATCCACCATCTCAACCTGCAAACTTCAAATAAACTAGGACATCCAAGGGAATTTGGAAATCTAAATAATTATGGTCATTTATACCCTTAGTGTATCTTGTTTTATGTTATATCAAATTTAATCACCAACTACTAATGATGACAACAGTGTGTTCTTTTACTTGTGTGTAGTTTGCTTCCCCCTTTTATCATCTTACATTTTGCACGGTTATCATCAGGACCACACCTAATCCTCATCATCATCTTACTAACTATCTAATGATCCTGATGACCTCCTATCTAATCAATCCTTTGTCAATCAATCAATCTCCACATCTAAATCTTGGAAATCCTCTCATAATCCAATGGTCAAAAATATTCACCCCTTAGTGTATGGGGCATGTTTCTATGTTATCCTCTTATTAATCACAACTACTAAACATTTTTTCAGTGGGCACTTTCTGGTCCTCAAATCATCCCCTTTTATCATCTTCTTCATCAGCCTTATCGATCCAAAAACCACATCCTAATTCCTCGTCATCCATCTACATCTTCAATCTATTTAATCCTCCAAATCCAACTATCTAATCAATCCTTTATCAATCAATCAATCTCCACATCTAAATCTTATCCTCTCACATCCAACATCAAAAATATTCACCCCTTGGCTGGGGCATCTTCTAATATCCTCTTATTAATCAAACTCAAACATTTTTTCTCATTTCTTCCTCAATCATCATCTCAATCATCTCCTCATCAATATCGATCCAAAAACCAATCTTTATTCTCTCATCCAAACATCTTCAATCTTCTAATCCTCCAAATCCAACATCGTATAAACCAATACCCTATCTTCATATCCAATCAAACCTCAAATGTAACATCCTTAACTCCAAAATCCTCAAATCTAACATCTTAAAATCTATTATCCTCAAATATAAATCACAGATCTTCCATCATAACCCCTTGGCTAGGGCATCCTATACTCCAAAATACTCAAAACCTAACCCCTTGGCTAGGGCATCTTCTAATCTACCAATCCTAAATCTTCACCCTTTTCATACATCGGTTATTGGGGCATCCTCTACTCAAAAATCCAATATCTTCTAATCTTATAATCTCCTACTCCTCTAATCTTCTCTCATATCTTTTAATCCTCTAATCTTGGATCCTCATCAATATCCTAATCAACATCAACAATCCTTCTATTCTCTAATCCTCAAATCCAATATCCTTAATCTTAACCCCTTAATTGGGGCATCCTATAATCCAAACCCTTCAATCAATCTTTTAATCCTCTAATCATTTCTCCTCTCCTATAATCCTCAATATTCTCATCCTCTAATACTCTCTCATCTACTAACTTGGGCCTATTTACTTTTCGAGTGGTTAACCGAATCCTTCCTTCCCTGCCTAACCACTTGAGGGGGCATCATATCACCATCCTTACACCTTCTCTTCTTTTTTATTTGAACGGTCATTGCTCTGTAATAATCCTTCAAAGAGGGGGAAAATGTAGACATTTAAAATGTCGACATAATTGGTTTTGATTAATTTGTCTCATAAATATCCTAACATCATCATTATCTAATAATAAATAAATAAAACACCACATACACCCTTTATCCTAATTAATTTCATAATTTATCTAATATCCCAACATTTCATCACTAACCCCTTCAATTCATTATTATATCCTATTATCCTATCTTAATCCTTATTAACATTTTCTAGGAATTTAATATTCTTACACCCACCTACTCTACACCCAGCCTACACCTAGCCTCTCCATGTAATCACATCCATAATCATATTTTATCAATACTAATCTAATCCTAAACTAATCATATCCTCACTTCTAAATCTAAAGGCTTTTATTTCTAGAAACCTCTTTAAACTTCTCCTTCCATTGATTTTCAAAATCAAATGGAAGCTTCTTCCCTCCATTGAAAATTTTGAATTCAAATTCTAGAATTATCCATTATAGAATCCTCTAATCCTCTCCTCAATTTCCAACCATTGATCCTCATCCTACTTGGATCAATCCTCACTGTCTCTTTCCTCTCCCACAAACTATAAATTGATCTCTCCTCCTCCATAAGAGTAAGAGGAAGAATCCATAACAAATATATGCCATTTTAATTTTATATTTAATCAATCCATCTTCAATCTAATCTATCAATCCATAATCCTTCATCAAATAATCCAAGCACAATAAAAGGGAGTTGTTGCCCAAGTGTCTTCATAAAATCTAAAGCAATCAACAACCATCCGTGAGAAAATCCAACACAATAAAGGAGGAGCATTTCAGTCTACATTGGTAAGTGAAGGTATTGACTCTCTCTTCTTTTCCATCTCATTGATCAATCTGAAGTAGTGCTTAGGAGTTTTATATTATGAATCAAGTTGTTTTGGTTTCTTCAGATTGCATTTACACTAACCACTCTTTTTGCATCTACGGTGTAAGGAATCCTCTTGCTTCACAATTCTTATTTAGCTATTTGAATACATACAAACATTATGTATAAACTTTTTTGTGTCATGCATCAAGCTCAATATACCTTGTGAGCACATGTGATGCTAATAAGAGTATATAATGTTACTTATAAAACCAACACAAAAAATATGTATAAAGTAACAATACAACCAATCAAGAGCATGCAAGCATGTCCTAGTTTTTATGTATTTTACATCCATATCCTAACTTGCTCCTTTGAAGTGTTTGAAAATAACAATGTATGGGGAAGGGGGTAACATAAGAATCTACTCGATAATGGCTTCATGAAGAGGTATATCACATGTAGTGAGTTGAGGGGGTATCCCCTTCTCCCCATAAGTGTTAGAAAAAATGAAGGATTCTCATGTATAATCTCATGTAAGAAGCCATAATATGTGTTACAAAAGAAGGAAACATTAAGGTAGGTAGACTCGTGAGAGGTAATACACATATCAGATGATTGAGTCAGAAGATCTAGGATATTATTTCTAAGAAGAAGGTATCTTTATTGAATGAATCAATAGGTATGATAGTGAGGCCAAGGTAGGTGAGGTGATAACTACCACAAATCCAAATGACATAACCATATAAACATATGAATATGTATGTTGCTAAGAATGGGATATGAAACCTAGGAGTGTAAATTTTGAATAGATTATCCAACATAATCTAAATCAACTGCAATATAGATTAAGAAACATCTAAATATCTTCCAAAATTCATCAAATAATGGAGCAGTTCAAGTAGGGGTTATAGTTTAAATTTAAATCAAGTATAATATTGGTAGTATGAGTTTAAATTTCTCCAATGGGTAATAGGGAATATTGATCTAGATTGTAACTTTATACTAACAGTGGCTTAGTTATCATAGTTATGTCATGAATAATTATCTAATAGTAGTTTCAGTAATTCAACCGAAATAGGGGTCTTACATAGTGGATGTAGCAATCATGATAAAGAATCTTGTATAAGGATAGAATACGTACATAGTCAATAATAATAATAATATAGTTTATGTGATAAAATACTAAGTTGGTGAAATAATTTTTCAAGTACAAATTAATGATTTTTCCCCAACGCTCTGTGGAATTAGTCCATCCTCTTAGTAAAAGGTGTAGGCTCCAATTTATTAATCATGTATGAAAAATATCAGCGGGTGAGTTAAGAAATGAGGATCAGGTTCACCAAACCCAATAGGAATTAATTGTGACATAAAGGGACACTAGATTTCAAAAGTGTGATTTACCACTTCCAAAAGTATGTGGTCTTTCCCAATGTGAGCCATAAATGCATGAGACATGGAGTAGATGATTTTCAACATGGTGATGCATATGAAAGTATATTTGGGGTCAAATGGGATATGGTTTTGATGGTAAAAACCTATTGATTATTAATGAGCTTAATACATTGATTTAAAATCCAGGGGATGACCTGGACTTAAGAATGTTACAAAGGCATATTAAGCATCTTGCAACATGAAGAGGATGGACTATTGGAAACCAAAAAAGGGAGTCACATATTTGAGCAATTGAACAAATCATGAGAGATAGGATATCTATAGAATTCCAAGATTTGTAGTATCATTATTTTAATTTCTGTTACTCATATCCAAGAACTCCCCAAAGCAATTCTAGAGAACACATGAAATTTTTGTAACTTTCATTCTTTGATCACAACAAATGAAAAGGACATTAATTAACAAATTCCTAAATGTAGAGTGTCTTTAGAGAATTTTCATAAATCACTTGCCATATCAATATCTCACAAAACCATTAGATCATTTATATTTTCGATTGTAAGGATAACATTAATTAATTTACGGGTCATGAAGAAATGGGGGAAATATGATAATTTGAGATCTATATGAAGATCATTTAACCACATTAATATCAATGAACTCAGGTCAATGATTAATAGTCCCATTAGACACTTATTGTTACAGGGTGTGGTCAAGGTGTTAAAACCATATTTATTAGTATCCTATTGAGAAAGGTAGGGTGATAACATGATAAAGCTGAGCTAAGGAACAATGCATTAGTTGAGTGACCCAATAAAATTTTGGTAATCAAAATGGGCTTACCATGATCAAAAGTTTCAATTTTTCATGTAGACATTTTGCATGAGAACAGATCTAAAAGGTTCAATAAGAGAATAAATATTGATTTAAATTGGTGCCATGTGAAATAATTAAACATTATTCAATGCAATTGTAATTTACTTCATGGTAGGTTGTTAGAATATAATAACTCTAATACAAGATTTAGTTGATAAAAACATGTAAGAGGATTGATAAACAGTCATGAAAGAGAAACGACATCCACTCACTTATAATGGGAAGTAAATATATAGAACCTAAGAAAACATAAAGTGGTTTAATTCCACCATATGAGGGGCTAGAGTGGTAAAGAGTAGATAGACAAGTTAAGCTGCACTAAATAAGTGAAACATATCAAGGGTCTTGGAGAAACACCATTGTAATAGATTAATGATTTTATTTTATTTTTGTAACACTCCCAATAGTGGGATTAGTATTTGTAGATGTTGTCAAGGATTTTTAAATCGATAAAAATGTGTGTGTGTTTTGATTTGTTGTGTGTTATAAGGCATTTCATGAGTCCATATATTTGAACAATTGTTGCTACCTTTAAGAGTTGTAAGGTTTATAAAATATATTTTTAACACATCTAAAACTCCTACAAATGTCAATAACTAATCAAGAAGGCCCCAAAACCTAAACAATGACTATAGTATTTCCCAAAACAGATATCGATTGTAGAATTTAAGTCCTAAAAGATTTAGGCCAAATGTTGAAATCCTGAAAAATACCTATATACTGACCAAATTAAAATATGAGAAACTATCTTCTAAACCGTGACTCATGGAGCTATGAGACTAGCTCCATAAGGTACAGAGTGACCCTAATTTCTTATATTTACTATTAATAAAAACCAAAATCATGCACACAGGATCTAAACAATTCCCCAAAATCTACAGCAGTGGAAATATAAACTAGAATAATCAAATCAAGACAAAGTACACACACATAACACAACATGTATTGTGGTTCACCCAATGTGGGCTACGTCCACCAAAGATAGAGATCTCATATATATAATACAACAAGAGTACAAACCAACTCTTCAATACAAGAGTACAATGCATCTCTCCAAGAGTATCTCCTCTCCTCCAGATCTCTAAATGGATCTCCATGAGTGCACTACAACTGTGCCTCCAAACAGCACCAACGGATCTCACATAACCAGGAACTACTGCATCTCTGAACTGCTACCAAGTTTTCTATGGATCTGCAAACAAGACCTCTCACATGGGTCTACCAATGTGCAACCATGACTGTGCACCAAGAAGTAAGTATGTCTCTCCATCACTGCATAACCTGTGCAAACATGAAGACAACCTCCTCTACAATATCTAGATCTACATGGATCAACAATACAATATGATCTCATGGATCTACAATACAAGACTAGATCTACATGGATCTATAATACAAGATCTCACCAACATGTGGATCTACAAGAAGAAACTCTATGTGCTTTGCATACTATGCAAGCTATTACAATGAGACAATAACTATACAAAGAAAATACAGTAGAAGATGTTACCCTCTTCTCACCATTCAGATGTACCTGTTATTTCCTTCTGTCCAGCTCCTCTCTATGGAGACTTTGTCTTCATGTAACCTGTTCTTTCTTTCTCTTCTTCTTCTTCTTCATCCTCTCAATCTAGGAGAATCAAGGATCTAATTCAATCCTTCTCTTAATTATACTTCTAAACCCTAGATTTCATGCTTATATAGGCATATATAAACTTAGGGCACTTAGCCATGCAATTACAATCAATAGATCTACTTTAATGCTAAAAATAGATCTAATTCCTGAGAGTTAATTAAAACACTCCTGCACAGGTAACCGATGTCGGTTATCCCTAACCGATGATGGTTCTCTTGCTGACTGATGGTAGTTCTTATGCTGACCGATGGAGTTCTTATGTTGACCGATGATGGTTCTTATGTTGACCAGTCAGTTACTTTGTAATAACATGTAAAACAAGCTATCTTTGAAGCAATTCAGCTCCATAACCTAACAATCTCCCACTTGGAGATAAATTGCTGAACCTCTGTACCTGTACCTGTACATCACTGTCCTCTACACACCGTGAAGACCATCTATTCTTTCCTTCAACAATTCTCTCAAAAATAAAACCAGGAAGATCAAACCATCTTCTCAAACCAAGAAGATAAAAACATGACTTACCAAACCACCACGAAGCTACAACTGATCCATGATAACCGAGCTATCCATACATCAAGCTCCCACTGAATCATAACACCAAGCCTCTCATGCAACCAAGCCATCATGACTAACACACCTACAAGATCTCCCACTCAAACTGAAGTACTGAGCTTCAACTGCAACCATAGCCATACCTGTAAAACCAACCATGTTCTCCATCCATCTATCCATGTCTCCATGCAACCACCAATGCAACTGTCCAAAGACAAGTCAAACTGGAATATGTGAAAGCAAAACAAGATCCTGGGTAAAAACAACCCTGAATGAGTTCTACATGCAACAGTGGGTGATCAATCCACAAACACCTGCATAACTCAAAGAAATCCAAACACTGCAATCTACAAATCCAACCCTGCATAAACAACTAGCATGTCCAAGACATTCATCTGTAGATAACATACCTATCAAGGAGTAACATAGTGATCAAGAGGAAATACAAACATCCCCTACTCATGTTCAAGGAATCTAAACTGTGCTCATAGGCATCCATGTGCAAATCAAACATCTGCATCATCATAGACTCACAAAACTGAATCTATCCACATGTATAAACTCACCTATACATCCATCCATATCATCAGGCTCTCCAGAAGTGCCAAGTCTCTCACTGACTAACTCCAAAGCAATATATGAATCTTGTGCTCATCAATGTCAATAACAAACAACCATGCTAAACCATGCAACTAATACCAAGTGCAAATACCAACAAACATGTCATCAACATACTGCACAAACCAAACCAAGATGAAAGCAAAACAAGGGCACCATCTAAAAATGGTAAATAAACACTGATGTCAAACCTGTGACCAAACCAACCACAGTTTCCCTAACCGAAACTGGTCACTTCCTAACCGACCACGATTACTAGATGACCTAACCACGGTTAATCCTAACTGACACCGGTCTCTGTAACTAGCATATTTTCTCCTTTAACCCTTAAAACTCTAAAAAATTGCTCTATCATCTTCACCCAACTGAATCTAACCATCAACTGTAATCCCATAGGGATATCCAGGCACCAAAAAATAAAACAAGAAGTGACATCACAAAGCAATAAACTCAATATACCTGCAAATCTATGACTTCCCTCCAAAACCAACTAGTGCCTCTACCACTCTGAAAAGTAGCAATCTCCTCTCACTCTGCATGTGCATCATGTATCCAATCCTGCAATGCCAACAACCATGGCTTGCTCCCACTGAACATGAAATCCCCTGCACTACCTCTAACACCAAGCTCAAAAGCTAATATGTCAGTGAGAAATAAAACCAGATGAAAGAAAATATAAAATGATTCCCTTCTTATCAAAGAATACTCCTACATCACAGAAGTTTGGACTTCTTGTGAAGTAGGTGAATCAACTTCTTTTCATCCTGTGTACTCAACATCTTTCATTACCTGCAACTGTGTCTAACCATGACTTTTCATTGAGGATCTCATCCTTAGACTAGATATCCTTGTCCTCAAGATTCCACACAACCGGGAAATAAAAGTCAAACAACACCAAAAAAATGGTGTAAATTTGTGCACACTATCCAAACATAATATCAGTTTCTCCAAATGAAAGAAATAGAACATGAACCATATAGAGATACCTGACCCAAAGTCTCACTGGACTAACCAAGCCAAACTCCATCCTCTTTCTGATCCAAACATTGAAGTGATCAACATTGTTTCTACCTACACACACTGTGCAAGAAACCTGATCCTCCAAAACAGGACACTGAACCATCCATGCCCTCTTCTACTGTAAGAAACCATGTGCAAACTCGTTGTCACAGAGACCGACTATGGTTTGCTGACCAGTACCGGTTACCCTCTGTGACTGATGTCAGTTCCCTGACTGACATCGGTGTTGCTGGAACTAACACAACGCCACAAATTGGCATAGGTCACCAAACTAGGTGCCTACTCCAACCAAAGTTGATAGTTGTGTTGAGCCAGTCATTTCAAGAAGCACCCAAATCTTGCACAAAAATTTAACAACAATAATACATGCAATAAAATTGCACCAAGATGAAATACATCACCTTACCAGCACCAAGATACTCAACCACATCTTCAACTGAAGAACATGTTTCTCTGATGGAAACCCCTTCTTCATTTTGTGCTACTATATTCTACTTCTCTAAGAAGCCCATGCATCTAACTGAACCAAAGGATGCATAACTACTCCTTTTCTCTCATTCTCATATCTAGATATGCAATCCCAAACATGCATGTGCAACCAAAATAATATAAGCACTGCAATACCAAGATAAAACCATACCTCAATAACCGGATCTGCAATCTGACCAACATGCTTGTGCCTCCAAGAACTGGGGACACCTCAGCAACCAAGATACATTCCATGCATCTTCCATTTCTTCAGATATGTGATTTTCTATTTAAAACTAGGTTTCCCAGTAACTGACCACGGTCACCCTGTAACCGACCATGGTTACCCTGTAACTGAGCATGGTCACCCTGCTGATGTCGATTTCCACTTAACCGACACCGGTCACTGTAATTTCTAGCAACCTTACTCTTCCAGCTCCCACTTGAGATTGAATATCTTCCTGCAATCTTCTCATCAGGAAAAATAAACCCTGCTCTCATACATGTCAGTCAAACCACTAACAAAATATGAAGCAAAACCTTGCTCTAAAATAAAATAACCAAGCTAACCAAGCTCTGATACCAGTTGTTGGGAATTCGGGACTGCGGAATAGTGCTATGATTTAATAACAAACAAAATCATGCACACAGGATCTAAACAATTCCCCAAAATCTACAGCAGTGGAAGTATAAACTAGAATAATCCAAATCAAGACAAAGTACACACACATAACACAACATGTACCATGGTTCACCCAATGTGGGCTACGTCCACCAAAGATAGAGATCTCATATATATAATACAACAAGAGTACAAACCAACTCTTCAATACAAGAGTACAATGCATCTCTCCAAGAGTATCTCCTCTCCTCCAGATCTCTAAATGGATCTCCATGAGTGCACTACAACTGTGCCTCCAAACACCACCAACAGATCTCACATAACTAGGAACTACTGCATCTCTGAACTGCTACCAAGTTCTCTGTGGATCTGCAAACAAGACCTCTCACATGGGTCTACCAATGTGCAACCATGACTATGCACCAAGAAGTAAGTATGTCTCTCCATCACCTCATAACCTATGAAAACATGAAGACAACCTCCTCTACAATATCTAGATCTACATGTATCAACAATACAATATGATCTCATGGATCTACAATATCTGGATCTACATGGATCTATAATACAAGATCTCACCAACATGTGGATCTACAAGAAGAAACTCTATGTGCTTTGCATACTATGCAAGCCATTACAATGAGACAATAACTATACAAAGAAAATATAGTAGAAGATGTTACCCTCTTCTCACCATTCAGATGTACCTGTTATTTCCTTCTGTTCAGCTCCTCTCCATGGAGACTCTGTCTTCATGTAACATGTTCTTTCTTTCTCTTCTTCTTCTTCTTCATCCTCTCAATCTAGGAGAATCAAGGATCTAATTCAATCCTTCTCTTAATTCTACTTCTAAACCCTAGCTTTCATGCTTATATAGTCATATATAAACTTAGGGCACTTAGCCATGCAATTACAATCAATAGATCTACTTTAATGCTAAAAATAGATCTAATTCTAGAGAGTTAATTAAAACACTCCCTGCACAGGTAACTGATGTCGGTTCACCCTAACCAACCTTATGCTGACCAATGGTGGTTCCTCCTTTGACTGACCAATTATGTTGATTGATCGATGGTTCTTATGTTCCCCCTAACCCTGAACCAATTGGTTACTATGTTTTCCAGTAACATGTAAACATGATATATTTAATGAAGCAATTCAGCTCCACAACCTTACTATTTTTCTATAGTTCATCTATGAATTCTTAATTTTCCTTTAATCTCTCTATCATCAATAGTATCTTTTTTGAGCTCTCATAGTGGTTATCTTAGGAATTATAATTTTAAGTTTGTTACATGTTACGATCTCTTCCTTTGGGTTCTAGAATACACAATATTTTTGACAAACAATGGTCCCCTTTAGCATTTTATAGGTTATCACAACTATTTGGTTTGCATTCCTCCTTTAAATAAAAAATGCCACCTTTGGGAAGCCAAATGAATCGTGTGTTCCTCTCTCATGGAAAAATCCAAAAAAAAAATCTTAGCTTCCATGGGCCTTCTAACAATGCATACTTCTTTACCACATTTATAACATGTCACCACCTTGTGTCATGGTCAAATAATTTGGTTTCTTGGTAAACCTCCTCACTTACCCTCTACCATTTTAATTTCTTAATATATACCATTTTCAATAAAAACATTAGTTTAGAAACTACATTCTATCACCATTATAGTATTCTAAAAAAATTTATGTGTTTTATACCCCCTTGATTTTAAGGTACCCTCCTTGGTTCATGTTTTGATAATTTCATAATTGTTCCTTTGGTGTCCTCCTTCAAATCCATTATTTTGTTGATTTGGTGGACCATTTTGAAATCCCATTTTAAATATTCTTGTACCAGTGATATTGGATAATTTCCTTTTGGTTGAAAGGTTTGTTCTCTGATTAACACATATGTGATGGTGGGATAGCCATGGCTTATGTCTTACAAATATTACATTTAAATTCATTCAATTCTTCTACGATATTAACACCTAGGCAAGTATGATAATAGTGATTATATAGGACCCACATACCATGTAGTGCATTATTTTTTTTACAAATCAGGTGATGTCATTCTCCATCCATATGAACATTTTTTATTATCTTGATCCCAAAATCTACATTTTTTGAAACATAGTCTTGTCTTTCCCCATAAATTAGTCAAACAAATTTTCAGTGACTTAGCCATCCCTACTAATTTACTCTTGAAGAGAAATTATTGGTTATTTCCTTAATCCCTTTACAAGTGGATGTTTTATCTTAAATTTCCTCAATTAATGACACAAGATGTTGGGGTTAAACATAACAGTGTTGTATAGATATATTAATCAGATCATAGAAGCAATACAATGTGGAAATAAATACAAAAATAAACAAGAAGAACAATACACTAGATTTAACGTGTTTCTCCCAGTGTGGGCTACATCCACTAAGAAACAACCAATATATTAGTTTTTCACAGAGGAAATACAATGAAGATTTGTTGTCTTCCAACACCTTCTTGGATGTCATTACTTTTTTCCCTCACTCATTTACTCTATTTTTCTCACCAAGAAAACTTACATGCTTAATTGTCAATTCATTCTTACCTTCTCATACCTCATACAATGCTTATGTAATGCATCTACAACTACTTTGGGCACTTTAACTATGCTTTTACAACCAATAGATTCATCTTTATAACAAAGATTTATTATAATTCCTAAAAAAACAAAGTAGTCACATAGGAACCATTGATGTTAGTTCCTAACCTTGCACTTCCTGACCAATATCAGTCCATGATTGACCGATCATTGGTTCATCAACTGACGTCAGTTACTTCCTGTATTACTAGCACTAGTAACATATAAAAGCAAGTTTCTTGTGAAATAATTAAGCTCCACAACTCAACAATCTCCCACTTGGAGATCAATTACTTCATTGTACATACAACTCCTTCCTTGATCCATTTATTAGCATGTTTCTTCCTCTTTAAGTCTCAAACTTGAATACCAACAGAAGTGGAGTGAAGCTCAAACTTCTACCTTACCAATGGCTTCATTAGCATATCTGCAAGGTTCTCATTTATATGAATTTTCTCTAACTTCAGTTTCCCATCCTCCAACACCTACCGTATGAAGTGATATCTCAACTAAATGTGTTTCATTCTAGAATGAAACATTGAGTTATTTTCCAGATGAATTGTACTTGACTATCACTGTATAATCTACAATCCTCTTGCTCCTTACCAAACTCTTTCATGAACCTACTCATCCATATCATCTCCTTGTTAGCTTTCTGTAGCTGCAACATACTCTACCTTTGTAGTAGACAAAGCCACAACCTTCTGCGATCTAGAAATCCAGCTTGTCATGCCACTAATATGAAAACATATCAAATGGCATTCCTCCTGTCATCCATCACTAGCCATGTCTGAATCAACATAACTACGTAAAGAAGTATTTGACCCGCCATAGTATAACTCCATGTCGGATGTCCCTCTCAAATACTTGAGAATCCATTGGACTGCTTTCCAATGTTCTTTACCTGGATTAGCCATAAATTGCTCACAACTCCCACTACTTATGCAATGTCTGGTCTAGTACAAACCATAACATACATAATACTTCTTACTTCTGAAGCATAAGGAACATGTGTCATGTAATCAACCTCCTCGTGTGATAAAGGACATTGATCTTTTCTCAAATTGAAGCGTCCAGCCATAGGTGTACTAACAAGTTTTGAATTCTACATGTTAAATCTTTCCAACACCTTATTGATATAAGCCTCCTAAGACAAATACAACTTCTTATTTTTCTTGTCTCGATGAATTTACATGTCAAGTATTTTCTTTTCAGCTCCCAAATCCTTCATTACAAATGTGTGATATAGCCTTTCTTTAAGCTTACCAATGTCCTGCATACTAGATCCTACAATAAGCATATCATCCAAATACAGTAACAAAATAATATAGCTCTCATTTTCAAGCATCTTGAAATAAACACAATGATCATATTTACATCTCAAATAACCATGCTCATGCATAAAACTATCAAATATCATATACCATTTCCTTGGAATTTTTTTGAGCCCATATAGGCTCTTTTTCAATTTGCACACAATTTTCTCCTTACCCTTGACTTCATACCCAATGAGGTTGTTCATATAAATCTCTTCCTCCAAATCACCATGAAGAAAATCCATCTTAACATCAAGTTGTCTCTAAATGCAAATCTTCTATTGCAACTAAACTTAGATATAGTACGAATAGAAGTCATCTTAACAACAGGAGAAAATATCCTCATCAAATTCAATACCTACTTTTATGTGTAAATCCCTTTACCACAAGCCTTCCTTGTATCTTTTCTATCCACCCTCTTCTTCCTTGAATCTGTAAACCACTTTTCTGTAGATGTTTTCTTACCTGCTAGTAACTTGACCAAATCCCATGTTTGATTGTGTTCCAAGGAGTCCATCTCCTCATCCATGTCATGCTCCCACTGCACGTGGATATCTACCTACATTGCTTCTTCAAATCTTCCTGGTTCACCACTATCGATCAATAATAAATAAGAAAAGGAAGGTGAAAATATTTCTGGAGGTCTTCTTACTCTTTGTGACCTCCTTACTAAGATCTAGGGTGTTTAGGGCTCATTATGTGCCTGTTGCACATTCATGTCAATATATGTCAGTGACCGACGCTAGTCACCTATAACCAACCATGGTTCCTTTGTCTTTTGACCAATGCTAGTTGTCTTGCTGACATCGGTTCTACCATGTCACCGGTCTGTCTATTCTATAACTAACGCTATGTCTATCGAAGGTTATCCAATGCCAGTTGGGTTTATGTAGAACTGATATCAGTTACTATGGTGAACCTTAGTTTAGGTTTAAATACAAGAGTTCATTTTCCATCCAAAAACTTCTCAACTGATTCATGTTTAGGTACCAAAACTTGTTCTCTGTACATTCTTTTTTCATTCCAATCAATGTCATGACTCCTAACAATCTTAGCATTCTAAATCCCAAAATGAATCCTGAAATCACCAGAGCCATAACCAATGAAAGCACATCTGTTGATTTAGCATCCAACTTCTTTCCTATTTTCTCTATCAACATGCACAAAAGCTTTTGGCCAAATACTCTAAGAAAAGAAAAATCTACATCTTTTCCAATCCAAGCTTCTTCTGGTATTCCACCATCCAATGCACTTGAAGGTCCACGATTAATTAAATAAACCATTGTATCTACTACTTCTGCCCAAAACTTAAAGTCAATCCAACATGTATCCTCATGCTTCTAGCATGTTCCATGATTGTCCTGTTCATTCTTTCTGCAACTCCATTCTCCAATGGTGTTCTAGGAACTATTCTTTCTCTTGTATTCCATTCACTGAACAATAATCATTGAAAGCCTTGTTACAGTACTCACTACCATTGTCATATCTAAGGCACTTCAACTTTGAATTTGATTCATTTTCTATAAGGGATTTCCATCTTTTAAAAGTTTCAAAAACATCATATTTAAGTTTAATACAATAGATCCATACCTTTCTTATGGCATCATCAATGAAAGTCACATAATATTGGGATCCTCCAATGAGAAGCTACCTTGGTTGGTCCCCACACATCTGATTGTACAAGCTCTAATTTATACTCCTTTGTTGACACAACCTTGATAAATCTCACTCTCTTCTTCTTTCCAAATATGTAATACTCACATAATTAGATCCAATTGTTTCAAATCTGATAAATTGCCCTTAGCCTTTAAGATTTGCATTCCTTTTTCACTCATATGGCCTATACCGATTATGCCACATGCTTGTATTGAATCTGAAGTAGATAGCATAGAAAAGGAATCAGTAATACAAGTAGACATAAATACTAAGTTCTTTCCTTCTTACCTCTTGCCACAACAAGAGATCCCTTGGTAACCTTCCAAGATTCAGATATGAGTGTACCATGCAATCTAGATTCACCAAGTTTCCCTACAGATTATTTATTTCTTTTGAGGCTTTAACATGCCTCAGATCTTTCAATATCCATGTATTTCCATTATGCAAATTTAAGATAAACTTCACCTTTACCAGTAATATTGCATGGTTCATCATCTCCTAAATAAACATTGCTCAAAATTACCTTGAACATAATTCTTCTGAAGTAACCCTTATTGGGAGTAGCATGGAAAGAAGCTCCAGAATCTAACACCCATGATTCTAATTTTATTATCCAAAGAGAGAATAAGGGAATCTTGCTTTACCTCTTTTGCAAACATTTTCCTCTTTACCTTTTTATGATGTACATTCTCTTTGTTTTCCTTGGACCAACAACTCCTTTGCATGTCTTCTCTTTCCAATCAATTCCAGTAAAGTATATCTCTCATACTCCTAGATTTAGATCTTCATTCCTTGACTTTGATTTCCCATTCTTCTTTCTCTTAGGATCTCTCCTTCTATCTTTCCCTACTTTCTACATTAAAGCATTTCTAGATGGTGATTCTCCTGACTTTTCCTTTGTATTTGTTCATTCAAGGATTACACTAACCACACCATCAAATTTCAAACCTTTAGAAGCAATCGTTGTATTACTAACATTCATTACCAAGTTATTCCAACTATCTGGAAAATAACATAAGAATAAAAGTGCTACTGATTTTAATTGATTTACAATAGACCGGAAATCATTCAAATTATTAGATATAGATCCACCTTCTTGCATCTGTCGTCAAATAGGACTTTTAAGAAGAGCAACAGTCAGGGGACAAGAAGTCCCTCCTCTTTAATGGGAGAGGTTCCCTTATTCAGAAACGAACCTATTTACAAATATACAAGACATGATTTTATGGTTGAACTTGGATATTACGAAAGTGTTTCCTACAAGGATCATCAGTTACAAAAGGACTGAGGAAAGGGAATACGAGGATGAGCAGAAAAGCAACATGCAGAATTATAGATAACAGAATAATTCTTTATGTATGCGAAGTTACAGTAAATTTAAAACAAGATCATTTGCATTGTATGAATAAGATGAAATTTAAAGACACAAAGTTCTGTAAATAACCTTCTTCAGATTCATTAATCAAGGACACAAAGTTCCTTCTTGGTTATACAAGATCACCATGCTTGCAAAATTGGAAAGTATGCAATCAACGAGACTAACAAACTAGAGACAAATGATCTTCACAAAATTAAATGAAAGCACAGAGATAACAGAGATTAGATAGACAAAGAATGGAAAGCCCTTCTGTATTGATTTCTTTGTGATCTATTTACACTTTCAGAAAATATGCCAAGTTCTTCCTCCTTACAAATGGCGTAAGGAAGGCCATTATATAGCTTACAAATCAGTTACTCTTCGTAACCGTTTCTTTTAACTAAAGAATAGTTAAGGACCGCCAATCGCAGTACCTCAACTTATTACAAAGAAAACGGAAAAAGAAAGGGAAGAAGAGAAAAGAATGGAGAAGAAGACAGGTGGCCAGTCACTGGGAGGGACCCACTGACTTCAGAATCCGCTGCCTGAATTTCTTTAACGCCTCAGCTATGTCTCTGCCACGAGGGACTGACGTGTTGGCCGTAGACTGAGTCCAAAATCCAAGACACTTCTCCATCTCTTTATCAAACTCGACATGAGTATGATAATCTTTATTTGCTTCTTCAATGGCAGATTGAAGAGAGCAGATTTCCTTCATTTTTTCTTTAGAGATGGAGCTTTCCTTGAATAAATTATCTTTGACAAAAGCTCTGAATTGAGCTTTGATTTCTTGCAAGGAAAGGGAAACACCAGAAGTCTCATCCTGAAGATGACAGTGTATGTCTTTGAAAGAAGAGACAACCAGTGTCTTGAAAGCTTCGCCCTTCTGCCAACTGTTCTTCAGTTCTCCCAAAGCCTCCTCCAAGACATTGATCTTCCACTCCACGCTGTAAACCCAGGATTTTGATAGATTATCCTTTGCATCATCAAAAACCTTATTCGCCAGTAAGATGTTCTCATCTGCCTGTCCCATAAGGTGGAGGTCTACTATGCAACTGCTCCAGAGTTTGATCTCTTTATCCATGACCCCAATAGTAGAGGAGAGCTTCTGTTGCAAATTGTTCACCTTTCCATGGAGTTTGAAAGCTTCATCGATGAAGTTTAACCCTGCAACAAGAATATCATCCACCATGGCTTCTATAGCTCTGCCAGAGACGGAATACTTGTGCATGTCTTTGATACTCTGCACTTCATCTTGGCTCAAAATTACAGGTGGTGGAAGAGTAGTCAATGGGGTAGGGTCCAAAACTTTGTCCTTAGACAAAAGAGACTTGATGAAACCTGTGAGAATTTGGGCCTGTTCTTCCAACTGTTCAATAGTTTGCTGCCCTTTCTCTACCCTCCCAATGACTCTTGTGACTGTTTCCTGGAGGTTGTGAATTTCACCTTCAGGGGTAGACTCTCCCATTGGGATTCTCGAGAGATTTAAGTCAGATACCTGCAAGTCCTGCTCTGATTTATCCGTTGTAGGCTTGGCAATCTCCAGGAATTGCTGACCTTGAGCATCAGACACTATTCTGGAGGTGACTTTGGCTTTCTTGGCACGAGAAGGAGTGGTGCTCAACAAGGTTGCAACAGCATCAAAATCTGACCCTGAGCTCCGAGAGGAAGATTTCCTTTTCTTATTGTCAACCAAAGGTTGCACCCACGCAAAAGAGGAAGAGGAATCAGCAGGAGGGGCAAGGGGACCAAGAGACAGAGAGCTCATGACGCTCAAGGTCTACGCAGCTGTCGACTCGAGTTGAGAGGTGAGTGGGGCACTTGGAGCAATTGCGGCAGAAGAGTCAATAGCACCCGGAAGCTCAGTGCTCTGGACCTCTTTGTCCTTATCTGCTGGATCTTCAGGAGCATTTGCAGGGGTTGGCACTTCGCTTTCTTCACTTTCACTGAGAAAAATGATGTTCTCTGGTCCCATAGGCAACCCTGCATGCTTTCTTTGAGGGTCACTTTCTGCAGGCTCCTTCTTAACCTCCTTGAGTTTCTTCTGGTATACTTGAGTGGATGAAGAAGGAGTGGAAGCTGCAGGTCCTTGAGTTGATGAGGCAGGAGGGGTTTGCACTGGTGTTTCTGACCTTGGAACCGATGCTTCTCTTCTTGGTGTTGAAACATCCTTGGAAGAGGATTCTCCTGAGTGCCTTCTGAGCTCTCGAACTTTCTTGTCAAACCAGACCTTAGTCCTGACTAAGACTGGAGCAAGGATCTCAGCCAGATCATCTTTCTCTTTCCTGTTCCAATCCAAGTCCTCTAAGGGAGTGTGCATAACCACATTTTCATACTCATATGAGTATAGATCAGAGTTGTCATCCTGGAGACCTTCAGGGACTTGGTACAGACCGAGTTCTTGGATCAATGGCAGAGAGAACCTGCCATAATGCCTTCTCCTGGCCTCAAAATCATCTGCACAGTCAGCCCAGTAGTCTTCTGTATCTGCCCTATGATGGTAGATTATCTTGATGTTCTGTTCAATGAACTTCTTCAAGTCGAAGCAAGTTCTTGGCTTGAAGAAATGAACAGTGATAGGGACCAGGGCTCTCTCTATGTTCTGTGCATCCAGGGCTGTTTTGCAAGTGTAGTTTCCCAAAGAGATGGGAAAATGCAAGCCAGAAATCTTCTTGTCTCTGCAGGTTCTGTGCAACTTGTCTAATTGCCTGCATATTTCTATTAAGGCCATCTTATCACTGCAGAACATGGGCAGTCTCAGAGGGGTGCCCTCATAGCCGGCAAGCCTGATATAAGAGAATTTTCTGAACTGGATAAAGTAAGCACCGTAGTGCGATATCAGATTCATGGCTTCATCAGAAAATCTCCTGGCAGTGTCACCTTCGAGCAGCCTGACCACGTACATGGTGAAAGCGTCATTGACCCTTCTGAAATTACGATTGCTGGTCTCCAGGGTGAACTGCGGGCAGTAGGCATATACTGGATCATCTTTGTGAGCATCAATGTAGGAAAAACCAAACCATTGCCGTGATGCTGCCAGGGTATACATCAGGTAAGAAGTCATGTAGAACTTCTTCGTTTGCTGCACGTTGGACAGCTGCTCTGCCAAATTCATGCTGATGATCTCTGCCCAGTTGATATTCTGCGTCCCCTCGCACACCATGCTGATGAGCGGGCACATCCAGAAGTGAAATTCATTGGTAGAGGGCAAACCCATAACCCGAGCCAGCAGAATTATGAAGTCAGACAATTCTTCATTGAAATCTACCCGTAAAAGGGTTTTGGTCAGACGAGAAGCTCCTTTCTTAGGGTTCTTCAGCCAGGACTTCGCCACTCGTGCCTTATATTTGTCACTGTCTTGATCGAACAGGGCCTGTGCTTGATCCCGGGAAACGACTATGGCATTATCCATCTCTGGAATCCTCAGAGCAGTGCTAATGGCGGCAGCATCTAGTTTGGCGATGAGTTCCCCGTGTATATTGGTCAATTCACTCGAAGCGGGGTCGAAGTGAGCTCCGCATGAAAGCACGGTATCAGCACACTGTACCGAGATCGGGAAACCGCCAGCAAAGGCCAAACCGCTATCGTGAATCATTTGTGCCATTGGTGTAGGGTTTGCATCTGCCACCCTCGCCCAAAAATCACCGAAGTCGAGATGTCGAGCTTCACTGTCCCCAATATTGAGAACGGCAGACTCTAGTGGTGAAACTTGTTCCTGTCCCTGGAATTTGATCTTCATATTGATAGTCTCAGAGCCGCAACCTAAACTCGGGAAGGAATTACAGAGAAAAGGGATACACGCGCAGGGAATTAGGTTGCAAGGGTTCGAGCAAGGATAGCATGGAAACAATGTGAAAAATGCAAAGGGGGAATGCCCTTTATATAGCCATTTAGGAGAGAGAAAGGCCATGAATGCGCATTTAATACATACCCACCAATTTGAATAAGCAGGATATTCGGGTAGAGCGGGAAAAACTAGCACGAATGACACTTGGTTCATTAGGGACATGTGAGACGCGAATGCGCGAAACACGCGGCTCGGCCGATTCGGGCGAAGCGGGGAAAAGACGCACAAATGCCTTTTGGGACATTGGGACGAAAATGTGCGAAGTACGCGGTTCGGGTGTTTCGGCCGAAAAGGAACAATGGGTGCACTTTTTTTGGGACATTTGGGATGAAAATGCGCGAAGTACGCGGTTCGGGCAGTTCGGCCGAAAATGGAACAACTTGCACAATTTGACTTGGGACATTTGGGATGAAAATGCGCGAAGTACGAGGTTCGGCTGGTTCGGCTGAAAATGGAACAACTTGCACAATTAACTTTGGGACATTTGGGACGAAAAGTTCCGACGGGCCCGAAAATGGAACAACTTCGGGGAAATTGGCCGATCGGGGAACATAACGCACTTTTGAACTTGGGACATGCGGGACAAAAATGTCCGACAGGCCCGAAAAACATACAAAATGACCCAAAACTGCAGATTTTCTCAATTTCACGACTTTTAACAATTTCAGCACAACAGAGAAGACACTAAAACTCAAAATTTTGAAAGTTCACTTTCTTTAAGAGCGGGGGAATTTTGAGTGGACAACAGCTGGCTCCTTCTGGGGATGACTTGGCATAAATTCAAGGAATGAGACAAGGCAAGAACTTAGACAAACTCAGGGGAAGCAGACCAATACCTTATCCATTGGGCAACGGAGTCAAAAAGCAGACCAATACAGAGGACAACACACCAAAACAAAAAGGAAAGAAAAGCAAAAACGCTGTACAGAATATACAAGGGACTTCCTAATCACCTAGGACTTGAACAACTTGAGGTACTGCCCACTATAAGGAAGTGGGAGAGGAGAACCATCCATGTAATCAAGATAAAAGGAATTCTTACCAGCAAAGTGTCTGATCTTGAAAGGTCCGAGCCAAAGGGAATCAAATTTTCCATGGCTGCCACGAGGTTCATGCCTTTTATCCCATAACAGCACAGTGTCTCCAACTTGGAAATCTCTGAACCTAGCTTTCTTATCAAACAGGACCTTTACCTTCTGCTGGTGAACAGATATCCTATCAGCAACCACCAATCTGTCCTCATTCAGTTTGTGAAGGTACATAATTCTCTTATCCAAAGCATCACTGAAACTAGTATCTTCAATGGCCTTCATTAGGTGCAAGGCTGGCAGTTCCACTGTTACTGGCAATTGAGCTTCTACTCCATATACCACTTGAAAAGGAGACATTCCAATAGCTCTCTTTGGTGTAATCCTGTCTGCCCAAAGAGCATCGTAGAGCTTCTTGTGCCAGTTTCGTTGAGACTCATTGACTAACTTCCTTATAATAGTCACCAGATTTTTGTTAGTGGATTCTGCTTGCCCATTTCCCTGAGGGTAATAATCTGAAGAATGAGCCAGGGAGATGCCATACCCGTAGCAGAAATCCATTATCTCAGTTGAAGAGAAATTCGAAGCATTATCTGTTACAATCTTATTAGGTACACCATACCTTACCAAGATGTTCTCTTTAATGAAGCTGCACACCACTTCAGAAGTAGTACTCTTGACTGGAATAGCTTCCACCCATTTGGTGAAATAGTCAGTGGCAGTTAGCACATGAGTGTGACCAGCACTAGAAGCAGGATTAAGTGTTCCAATGAAGTCCAAACCCCACTGTTGAAAAGGTTCTTCAATTACAACTGGCTTAAGAGGCAAAGAGGCCAATTTGGGTCTTCCCACGAAGGTCTGACAAGCCTCACATTTATCAACCCACTTGGATGCATCTTTAAACAAGGAAGGCCAGTAATATCCTCCACGGAGTATCTTATGAGCTGTAACCGTTGATGAATAGTGCCCTCCACATGCCTGATCATGAAAAGCTGAGAGCAACTTTCTCTGTTGTTCCTTGTCCACACACTTCAAAAATCTCCCATCTAACCCACGCTTGAACAAGGCGTTTTCCCACAATACATATTGCACTGACCTCAATTTAACAGTCCTCTTTTCTTTGGCAGTTAAATGAGAGGGGCATTCCCCATAGGTGAGAAAATGGGCGATGTCAGCATACCATTCATCAACTGAGCTAAGGAACAGAACGGTAGGAAGGTCAACTTTCTCCTCCAGCAACTCATGTTTGGCTCCTTCAGCAATGAGCTCACAAAGGCCTTTTCCACGAACCAGCTTGGTCGGTTTGATGTCAATGTCATACTCTTGGACCTTAGCAACCCAGTTCCCTCTCTTGGATCCAAATTCTTGCTGTGTGAGAATCGACTTGACAGTTGTATCTGGGACCAATACCATGGAATGAGAGTTGAGGATGTAAAAGCGAAACTGCTTGACAGCTTTAACCACTGCAAAAGCATGTTTCTCCATCATGGTGTATTTCAACTCGTGATCTTTCAGAATATAGCTCATGAACGCAATTGGGAGCTCATGCTCGTTAGAGTCTTCTTGAGTCAAAACAGCAGCTAAGGTATTATCTGTGGCATAGCAATAGATAATAAAATCTTTGCTGAAATCAGGACAGGCTAAAACAGGAGTTTTAGCGATAGCTCTCTTGATACCTTCAAAGGATTCCTTTCCTTCAGAAGACCAACCAAATGTTTGCTTCCCTTTCATCATCTGAGAAATATTCAAAGTTAACTCTGCAAAATCAGGGATGAACCTTCTTAAAAAATTGATCTTACCAAAGAAAGAGTGCACGCCCTTTTTACTGGTTGGGAGAGGAATTTACTGGATAGCTTGTACTCGTTCAGGATCAATCTTAATACCATCTTTGGAAACGATGTGCCCTAATAACTTTCCCTCTGTGACACAAAAGACAGATTTTTTAGGGTTCAGAGAGATCCCATGCTCTCTGCATCTCAGCAGAACTTTTTCCAGGTGGTCAAAATGATCTGCCCTTGTTTTAGAAAACACAGTCAAGTCATCAAGGTATATGACAATACACTTCCCTTTCAAACTTCCAAAAGCCAGATCCATAGCTCTTTGAAAAGTGGCACCAGCATTAATGAGCCCAAAAGGCATCCTCTTGTAAGCAAAGGTACCCCAAGGAGTAGTGAAAGCTGTCTTGTGTTGATCTGCAGTATCAACCTCTACCTGATTATATCCCGAGAATCCATCGAGCATGGATAACATTTCAGACCCTGTTACTACTTGCAAGACCTGATCCATCATGGGCAAAGGATAATTATCCTTCAAGGAAGCCTGATTCAGATTCCTGAAATCAACACAGATGCGGATCTCACCATTTTTCTTCCTAACAGGCACAATATTTGCAATCCATGTTGAATGGTGAATGGGAAAAATGATTTTAGCCTTCAACAACTTCTGAATTTCCTGAAAGATGGTGTCAGCTATTTTGGGATTATACTGCCTCTGTTTCTGCTTAAAAGGTTTAATTCCTGGTTTGAGAGGAATAGAATGCTGCATATCTTTTGGCTTGAAGGCTTTTAGATCCTCATAAGAATAAGCAAGAACATCCTTATACCTCCTTAAAAGATCAATTGCTTTTCTTCTTTCATCTGTTGTGCAACATTTTCCAATATTCACTAGCCTAGGATCAGTAGAACTCCCAATATTGATTTTGTCATGCTCAGCTGATTGTTGAGGTCCAGTAGAAGCTCTAGACTTCACATACCTGTCATGTTTATCAAATAGTTCCTCTAAACTCACCAATCCTTTAGGAATCTTATTCCCCTTGAGTTTAATGCACCCTTCCTGATCTGTTTCTTCCCCTTGGGCGACTGCTTTGTCAAAGGGCACACTCTCACGAGGTAGGTTGTCACTTCCCTCAAAATACAGTTGTTCGAAATTACCCTTGAGTTACAGGAAGGAAAGAAAATGTTGATCATCATTGAAAACTTGCCAGTTATTGGTATTTTTAGGTACACTGGGTCGATGGATCATCTCAATGGTGAGCTTGTCTTGAGAGAAATCAGGATGAGGAATCAGTAGTGACCCTGAGACAGCTAGTGAATCAGCCCTGCTATTCTTTTCCCTAGGTACTGCTTCGATAGAGAAAGCATCAAGGAATTCAATGGAATCCCAAACCTGATTCCGGTAATGTTTCAGCCTTCCATTTTTTACTTGAAAAAGGTTTCTGACCTGCTTTACAATCAACTCTGCATCACCACGAGCCAGAAGATTCTTTACACCTTGTTCTTTGGCCACTTGTAATCCGAGAATGAGAGCCTCGTACTCTGCTGTGTTATTAGTATTCTCGAACTGCAACTTAAATGAAAAGGGGTGTAGGCTTCCTTCAGGTGACACCAGTAGGACACCAGCTCCAGAACCAGCTGAGGAACAACTTCCATCAAACTCTAAAATCCAAACCCCATTAGGATCTTTAGGAGACACTTTGGGGAGTTGGATTTCATCAGGGGACATAATCATGTAGTTACCATGTCCCATATCCTCATAGAGTATTTGTGCTTTAGGATCATCCGTTTTCTGCACAATATACTCAGACTGCTTCTCAGGCAGCAACTTCTTCATGTGTCCATTGACAGGTATGAGTGCATGTGACCAGTCCATTTGGATTTCTCCACCCACGTCCTTACAAAAGTTCCTACTTAACAACATCCCGTATGAAGGAGGAATATCTGCTACTAAGATGGTAGCCAGCACTTTCTTCTCAGGCAAAGCAGCAAAAGCTACTTGTGCATCTTTAATTCTTCCGACCAGGGGCACTTCCTTACTCTCCATAGAGTAACAAGATCCATAAGTGCGTGTGAGAGTCAGGCCTAAAGCATGAGCTACTTTAGCAGGCATCACATTATCTGAGGCTCCGGAATCTATGACACAATTACTGAGCCTATGGCCAGCTATAAGAAGTGTTACATAAAAAGGCTTGATTTTGTCATTAGGCGAGGTGACAGCGGCTACCAGACTAGGCTGTGGTGCAGAAGGAGGAGTGGGCAAAAGGCCTTTAGAGGTGGTCTTAGAATGGGAATTGACAAAGTGAATCATTTTAGCAAAAGCTTTGGGATGGGTTTGATAATACTCAGCCTCTGAGATTTGGACCTTGGTCTTTTTCAGGTGATCAACAATATCAAAGGACCCAGAAGTGGACGGGCCATCATCATTTGGTACTCTAGGCTTATCAACTTTAGGAGAAAAAGAAGAAGCAATTTTAGTAGTAGGATTAATAGGACTCACCTTTGGTGTAGATGAAGTAGGGATAGGAGATCCTCTTTTTGCAATCACGGGAATAGTTGCCGACTGCTCCTTAGATTTCTTGATGGGCTGTGTCACTTTCTCCCTCTGATTTGTCTGCTCTCGAGTCATGACAGCGAATGATTCGCTATTCATGTCTGCTACTACTTCATCATAGTCATCTCCATCATCAATGCCCTCAGTGGTGAAGAAATTTACTCGAGATCCCTCAAGTTCGTCTGCTTCATCATCAACTTCTTCCGCAAACTCCTCGCAAGCTTCATTATCCTCATCATCATCTGGTTCTTCCACTTCGCAGGTCGCATTGACAGGGACTTTAACAGGAGGTCCTTCAAGTGCTAATCTTGTTTGAGAAGCAGGAAAATGATTTCTGGGCTGAAAATTCCTCCTTGGAACGTCTGCATAAGGAGCGTGCTGAGCCAATTGTTTCTTTATAGCAATGAGATCATTCGCAAGTTTCTGAACTAATGGATCAGTATTAGGTCCAGGGGTGGAAGAGGAAGAAGCACCAGACTTAGATTTGGAAGGGTCTCTTCTCAACTTCCCTGACATGATCAAGTCATCCTCGATACTAACAGCGAGGGTTTGATCCTCGACCAATGTTGCGAGATTAGCCCTTCTTAGTGCATAACTAACTTTGGGCGATTGAGCATTTAGGAAGAAACATTTTTGAATTTGATCAACAGGTCGGGTAAGCTGCGGAATTTTATTGATCAATTTGTTGAATCGGGCCACAAATTCTCTCATGGGCTCTTGTGAATCTTTATTTATCTGAGAGATTTGGGCAAGCAAGGCATGCACATCTTCTGCCGGCTTGAAACGGTTTTCAAACTGAGTTCTCATTGTGTCCCAGTCGGTGATAGCGCCAGCCGGAAGGTGGTAGAACCAATCAGCAGCATTATCTTGTAACGTCTCAACGAACAGCCTTACGGAGACGTCTTCATGTTCGACTCCCAGAACTCCACATGCAACAATGAAGGCTGCGATGTGTTCATCAGGATGCACTTTGCCATCACCTTTGAATTTAGGGAAGTTCTTCCGGTTACCTCTGGGTAACTCATGCAAAGGCTGAGTAAGGGCCAGGGGCCCGACACGATGACCCCATGGTAATGGTGCCGCCATTCTTGGAAAAAAGGCTTGGAGAGGGACTGCAACACCAGAGGGAATTAAAGCTTGAAGATTAGGGCTAGCTGGCTCTGAAGGAATACCACCCGTAGGAATTCTGTCTTGAACAGGTGGAGTGCTTGTCGAACGAGTCCTTCTATTTGTTGTTGAAGGGAAAGGAAAACCCTGCTGCTCCAAAAGCTGAAACTGAGAATCTTCAATACCAAGGGCCCTCCTCCCTCGAGTAAAACGCGGAGTCGCCAGATCAAAGGATGATCAAAAATTACAGAACTGGAATGTGATTTTCCCCAGCGGAGTCGCCAAAAACTGTTGGTCGTCAAATAGGACTTTTAAGAAGAGCAACAGTCAGGGGACAAGAAGTCCCTCCTCTTTAATGGGAGAGGTTCCCTTATTCAGAAACGAACCTATTTACAAATATACAAGACATGATTTTATGGTTGAACTTGGATATTACGAAAGTGTTTTCTACAAGGATCATCAAGTTACAAAAGGAATGAGGAAAGGGAATATGAGAATGAGCAGAAAAGCAACATGCAGAATTATAGATAACAGAATAATTCTTTATGTATGCGAAGTTACAGTGAATTGAAACAAGATCATTTGCATCGTATGAATAAGATGAAATTTAAAGACATAAATTTCTGTAAATAACATCTGTCAGAACACAAAGTTTCTGCTTCAGATTCATTAATCAAGGACACAAAGTTCCTTCTTGGTTATACAAGATCACCATGCTTGCAAAGTTGAAGAGTATGCAATCAGTGAGACTAACAAACTAGAGACAAATGATCTTCACAAAATTAAATGAAAGCTCAGAGATAACAGAGATTAGATAGACAAAGAATGGAAAGCCCTTCTGTATTGATTTCTTTATCGATCTATTTACACTTTCAGAAAATATGCCAAGTTCCTCCTCCTTTAGAATGGCGTAAAGAAGGCCATTATATAGCTTACAAATCAGTTACTCTTCGTAACCGTTTCTTTTAACTAAAGAATAGTTAAGGACCGCCAATCGCAGTACCTCAACCTATTACAAAGAAAACGGAAAAAGAAAGGGAAGAAGAGAAAAGAATGGGGAAGAAGACAGGTGGCCAGTCACTGAGAGGGACCCACTGACTTCAGAATCCGCTGCCTGAATTTCTTTAACGCCTCAGCTATGTCTCTGCCACGAGGGACTGACGTGTTGGCCGTAGACTGAGTCCAAAATCCAAGACACTTCTCCATCTCTTTATCAAACTCGACATGAGTATGATAATCTTTATTTGCTTCTTCAATGGCAGATTGAAGAGAGCAGATCTCCTTCATTTTTTCTTTGGAGATGGAGCTTTCCTTGAATAAATTATCTTTGACAAAAGCTCTGAATTGA
Organism: Taxus chinensis; assembly: GCA_019776745.2. Classification (NCBI taxonomy): domain Eukaryota; kingdom Viridiplantae; phylum Streptophyta; class Pinopsida; order Cupressales; family Taxaceae; genus Taxus; species Taxus chinensis. Next base: position 139,882,780 of record CM034157.1, read on the forward strand.
GCTTTGATTTCTTGCAAGGAAAGGGAAACACCAGAAGTTTCATCCTGAAGATGACAGTGTATATCTTTGAAAGCAGAGACAACCAGTGTCTTGAAAGCTTCACCCTTCTGCCAGCTGTTCTTCAGTTCTCCCAAAGCCTCCTCCAAGACTTTGATCTTCCACTCCACGCTGTAAACCCAGGATTTTGATAGATTATCCTTTGCATCATCAAAAACCTTATTCGCCAGTAAGATGTTCTCATCTGCCTGTCCCATAAGGCGGAGGTCTACTATGCAACTGCTCCAGAGTTTGAGCTCTTTATCCATGATCCCAATAGTAGAGGAGAGCTTCTGTTGCAAATTGTTCACTTTTCCATGGAGTTTGAAAGCTTCATCGATGAAGTTCAACCCTGCAACAAGCATATCATCCACCATGGCTTCCATAGCTCTGCCATAGACGGAATACTTGTGCATGTCTTTGATACTCTGCACTTCATCTTGGCTCAAATTACAGGTGGTGGAAGAGTAGTCAATGGGGTAGGGTCCAAAACTTTGTCCTTAGACAAAAGAGACTTGATGAAACCTGTGAGAATTTGGGCCTGTTCTTCCAACTGTTCAATAGTTTGCTGCCCTTTCTCTACCCTCCCAATGACTCTTGTGACTGTTTCCTGGAGGTTGTGAATTTCACCTTCAGGGGTAGACTCTCCCATTGGAATTCTCGAGAGCTCTAAGTCAGATACCTGCAAGTCCTGCTCTGATTTATCCGTTGTAGGCTTGGCAATCTCCAGGAATTGCTGACCTTGAGCATCAGACACTATTCTGGAGGTGACTTTGGCTTTCTTGGCACGAGAAGGAGTGGTGCCCAACAAGGCTGCAACAGCATCAAAATTTGACCCTGAGCTCCGAGAGGAAGATTTCCTCTTCCTATTGTCAACCAAAGGTTGCACCCACGCAAAAGAGGAAGAGGAATCAGCAGGAGGGGCAAGGGGACCAAGAGACAGAGAGCTCATGACACTCAAGGTCTGCGCAGCTGTTGACTCAAGTTGAGATGTGAGTGGGGCACTGGAGGCAATTGCGGCAGAAGAATCAATAGCACCTGGGAGCTCAGTGCTCTGGACCTCTTTGTCCTTATCAGCCGGATCTTCAGGAGCATTTGTAGGGGTTGGCACTTCGCTTTCTTCGCTTTCACTGAGAACAATGATGTTCTCTGGTCCCATAGGCAACTCTGCCTGCTTTCTCTGAGGGTCACTTTCCACAGGCTCCTTCTTAACCTCCTTGAGTTTCTTCTGGTACACTTGAGTGGATGAAGAAGGAGTGGAAGCTGCAGGTCCTTGAGTTGATGAGGTAGGAGGGGTTTGCACTGGTGTTTCTGACCTTGGAACCGATGCTTCTCTTCTTGGTGTTGAAACATCCTTGGAAGAGGATTCTCCTGAGTGCCTTCTGAGCTCTCGAACTTTCCTGTCAAACCAGACCTTAGTCCTGACTAAGACTGGAGCAAGGATCTCAGCCAGATCATCTTTCTCTTTCCTGTTCCAATCCAAGTCCTCCAAGGGAGTGTGCTTAACCACATTGTCATACTCATATGAGTATAGATCAGAGTTGTCATCCTGGAGTCCTTTGGGAACTTGGATACAAACCGAGTTCTTGGATCAATGGCAGAGAGAACCTGCCATAATGCCTTCTCCTGGCCTCAAAATCATCTGCACAGTCAGCCCAGTAGTCTTCTGTATCTGCCCTATGATGGTAGATTATCTTGATGTTCTGTTCAATGAACTTCTTCAAGTCGAAGTAGGTTCTTGGCTTGAAGAAATGAACAGTGATAGGGACCAGGGCTCTCTCTATGTTCTGGGCATCCAGGGCTATTTTATAAGTGTAGTTTCCCAGAGAGATGGGAAAATGCAAGCCAGAAATCTTCTTGTCTCTGCAGGTTCTGTGCAACTTGTCTAATTGCCTGCATATTTCTATTAAGGCCATTTTATCACTGCAGAACATGGGCAGTCTCAGAGGGGTGCCTTCATAGCCGGCAAGCCTGATATAAGAGAATTTTCTGAACTGGATAAAGTAAGCACCGTAGTGCGATATCAGATTCATGGCTTCATCAGAAAATCTCCTAGCAGTGTCACCTTCGAGCAGCCTGACCACGTACATGGTGAAAGCGTCATTGACCCTTCTGAAATTACGATTGCTGGTCTCCAGGGTGAACTGCGGGCAGTAGGCATATACTGGATCATCTTTGTGAGCATCAATGTAAGAAAAACCAAACCATTGCCTTGATGCTGCCAGGGTATACATCAGGTAAGAAGTCATGTAGAACTTCTTCGTTTGCTGCACGTTGGACAGCTGCTCTGCCAAATTCATGCTGATGATCTCTGCCCAGTTGATATTCTGCGTCCCCTCGCACACCATGCTGATGAGCGGGCACATCCAGAAGTGAAATTCATTGGTAGAGGGCAAACCCATAACCCGAGCCAGCAGAATTATGAAGTCAGACAATTCTTCATTGAAATCTACCCGTAAAAGGGTTTTGGTCAGACGAGAAGCTCCTTTCTTAGGGTTCTTCAGCCAGGACTTCGCCACTCGTGCCTTATATTTGTCACTGTCTTGATCGAACAGGGCCTGTGCTTGATCCCGGGAAACGACTATGGCATTATCCATCTCTGGAATCCTCAGAGCAGTGCTAATGGCGGCAGCATCCAGTTTGGCGATGAGTTCCCCGTGTATATTGGTCAATTCACTCGAAGCGGGGTCGAAGTGAGCTCCGCATGAAAGCACGGTATCAGCACACTGTACCGAGATCGGGAAACCTCCAGCAAAGGCCAAACCGCTATCGTGAATCATTTGTGCCATTGGTGTAGGGTTTGCATCTGCCACCCTCGCCCAAAAATCACCGAAGTCAAGATGTCGAGCTTCACTGTCCCCAATATTGGGAACGGCAGACTCTAGTGGTGAAATTTGTTCCTGTCCCTGGAATTTGATCTTCATATTGATAGTATCAGAGCTGCAACCTAAACTCGGGAAGGAATTACAGAGAAAAGGGATACACGCGCAGGGAATTAGATTGCAAGGGTTCGAGCAAGGATAGCATGGAAACAATGTGAAAAATGCAAAGGTGGTATGCTCGTTATATAGCCGTTTAGGAGAGAGAAAGGCCATGAATGCGCATTTAATACATACCCACCAATTTGAATAAGCAGGATATTCGGGTAGAGCGGCAAAAACTAGCACGAATGGCACTTGGTTCATTAGGGACATGTGAGACGCGAATGCGCGAAACACGCGGCTCGGCCGATTCGGGCGAAGCGGGGAAAAGACGCACAAATGCCTTTTGGGACATTTGGGACGAAAGTGCGCGAAGTACACGGTTCGGGTGTTTCGGCCGAAAATGGAACAATGGGCCCATTTGAGTTTGGGGAAGTACGCGGTTCGGGCGGTTCGGCCGAAAATGGAACAAACTTGCAGAATTTTTGGGACATTTGGGATGAAAATGCGCGAAGTACGCGGTTCGGGTGTTTCGGCCGAAAATGGAACAACTTGCACGATTAACTTTGGGACATTTGGGACGAAAAGTTCCGACGGGCCCGAAAATGGAACAACTTCGGGGAAATCGGCCGATCGGGGAACATAACGCACTTTTGAACTTGGGACATGCGGGACAAAAATGTCCGACAGGCCCGAAAAACATACAAAATGACCCAAAACTACAGATTTTCTCAATTTCACGACTTTTAACATTTCAGCACAACAGAGAAGACACTAAAACTCAAAATTTTGAAAGTTCACTTTCTTAAGAGTAGGGAATTTTGAGTGGACAAGTGATAGCATGAAAGCTATCCACAAGCTTTTACAATAACATCATCTTGTAAAACAATTGATTTATGGTGATTGATGTCAGAGACATCCTATAGGAGAGGTCGGACTAGTAGATGTCGATCCACATAATACCATGATCGTCAATAGGAGAAGAAGTGATAAATGGTGGTGACTGTCATGCGTCCAGTAACATGTAGATGCAAGTTTTTGTGATAGAAATTAAGGCCTTGCCATATGGAACAAAAGATGTCATGATTTGCTGTAACAAACATTAAGGAGTAATATGACTATCAAAGTATGTTTTACTAGAAACTTAAAATCGAAAATTTCAGATCAACATACAATGACCCCATTACTTCAAGGAAATTATCAAGCTAATTAGATGAAATGGGACATAATGTCATACCAGAACATGCATCTAATTAGTTAATAGAGATTAATAGCTCTATAGTGGATTTGAACATAAACGATCAAAATTGATAGATTAATGAAACAACCTATGTGCAAAATTGCTTAAAAAACAGAAGAATACCTATCTCACTCGTAGCCCGTCATTATGCCATACCTCATAAATCACAATCAAAGGTAACAAAGCTATACCTGGTGTAAAACAAGTTCAGCTCATAGACCATTGTTTCAGGTCAAGTCCACTATGCTTCTAGATACAGCTAAGCTTCCCTGTACTTCCAGGTTGCCATGAATGGTGTTATCCACGTACCCACCCTGCAGTTAACCCCCCCTAATAAGCATCCTCAGAAGTCCAATCAGCTGAAAATGCCTATAAGCAAATCAGTGAAAACTAGTATGGGTTATGGCCATATTGCTTCCATCTCAAGAAAATAAGATTCTTGTTTTCTCTGTTCATTTTATGATAACAGGTGGAGCTTCAGCATATTCCATCTTCAGCACAGCTGAATGACAACCTCAGCATTGGCAACCACTAAATACCATCCTTAATCGCTAGCAGTTGCACAACAGCCCCATGGCCACTACCCTGATGAGTCGATCTTTACCCAATAAGATTATTCAAATGTAATTGAGATAGTCTAGGGACAAATTTAAAAACAAAATTTCCAAAATAATTAACTAAAATGTGGATTATCTAAGTTAATCTAAAGAACTACAAGAAAACTGTCCAATAACTAAAGTAAAGTTTGGAATATAAATGTTAGACTATTTTATGAGAATTGGCCCATATTTAAATGAATTAAAATAATTGAAATAGGAGGGAAATGGTACTAACCTGAAAATGACTTACCTCGCTATGATCTAGGACTCGAGCATTGATGTTGCTATACGGAGAGTAGAGTGACACTGCCTGCTACACCTAGAAATTTGTAGCAACTAGATCCTGGCTAGACTAGGGATACTTGGGGAAGGACTAGGGTGCAAGTTTTGGGCAGCCTTGTTCTGCAGTTTGGGCCTCCATGGTCTCATAGAACAACTCAGGAAACCTGAGTCTTGGTTGGTCGCAAGGTCATTTACAATAACAACTCAGCCCTTTTGAAATCGCATGGATTATCACACTAGCTTCGCTTGATGACATGTAATTCCAATAATGAAGAATCTACCTGCAAAACCCCATACAAAGCATCAAATTCCTAAAAAATAAAAATGCATATGAATAGGTTGGACTATCCTTAGCGGCCACAATGGTGGTACTTACAACTAAGCATTGCACTACATCTCAAGATCCAATGTAGTTCTAAGTGATTGTGTTACGTTTGTGCCTAGGGTGCCATAGGTGCCATTATTAACAAAGAGATAGGGGACAATAACTAGATATATATGCAAAATGGTGGATGGAATAGAATGAAGAATTCCCTTTCCTATGTAGTGTGTCAAATGCAAATAGTGCCAAAATGAAGTCCCTTGCCTTATGTAGATAGCTAGCCCTTAGTAAAAATAGTTCACCCATAAGATAGTAAGTATGTTGTGCCTTATATAGGGATATCTTGCTCAAATTTTGACACTAATGACCTGTTGACATGCCGACTAGTACCTAGGGGAATGAGAGGGAAAATTTCAAAGATTGACCTCAAACCTTTCTAAATTAAAACCAAGTGTTATGAGGACCAAGGTACCTAAAAATGATTTCTTCCTGAGGCACCCTATTCTCATTCCTAGGTTGCCCTCATTTTAAGGATCTAGAGATGACAACTGAGTGAATATCGATAGTTTGAGGCGTTTTCTTTTGAGTAGAGGACGAAACATGTGCACTGAAAATACTGACGACTATGGACCTTCTATCTCATGACATTGACCTCTGACCAAAACTCCTCCTGACAAGACTATGTTCTTCTTTCACCTTAGTGAATATTTCTGCCTGCTGCCGCTCTGTAAGAGCTTCAAACTCTGCCCCAGAACAAGTGTGATGGGGATTATGATCCCCTTGCAATGGAGGACCGGGGCACCCATGGGCACCCTAATCTCTCCCAAGGCATCCCTAGTACTGAAGACTAGAGATGAAAATTGAGTGAATTAACGATAGCTGAAACTGTCCTAAGGAATGGACCAAATTTGTGAAAGTTAACTGATAACTGACTTAAGAACATGCATGTTCAGGACTAGGGGATGGGTCATTAGTGACTAATTTTCTTACGTGATCCTGAAAGACATCATCTTGGTGGTATAATTATAGTAGTAAGTGTGTGATTTTGTGACTACATTTTACCCCACTTTATACGTGAGCAGAAATCTCAGTAACATAAAAGTAGATAGAGATGTGTACCTAAGATAAATCAGCCACAAGAAGTCCCATGCATATAGTACACAAGCAGATGTGGTAGAAAAGTGTGCCGAATGAAACCATACCAGCAATGTTGAATCAATGGATCAGCATGTTGATCCATGCAACGTAGTAAAAAACATAATAGTTTGATGAAGTGCACTAAAGTTCGAGAGTGATGATTGTAATGTTAGATGATTAATGATTTAGAATGTTGTATGATGATGATGAAGATGGGGTATGGAGTGACCTTAATTCCCAGTAACCTAGTGTCTTACATAAATAATCGACCAAAGGATTTGGGCATCCTGCCACCTAGAGGAAGAGTTTAGGGAGAATAGGTGTGTTATTCTCCAACCTATAACTACATCCTCAAGATCTAGCTCGCTACAAATGGAATTAGATCAAAAATTTGTGGTTTTTTGGATCTAAATAATTTTTATCAACCAGTTGACCCATATAGGAGTGGTATAGGAAAGGAAATCTTTCCCCTACTCCATGGGTGTCACTGCAATGTGATGGCTTCCAAGTTAGGTCATCTGGAAGAAAACACAAAATGTATGATGAATTCCAAGTTAGGTCATCTGGAATAAAATGTGGAGTATATGATGGATTTTAAGTTAAGTCATCTGGAAGTAAATGCCAAATATAGAATAACTTCCCAAGTTAGGCCATATGGGAAAGTAACGAATGTAACTCCCAAATTAGATCATCTAGGAGGTTGATTGTGTTATATCTAGTATTGATTGAATGATAATATTTTGTTGTTATAGATTTAAAAACGTTGATTGATTGATTAGTTACTCGTAGAGATATTTTACGCTAGTCACCCCCAGGTTAGGTCATTAGGGGGAATCGATAGAAATGGATGAAATGTCACATAGAGAGGTTTTAATGCTTTTCCCCTAGGTTAGGTCATTAGGGGAAGTGATGAAATTCCGCATAGAAAAATTATACGTTTTTTGCCCTCAGGTTAGCTCATTAGGGGAAATCAATGGTGAAATGTCACATGGCTTATTAGTAAATGTTTGAAAATGATGAATTGGTAGTGTTTTTTGAATGCATATTGGTGTAAGGGGAATTATAGGATGACCCCAATTTTATGCCCCCCTTTCGGTGAAAGGGGAAGTGATGATAAGAATGAATGATGAGCTGAAAGTAAGCACAAAAAAGATAAAGTTTGATAAAGATCTTCAAAATGTGTATAGATTAGATGAAAGAAAATGTAAAAGAGACATAACACACGTGTAATGTGTATAGTATGATTATAGGTGGAATTCTGAAAAGAATTCCATATATGGGGTGTAAATTAGAGTAAAAAAGCTCAAGATGTGACAAAAATCGTGGGGTGTGTATTGGTTGAGGTGATGATCACAAAATAATAACTATAGTTAAATGGGTAATAAAAAAGTAACTATAAATAATAAGATGAAAAAGTAATTATTCACTTCATTTGTCTTTTGTGTGGGAGTGATAGCGAGCTCTGAGTGTGTAAATAGGCCGCAACTAAGAGTATCACGACCTAGCCAATTTGAGATGGTGGCGACCGTCATAGCATCATGTACGCCGACAGGGTTAGTAAGTATGATGGATTTTTCGAAAAATGTGTGTGTTAGTCATTTTTGTTGAAATTTTGTAGAATTGAGATTTTTAATTTTCTCGGTGATTTAGAACTGGACAAGAGTGGTGAAGGTGCTAATATCCTTTGGGACATGAGCACCCAAATCTGGGCATTGGTGTCCTGTTGGGTGCCCTCAATTCTGCATTAGGCACCCCCGTCCAAAATGTGATCAATTTGGACCCTGCACATGGTGAAAATCAGATTTCTAGTGTTTAGGGTCGATAAATGAGTCTGTCTAGAATTTTTATAGCGAGCTCACATTCAAATTTGCTATCATTTCAGGTTGTAGAGAGAAGACTCAAAAGTTTAGGAGGAGAAGATTTAAAAAGGGGGCCAACTGTGTCAAAGAATAAAGTTGTCAAAGGAGAAGACTTTAGTTGTAGTAAGGGCTCAAAGTTTTCAGACTTAGCCACATACGAGTCAACCTGGGGTCGAACAATAGATTCACGAAAGGTGTCATGTGTCAGCTTGGCACAATTCCAAAAGACGCATCCAAGACAGAGACCCCAAATATGTGTGGAGCCTCCACATGTCCCAGTTCTGAAAAAAGGATAGAGTCGACCGTTGAAAATTCTAGAGGAGTGGAAGGAGCCACGTGTCATCTCAACGCAACTTCAAAGGTGAGAGCCCAAGGCAGAGACTCAAACTATGTCGTCTGGGTCTCCATCCTTTATGTCCCCAGAACCTGACGATACAATTTTGGTTCACTTAAGGCCTGAAAAATGGCATAAGTTAGGAGCGTCAACGAAGGCCTCCACATGTCTCATCAGCACAACACCAAGGTTGGGTATAAAGAGCAGGCCCAAATCCATTAAGTATAAGAGTGATGGCAAAAGGTGTCAAGTGTCTTAACGACGCATCTTCAAAGGTCAGACCCAAATGCCAATTTCAAATAAGCACCAAGCCTCCATGTTTCCCAAGTCTGAAATGGAGACAGAGTCGGGAGTTGAAAATTCAAAATGGGGCAGAGCCAATAGAAGGTGCCACGTATTGACTGGGCACAACTTTAAAGATCGACTCCGAAGGTGGTTCCCCAAACTAGCGCAGAGCTTCCACGTGTCCCAGGTTCAAAAAGGGACAGATCTAGCCATTTAATCATCTAAGTATGGAAGGGCCAGCAGAATCTTCCATGTGTCTCATTGGCGCAACTTCAAAGGTGCTTCCCAAAGTAGAGACTCAAATGAGTGCGACGCTTCCACGTGTCCCAAGTCTGAAATGGGGATAGAGCCAGTCGTTTAATCGACTAAGTATAAAGAACCAACAGAGGCCTCCACGTGTCCAATTGGTACATCTTCAAAGGTCAGACCCAAATGCCAGTTCCAAACAAGCGCAGACTTACCACGTGTCTAAAAGTCAAAAATGGGACAGAGTCGATTATTTAAATCGACTAAGTATAGAAGGGTCAGTGGAAGCCTCCATGTGCCTCATCCGCACAACTTCAAAGATAAAATCTGGGGGCATTTGGTCCCAAAATGTGCAGTTGAGCCTCCACGTGTCTAGGATTAGACATATGACCCCGCTAAACAAAAGGGACACGTGGCCATGTTTCAAGTCCAAGTAGGAAGGTGGGTCGCCGGAGGCATGAATTTTTTAAGCTTTTGTTTCGAAAAGGTGTGAAGTATAAACGTGAGCTGCTAATTATTGGGGAGGATGTGTATCAAGCCTAAATTACATGCAGGGACGATGTGTATCACATATTGCGATTGATAATTATTGGGGAGATAGTATAGGCTATGTCGTTGGATGATATAGAGAGATATATACAAGCTGATAAATGGTATTTTACAGGGACTCAAGTACTTGCTGAGGCCCATATCATTTTGGATGTTATTTTAAGGTCTGGGGTTCCATGCTTGCAGAATTTTATTACCATGGTTATTACTTCATCTATCGCAGTAGAGGGAGGAGGTGTGGGAATCTTGTATAAGATGCATGACATATGTTGCTTGATAGAGGAGGAGGGTACTTTATATGCATGGTCAGGATGTGTGTTGGACCACCTATACATATATTTATACAGGCTTACTCAGGATGAGCATGGTGGTGGGATAGGATCCACCACACTATTGCATGTATGGGCATATGATCATATAGCCACATTGATGTCAGTTAAAGGTTCACAAACAGAGTGGGCCATGTAAAGATATATTTGCAAGGATGTGGATTGGTGTTCTTGGTTGTAAGATGGATACTAATACCTACAGGGAACTAATAGATAGGATGGGACATGAGACGGTTATATGGAGGCCATACCAAGACTTTGGAGGATGGACGAAGGATGCTATTGAGCTACAGTTCGTACGGAGGACTATGTGGTTGGAGGATCGATTCCCAGGTGTGGAACAATTTTTCCAGATAGAGAGATTATCACAGAAGTTTGGGATGGCTCAGGATGTGCCCCCATAGCCATATATATGGTTGATATCTATTAGATCACCTAGGTGGGTAGAAGCTAGACCACGTCCCATAAGAGAGAAGCTAGTACCTCCTGGGTTAGATGAGGGAGACGCAGCAATATAGCTGATAGACTCAAATGATGCAGGGTGTACAAAGGAGTATCGTGCATGGTGGGCGGAACATCGATGGGTATTCTTCTTTCCATTGTTTGTAGATGTAGAAGGATTACAACATGGAGTGGGAGCAGGTGAAGTACATGCCCCCGATAACGGGGTGTGAGTATCTATATATAACTGCATTGTCTGATTTGTCACTTTCCTATGTGATAGTGATGCTTTCCTAATGGGTTTTTCTATATGTTGTAGGAGATACGTATTGGTCCTTGATAGTGGACACATCCATTCGCACATTGACATGGAATGTTCCCACCGATGTACTCGAGGGTGGAGGGATGCTAGAGCATGTAGATGACATTATGGGTGATCATGCCCATTTGCTTAAGCTAGTGGCCATAGCAGTAGTGGCATGTACTGTATTGCTAGGCAAGAGGGATGAGGCATGCAAGGAGACTTGACAATCCAAAGAGGCGGCAGGTGGTGTTTCCCTAGCATAAGATGTGTTTGCACATTATGTTAGGTTACAACATCAATTTACAAATCAGTCTACCAAGGTTACCCTACTACGGAGGTAGATTGAGAGGTATCGAGGTCATGACTAGTGATGTAGAGTTAGTGGTGACGTATCGAGTTCTAGGTCTCTTACAGTACCTGAGAGTGATATTGATGATGAGATTTGATTTGCAGTATTGTATATGGTAAGGGATTTTCCCCCTGTGATGATGTGTTTTTGTAACTATGATTGTACCTGATATGATGTTAATGGCATATGATGATTATATTTTTTTGTATTGATGTTATAATGTGACTAATGATATATGATTTTAGATGATTGTTGCGATGATGTGTAATGTTTTCCATGTATGTTGAGTTTTCTCATGATGCTTAGTTATTAGTATAAGGTGATTGATGAATGTGTGATCCTTTGATTATTGTTGTAACATATGTAATGTGTTGGATATTGTTTATTGTTTTCAATTTGATATTTGTAGTATGATGTTGGTGATGATAGGAAAAATGTGTAATGTGATGATGATATAATGTTGGCAATAATGGGTGATGTATGTAGTATGATTGCATAACTAAAATTGTGATAAATGACTGATTAATATGCACTAATATAATGGCTCGCATTAATATAATGACCAATTAATATGCAATAATATAATATTTTTAGCCCGACTATTGTGGTTCTTTCATTTTGTATTGTGGTTTTTTTGGTCCCCTTAAAACATAATAGTTAACTAATCTAAAAAATATATGCACTAATATAATTACTCGCATGATAATATAATGAAGATATGGGGAAGATTAATTATGCCCCCTATTGTATAGATGATGAGGTTCATTTAGTTAAGACCCATCAGCAGTCAAGAAAGAACCATGTAAAGCAAGAGTGTGTCATTGGGAAATGATTGAGTGCGTTAGTGGAATCGATGAAGCACGTGATGAGAGGTTTTTATAAAAAATCCCTCAACAATTGTGTAATAACTGTAAGAACACAAGTGTTTCATCATGGGGTAAGGTGATAGTAATCACCTACCATAGACCAAGGTGGCATGAAGCGATGGAAGCATGTAGCATAGAGGCAATGTGAGCATATGAACCAAATTGAATATCATGTGGAGCAGCAATGTGATGTGAAAATTCCAAGGGCTGTAGAATCCAACGTGGCGTAGTATCCTGACACGGTAGATAAGATGGATTAATTGGATGCGACGGTGTAGTGGTGTATGGATGCGGTGGAGAGGGTGTATGAGTTAAAAATTGTGGTGGTTGATGCATCATGACCTAAGCATCAGATGGCAGAGATGACTCAACCGGAGTAGAACTCACTGACGAGGTAGAGGAGAAATAGACCGCTCACGTGAGTGAGAGCCAAAGGAAATGATGCCTTTATCCTCTAATTGTTGCAATCTATCATGAAGGGAAAAGCAATCATTTTCCTTATGGCCATTGATATGATGATAATTACAATAAGTTTAATCATGTTGATGTTGTAGACAATATTGTGGATGATGTTGATTAGAGGGCAAGCTAATTAGATGCCCATTAAGTAAAACACATGGCATATCATGTGGTTAACATGATGAGAAAAATGTAATGGCTCATGTGGCACAGATGTGGTAGAAAGAGAAGTATTATGTCGCGAAGGAGGAGGAGAAGGATGATTTTGTGATGTAGTAGGTTGAGCTTGCTTGTTAGGTAGATATAAAGATTGTGTGGGTTGCCCAACTAGTGGCAATGAAGAAGAAATAGATGGTATAATAGTAGTAGCTGAAAGTGGAGGATCAATAACATGGCCTGAGAGAAGGTCCTACTCTAGGAAAATGACTTTATAGCACAAGAGTATGAATGACTCACATGTATCATATTGCAGTTGTTGCTTGAAAGCGGGAATGAGACCACGACAAAAGATGAATTTCTTCTCAAGATCAATAGGTTAGAACACTAATTGTTGCATACAAGTATTGAATCGTAAGATATAATCCTTAATAGGTTCAGATGTGCCCTAATGTAAAGTAAGTATATGATCGTAAGTAACTCTAGGGCCATTATTGATGATAAAACGATGGATAAAAGCATCATCTATGTCATAGTAAGTACTAATAGACCCAAATGTAAGATGAGTGTTTCATTTTAACCAATCATCATTAAGACTATGTCGAAAGGCCTTAAGTAGTAATCTATCATTAGAATATGGATCTATAGCCATGCGGTAATGTTGAAGATGTGCTTGAGGTTCTCCAGTACCATCAAAACATGTAAATGTATGCATGATAAATTCCTTATAAAATGCATAATTATGAATTTTGTTGGGAATAGGGTTACCATGTAATGATTTTTTGTCAATAGAAGTGTAGTAAGCCCTACTTTCTAAAGTGAGAGACTGAACCTATGATTGAAATTTACCAACTACGTGCATGAGAGATATGATATCTTGTGATGGAATATTAGAAGATGGAAATAATTTATTAAGTAGTTGTAACTTGCCATTGTGAGTGATCATAGGAATCTCAAGAGAAGATAAAGGACATTCTGATGTTAAAAGCACACTAGGAGTAGGAATACCAAAAGAAGTGGTAGGACTAGCATTGGAAACATCCCTAGAAGGTGAAGCGGTCGATGGAGAAGATGCACTAATAGGTATAGATGATGCAATAAGAGGAGATAAAATGGTAGGATAAGAAGAACCAATAGATGGAGACAACTCAAACACTATGCAATAGGAATACCAAAAGAAGTGGTAGGACTAGCATCGGAAACATCCCTAGAAGGTGAAGCGGTCGATGGAGAAGATGCACTAATAGGTATAGATGATGCAATAAGAGGAGATAAAATGGTAGGATAAGAAGAACCAATAGATGGAGACAACTCATACACTATGCTAGAGGTAACCTCAGGAGAAATATGTGATGTATATTCACACTCGGTAGAATTAAAAGTAGGAGAATCATGGTTATCAATTCTATCTCCAAACTCTTCTAAAGAATCAGATATACTAATGGCATTAAGCATACTATCGAGAGGATCATCAACACAATATGAAGGTGTATGAGAACTAGTATGTGATGAATGATGAGAAGCACTATCATAAGTAGGAGGATCATGAGATGGAATGCTAGCAATGGTTTTACTAAGAGAATAATCAATATGCACGTGTGAGTGATTGTCAATACCAAGCAAGTAATCAATAAGAGAATCAACTAAAACTTCCTTAGAAATATCAAAAGGAGGATCACTAGTAATCGTATAGCATGATGTACAATGAGTAAAGGCTTCAGGATCCGAGACTATACTAATGCCAATGGGAGAGTCTTCAAAACTAGTAGGCACATGTTGTTAACCTTATAAGAGTTGTTGAATATCATCTAGCATAGTAGGATTACTATAGAGAGCCATGAGATCAGCGGTGGCAGCCTCATAATAGATAGGATTGACACTAAAATGAGACATGATGAGCCGAGAAGAAGATGAACAGTCCTTATCCATTAGGTTTTGAAGTGGATCCTAGGGAAAAAATGTTCTAAAGTATGGGTTCACCAAAATGATTAATTAAAATGTGGATTCTAGGAGTTAATTTAAAGAGTGCACCAAATGTAATAACTTAAGTAAACTGGAATATAAATACTAGTTATTTTATTTGGTATTTTAAATGAATTAAAATAATTGAAATAGGAGGGAAAATGAACTAACCTAAAAAATAACTTACCTCACTATAATCTAGGACTGAGCAAGATGATGAGAAGATGGAGGAAAGTGACAGAACACACCTCAGAAAGTTGCAACAGAGGTAGATTTGGATGGATTGGGTCACCTAGGGAAGGATTAGAGTGCCTATGGGCACCCTGGTCTGCAGTATGGGATCCCTGGTCTGCAGAACATCTCAAAACCTGAGTCGTTAGGTCTTTGCAATAACTCACATTTTTCATGTGGATGTCACACTAGCTTTGTTGATGACGTTGTAAATCTGCAATGAAGAATTACCTGCAAAACCCCATACAAAACATCAAATCCCTATAAAATATAAAGATGCATATGAAGGGGTTGGACTGTCCTTAGTAGCCACAATGGTGTACTTACAACTAAGTGATGTACTGCATCTCAGACCCGATGTAGTTCTATGTGATTTGTGTGTGTAATGATGTGCCTAGGGTTCCCTAACGCCAATGACGCAGAGACAACGAGCAATAGCTAGATAAAATGAAAAATGGTGGATGGAATAGAATAGACTTCCCTTTCCTATGCAGTGTGTGATGAAAATAGTGCCCAAATGTAGTCCCTAGCTCTATCTAGATAGATATCCCTTAGTAGAAATAGTCTCCCCATAAGATAGTGTGTATGTTGTGTTTATATAGGGATCACTACTCAAATTTCGACAATAATGACCCAACATGTTGACTAGTACCTAAGGGAATGGGAGGGAAAATTATAAATATTGACCTCAAACCTCTAAATTAAAACCAAGTGTGACGGGGAGTAGGGCATCTAGAAATGAGGACCAAGGATCCCATGGGATCCCTAATCCCTTCCTAGGCACCCTAATCAAATACTAGAGACGAAAACTGAGTGAATAAAGACATCTAAGACTCCCTAAGAGATGACCATAATTGTTTAAATAACTGATGACTGTGCAAGACACTTAATGACAATGACCGACCAAATTGATGACAAGACTAGCGGATGGGTCATTAGTGAATACTTTTCTTATGCAAGATCCATATGTAAAAAAACATACTTAGTGGTATAATTATAGTAGTAAGTGCGTGATTTTGTGACTACATTTACCTACAAACACTCATTAGTGCACTAATCATTGCTTTCAATGGTCATTGAGCACCCAAAAATCACCACTTCTAATAGTGGTTGCACTTAACACCCAATTCTTGACACTTGTTGCATCCAGCAGTTTCCACTTCCCAGTAGTCGTCGTTACCCTTGTCATTTCCTAAATGTTTGGCTGTAACACTAAATGGCCCAAAAAATGGGTTTATAAATATCAACTATGTTACGGTCGTAACCCTATTTGCCACATAGGACCACATCATCTTTCCTATGTTGCGGTCATAACCTATGTGACTCTCTCCACTTATCTTGCATCCCCTATGGATGTCACTAAGTGGGTCATAGCTTTGTGCACCCACCCTCACATTACACTCCCTTCTATATCTTCACCCCACTATACTAAATGATGTATTTCCATTAAACACTCCACTTTCAAATTATCATCTGTATGAGGTACATTTTATCCTTTTACCCCTATCGACATTCCCATTACACCCCTTCAGTGTGATTGCAAGTAAATAATAAAACTATGTTTATGATAATTAGACATATTTGATTATTTGTTGTAAATTTTCATTGTTCTAAGGTAATTGTGTGTTTGTTAATAATTGGTCAAGATTATACGTTTATTATCACCCTCCCTGTTTTCTCATCATTTTTTGTCAAGTTCCCTTTAGTCTTTTCTCTTCTCCTCTCTTTGTCTCTCTCATTCTTTTTAGGGGGGTGGAGGAAGGGGTTAAGAACTATAATACTACGATTCTATGTCATTTTGTTTTGTGGGTGAATATGGGTACTTCTTTACATTTTCTCATGCATTGAATCTCGACATGTGTGTTGATAAAATCTTTATTTGAATTCAAAACATATATAAATACTATGTGCATTAAGACATTAGACTTAGTGTAAAAGAGTGGTAGATATATAAATAAAGATTTTAATAATGTCTAGCATAATAAAGAAGTGTGCATTTAGACCCCAAAAACGTAAAACATGGTCTAATTTTTTAATTGTATATCTTCTTCTTACAATATAATAGTCATAAATTCTATTAATCTTACCTAAAAACAAAACAAAATAAAATGGTATCCTTTTAGGCATACCCCAAGAATATAAAACATGCCCTCAATTTTTAATGCGAAAGGTTTTTCCAATATTATCTTCTTCAACCCAGAAGCACAAATTTAAGCACGGAGTTTATTTTTGTAAATTTATAAAACAATTTATTCCACTGTAATTTGTATGGGTTTTCGCTTTCGTTTTGGGCCGTGTATGCCTACTACCCTCATTTTATCGCAACTTATTATATTTATTGTATTCAATCAATATGATATATCAATCACTTGTACATAATAAAAATATTTTATTTCTTCTTCAAAAATAATTATACCATAAAATTTCTTACCCTTATTGTTTATGCAGCACCACGAAACCCCCCGAATGGCCTAGTTTGAGATGGGGCATTCAGCATGATTACACAACATTGAACTATCCTGAGTGTGGGACATTGCGAAACGGGATAGCTCTCCAGAGAAGGTTGGTTCCTGCTCCTAACCTACCTGCCACTAACTACTCCTAATGCAGGCACAACTACTGACTAACCCTAATCTACAACTTCCAAGGGGATAGGGAAAGAAGGATGCATGAAAGAAACCTACACTATGAGTGGTGATACACCAGAAAAGGAGTGTTAATCACTCTTCCCACTCCTACAAAATGGGAAGGGGTGAACCTTGGATAGGTTGGAAAAATGCAACACAAACTTAAGTTCCACCAATGCATTAAAGGGAGGTTGGATAGCTACAATATAGACCCGAAATTCAAACAATCACCATTTCATGGTAAACACAATAGACAAGAAATACACAGATCCTGCAAACACAATGAGAGGTAAGATGCAAACAACAAAACATAGAGGATGGACAAGATGCAACACATATATGTTTTATTGCTCCATAGAAATTTACACAGTACAATGTTATAGCAGGAAGAGGCATGAAGCCATTACAAGATTTGAGGAAGGCTTGAAGCCCCAAGAAGAAATGGGGTGCATGGGAGAAGAAAGTGATCAACCTTTTTCTTGTGTAACCCCTTACAATATTTATAGAAGAATTTTGAGCAGAGGAGAGAGAGAAAATAAATCCCAAAATTGCTCTGAAACCCATAAAATGCATTGTTTAATCCCTTTAATGAGTGTGAAGATCTCCAAAATTTATTCTCTCATTAATGGTGTGCCTTGTGCTTGAAGAAACATGTTGTGATTGCACATTTGGTCTAGTCTAGCTCCTGTAGCTTCATCATGATCCTACTTTTCACCAACCTCCATTAATGGTATTCACCTACCACTACATTTATCTCCATTTTAAGAGGTCAAGAACCCCCGAAATCCAAAATTGAATGATCCCATACTGTAGATCCTAAAATCACCTTTCCAATGACTATAAATTTGTAAGAAATGGTTGAGTACATTGGAAGATATACCATTTTCACCTTGGATGTTTGACTAGATTTTTCCTTCATTTATCCACCTGGAAGCTAGATTTAATCATCACCATCAAATTTTCCTATGAATTACCTTTCCAAAAGTATGATTTTTCCAAATTTGGTGGAAAATTGTAAAAGTTATCTCACTTTGAAGTTGGGCATGATTTAGGGTTTTCTAAGCTCCACCAAGCTATTGTCCTAACCCATTGAGCTAGCTTCATTTACTGGTGAGCTCCTTCATAATAGTTTTTCCCGATGAGCCACTGGTTCATCACACCTCACCTGCCAACTTACTTCATTTCAGAGTCATTTGCTCGACCCTAAACTCATCCTCTGCTTTAAGTCCATGCCCAATGTTGCTCCACTCAGCATTTAATGGAGCCCATGTGGTTTGACTCAATTCGATGAATGCAACTTGGTGGGCATGTTTGAAAATTTGGTGGGAGTTGTATTGTTTTGGGGTTTTAAACCTATTCCTCTTTGGACTTTTCCATCGCTCCCACCATTTGGAGATTTCATCACTCCCAAACCTAAAAACGGCTAACTCCAAAATTTCATCCCAAAAATTCCTGAACCCAAATTTTGGATTTGGACCGAGTTAGCATTTCTGATTTTGGACATTCATCAGCTGCCCATTTCAGGTCTTTCTCAACTTTGGGATTCTTCACCTTGCCAACCCTGAAACACTGCACTCGGATTGAAACCCTAAAAACACCAAACTCCAAAAGTGTCCTGACCTCCAATTTTGGACTTGACCATTTTGAAACATTCTCAACTTTGGGGCTTGCCATGTTTTTCACCTAACCCGAATCTCTATTTCAAACTCGTATTTTCACGGTAAATTGACCCATTTTTTCATTGACTTCAAGTTTCAAGACTTCACATCCAACTTCCTCAAAATTTAGTGCCTTAATGATCAGCTTCAATGAGCTTGATCAAACTCATTCGCTCCATTTTCATTCATCATTCCATATTGAACTCAACCCAAACTCAACTCACCTTCGCATTGATTTTGGTTAACACTTGGCTCTAGCTGAGTTCCTCGTTTATTTTCCCATCGAGCCATGTCGAGCACCCTTTTGTATTAAAATCATCATCCTTGGCCATTTTCTTACCTCATTTGTCGTATTACTTTCCTCACTTGAACATTCTAGTTTTACATTTATGAGCTCTAACCAAACTCATATCTTGGTCCATCAACTTGAGCTCATCCATCATTGACCTTGTCTCATTATAGTCTCAGGCCCCTCTATATGCCCTCCATAGACTCGCGATGGCCTCGAGCTCCTTCCATTATCCGACCTACCATGACTTGTTGCCACCTCCCTGACTCCCCATCCTAATGGCGAGCTCTTTAACCTCGGCCCCTGCCTCCAACTACGCTGAGCCTCTAGTCCAAGACCTTATGATGAGCTCGGCTTCACCCTTCAACTGCCTTGGCTCCGAGTTGGCCATCTTTTAGCTTTTCACTCGAGCTCATCATCCTTTCTCCCTAATTGTGACTTTTAGCTTTACCAAACACCTATGCTCGAGCTCATTGAGATCTACAACAATTTGGCTCTAAGCTGAGCCATCTTAATGAGCTTTACCTTTGACTCACAAGGCCCAATAGTTGGGGATTTTCCTTTCCCTATGGAACCTTTCACTGGAATTTTCTGACTAAGCTACTCATGAGTGCCCATCGACATAAAACTTTAAATTTTTCCATCATGAGCCATTTTTCACCATTTTTTGGTGGGACCATTTTTGCATTGCAATGGAGCTCATGAGCCCGGTATGACCCTGAATGGCTTGATTTGGCTTGAATGCTTCCTAAATGCCTCAGAAATGTTGGACTTCTGAGACCCTGGAGATCACATGAGGAAATTTTACAACATCTATTTTACCCATTTTTAGGATTCTTGTGACCATTCAGATGTGGGCCTAGGTTGGCCAATTTTTCCCATGGGGGCAAAAATTGTCAACAATTTGGTGACTCGTGGGGACATTTGCCTGCTAGATGTTCTGAACTAGTAGCCTAGGCATATCCATTGGGAATGGAGTCACTGTATACCTACAAATTGATCCTAAAATTTTTGAAACTGAAACCCAGAGACCCCCCACACTACTGAACCTGAACCGTTGCTTGCACTCTCAATTTTCATAAGAAAATCTTAAAAATAAGATTTGTGAGAGTAGAAAATTGTCTTGATTGAAGATCTTCACCCGTTCCTCTCTACAACCCTGTTCTTCGAGACCGAAATGGACTGTCCCGAAACTTGATCCTACCAAGTATGAAGCACACAACTGATGATTGTTTGGCATGTATTACACACTGCAGAGTTTTGAATAAGACAATTTTCAAATTTTTACATCATGGAACTCTATTAAATTTGAATTTTCTCTTTCTTCTGAAAGTTCCACTCTTCGACATGATGCTGAGGGAAACTATTTCCTGATTGGCGGAGGCACTGAAAGTTCATCTATGATTGGCCTTGAAGGACACAAAGAATGAAAACTTCATTAAAATCAGTCCTTAACCTGATTTTAGTTGCTCTGCATTTGTTTTCTTTTGAGATCTACAATTGTTGCCTGTAAGTATGAACTTCTTCTGCATACGAGAGGCCTACTGAACACCATGTACTATGTTGGAGCAACACAAAACAAAACTTTGTACAAAATATGAAATCATACATGCCTAAGTAGACATATAAAGTGTGCAGAAGCACTTGTGATGCTAAAAATAAATCCTACACCTACCCTACACTAACTAGAAGTAGAGAAATTTCAAACAAATCCGCCACTGGTAGTGCAAAGTAGCTTCCCCTTCTTACAATAGGCAGTCCATGCAATGATTTGATACTAGACATGGTTGTATGGATGAGTGAAAACTGATATAGACCAGTTTTCCACCCTTGATCATCAAGGTATCAACTGGACATAAACAAACACCCCTTTGGAATGATCCACATGAGGCTCTGGAGGATATTTAACTGATGCAAGTTGATCCTTGGTACTATGAAACTCACCCTCATGTTTGGAATTGAACATGACTAGTTGTGGAAACTCTGTTTCTAGCTCCAACGAAGCTAGATACCTGATGGGGCATGGCATAAACCTCTGAATGTGTTTATTTCTCTGAATTGGAATTTCAATAAGAAAATCTTTAAGTGGACTTTCCTGGAAAAGGTGACTGTCTGTGATTGGATTTTCTCTTTTTGCACATCTACAGACAACTGATGTGTCACCTTGGTGAATGGTATGGAAGAAATAATTTCCTCATGCTCTTTTCCCTTCATGGTAATGTGGGACTCCTCCTCAACACAAACTTCCTCAAAATCACTTGTGGCCTCCAATGGAACTATTGATGGACTCTTGAAAGTGGTTGAGTATAGCTACCTTACATGAGAGTTCCTCCTCCTTGTTTGACATGCCTCTTGGGAAGATTCAATTCCTCTAATTCAAATCCAAGAGGATTCTCATTTGAAATGGGTTGTGCTTACATATTCCTTTCCATGGCCATGATAAACTCATCTATAGCATGCAACTCTTTGTGGACTACTTGCAACTTCTGAGTTGTTGGCTTAATGCAATAATTAGAGGATGTTGTGAATTACTTGGACCTTGGAGTTTCTCTTTCCCTCTTGAAAACAAGGCTTCCATACACATTTTTCTTCCTTGTTCAATGTAGAATTTGAATTACCATGACTCCATATTTTTTACTTTTGTGGGTTGTCATTGTTAGTGGGGGATTCAAGGATTTCCTCCTTAATGGATTGATCAAATAATCCTACTTCAATTAAAAAAGAAGGAAGAGGAAAATCTATACTTTCATTAGAGTATGAAAGAAAAAAATTCTCTATGATCTCATCCTCTTGTAGATTCCCTTAAATTGACATATTTTCCTCCATGGTGTGCACATGCTCCTCCTCCAA
Organism: Taxus chinensis; assembly: GCA_019776745.2. Taxonomy (NCBI): domain Eukaryota; kingdom Viridiplantae; phylum Streptophyta; class Pinopsida; order Cupressales; family Taxaceae; genus Taxus; species Taxus chinensis. The sequence continues at coordinate 139,905,111 of CM034157.1, forward strand.
GATACCTTATAAATTTGTAACATGTTTTTCATGGTTATCTCCATCTACAAACATGAAGTTTGAAAGTTTAAGTTCATCCCCGAAATTAGAATATAAAGAGGATGAAGTGGAGGGAGGGTTGGAAGTTCCTTGCAGGAACTCTCTTGAATTGGATTCCTCTGAATTTATTTGATCTTCATTCTAGGCATGGAGCTCTTTTTCCCCTCCCCCTGTTGATTTTGCAACCTGTGTTTGATCAACATTCTCTGAAAACAAAGTTCCCTCATGAATGCTACATTCTGAACACTCTGATTATTGATCATCTTCAATGTGTTCTTGCTCTGCAATTATGCAACCGGATCAATCTTCACCACCTAATGCTCTTCTCCAAATTTTTCCTCCTCTGAAGGCCTAACCAGTAGAGGGATTTTTTTATTCCAAAGCTTAGCAGCCAAATTCTTCAAAAATTGATCATTTCTTTCATGTTAGGCTCCTTTTGTTGTTGTTCTTCTTTACTGGTTTTTTGAGTTTTTCCCGACATGGATTTGGGGAAGTGAGAGGAGTATTGGGTTGAGTCTGATAGGTGTTTTTGTTGGTGGTGGAGATGGTGGGAGGGTTTTAAATTACTCCTGTGGAGGGGACTTTTTTTGGAAGGGAAAAGGGTAGAGGAAACTGAGATGAGGTGGAAGAGTGGAAGATGGAGAAGTGGGAATCCACAATAGGTGCAACAAATGGGAAACTTGGGAAATTGGTTTTCATGTTGAAATGATACTAGATGGGGACATGGAGGGAAAATATATGATGAGGGTAATGCAAGGGTTTCCCATGTAGACAAGATTGACTTACTCATAGACTTTCAATGTCCTTGATCCATCCTTCTAGTTGGGGTGTCATCTCAACTATAAGATTAAGTTTCTCCTATGGGATTAGATAATTGGAAAAGGGCCTTACCCATGGACAAGGTATCTTGAATCCAAATCTTGAATGCTTTCATTATGCAGCCCTTAGACTGCACCATACTTGGCCTCCATATCTTGAATTCTTCATTTACAAATAATCATTTCCAGGTCATAGGATACCTCCAAATTTGCATACTCTTGACCTTCTCTTGAAAATAGCTTGATAGTTTGGTGGATAACCAAAACTGATCTGTTCTTTATCATTGGGCATATGCATATTGATTTTCATTATAGAATGGTTCTGGAGGTGGTTGATAGTAATTGAGGAATAATTTTACAAGTGTGGAGGTAGGTCTGACTGATATTGTTGTTATTCAAATGTGAATCCCATGACACAAATGAAGCCATGATTGCACAACTTCATGAAATAGAAGAAAATGGAAAGAAATGGAAGGGAAAATGGATGGAAATGGAGAAGAGAAGGAATGTCTACTACTTAGAGAATGGGTTTTGACCAGATGGAGTCGCCAGTTGTGCTTGCATACGTGTCTCCAAAGACAGTAAAATCCCACCAAGTGCACAAAAAACTTGATGAAATAGAGATGGATACCTGAATGCACACCTTGAAAGGGGCTAAAAAAAGTTGTGGGGTTGGACTGGTTAGTTGCTAAATAATCTCGAAACCTCTGAAATTCCAGTCCCCAAAGGCTCTGAAAGTCCGAAGAAAGAAACTCCAAAAATCTGAAACCTCCAAAATCCTGAAAACCTCTGAAATCTAAAATGAAACCTGGAGAATTCCAAAATTTGAAACCCCAAAACTCTGAAATCCTGAAATGGAAAAAAAATTCCAAAACTCTGAAATTTGCAAAAGGTTCTAAAATTTGGAAAAATTCCCAAAATCCTGAAATTCAAAAACTCTAAAATTTTGAAAATCAAAATTTTAAAAATCCTAAAATACCCTTTTGAAGTTTGACCCCCAATCTATCATTTGGTGAAGTTTGAGCCTATTTTACACATGTTAAGCCCTCCAAAATTGATTTCAGACTTTGACCCTGTAGCTGAAACCTCAAAATCTAAAAATGGTAACCTCTGAATTTAAAATGTAGGGAAACCTCCTGAAAATACTTCTTTTTTTAACTTAGGCTTGAATGTGACCTTTTTTGCAGTAGAACAACTTGTTCAAATAAAACTTAACTTCTTTTTGTCCCACCGGGCATGCCAAAATTGTTGATGCAAAATCACACACCCCCCGAATGGCAATGGTTTTAGATGGGGCATTCGGTGTGATTGCACAACATTGAACTATCGTGAAGTGTGGGACATTGCGAAATGGGATAACTCTCCTAGAGAAGGTCGGTTCCTGCTCCTAACCTACCTATCACTAACTACTCCTAATGTAGGAACAACTACTACTAACCCTAACCTAAACTTCCAAGGGGACAGGGATAGAAGGATGCATGAAATAAACCTACACTACGAGTGGTGATACACCAAAAAAGGAGTGCTAATCACTCTTCCCAAGCCTGCAAAATGGAGAAAGGGTGATTTTGGGAGGTTGGAAAAATGCAACACAAACCAAAATCACACCAATGCATTAAGGGGATTAGACAATGCAACACATACCCTGAAATGCAAACACATTCATTCTTAATGAGCACAACCAAACCCTGCAATGGACAAGAAATGCACAAATCTTGTAAAGCACAATGAGAGGTAAGATGTAAAAACAGAACATAGAGGCTTGACAAGATGCAACACAAATATGTTTTATTACTCCATAAAGTATTTACACAGTACATATGTTATAGCAGGAAGAGGCATGAAGCCATTACATGATTAAAGGAAGGCTTGAAGCCCCAAGAAGAAATGGGGTACATGGGAGAAGAAAGGTGATAAACAACCTTTACATTATGCAACCCCTTACAATATTTATAGAAAAAATTGAGGAGAGGAGAGAGAGAAAGAAATCCTGAAATGGCTCCAAAACCCATAAAAATCCTTATTTAATCTGTAATGAGTGTGGAGATTTACAAAATATCTGATCCATTAATGGTCTTTTCCCTTGTGCTTGAAGGAACTTGTTGTGATTGCACATCTTGTCTAGTCTGGCTCTTGGAGCTTCATGATGACTCTACCCTTTTACCCACCTCCATTAATGGTCTTCACCTAAAATACCAAAAATGATGATCCCATATTGTAGATCCTGAAATCCCCTTTCCAATGACTATAAATTTGTAAGAAATGGTTGAGTACATTAGAAGATATATCATTTTCACCCTGGATGTTTGACTAGATTTTTCCTTCATTTATCCTCCATGGAGCTAGATTTAATCATCACCATCAAATTATCCTCTGAATGACCTTTCCAACAAGTATGATTTTGCCAAATTTTTTGGAAAATTGTAAAATTTATCTTAGTTTGAAGTTTGGCGTGATTTAGGGTTTTCTAAGCTCCACCGAGCTATTCTCCTAACCCATCGAGTTGGCTTCGTTCATCGACGAGCTCCTTCATAATCACTGAACGGGTTCATCACACCTCCCCAACTCGCTTCATAGCTCAGAGGATTACCTTCCTTATTCACCACCTAAGTCAATGCCCAATGTATCTCCACCTACCCCACTACGTGTCGAAATGTGGCTTGGCCCCCAATGACTCGACGACCCATGCAACAATGGGCTTGTTTAAAATTTAAAAGGCGGGAGTGTTTTTTTGGGGTTTCTAACCCTATTGATTTGGTGACTTTTTCGTGCCCGTTTCAGGCTTCATGTGCTCCCAAACCCGAAAATGACCCCCAAAACCGCCAAACCCCTAAGTCCCCTCGCCACCCCCACAATTTCAACTCAATGGGCTTCGTAAGACCAAAATGTGAACTCTTGACCCTCGGAACCCAAAATTTTGGTTCTTTTCGAGTTTTCTCAGTCTGGAGGTCTGAAAGGGGCTGAGTATATAGAAATTTTAGGCGCGACATATTTTTACCCATTTTTGTTTGTTAATCAGATGTGGGTCCGGGTTGGACGATTTTTGCTCGGGGGCAAAAATTGTCAACACTTACCATTTAATTTATTTTTAGAAAATAATATCACCCTCATTATTGAAAGGTCATTAAGCCAAGCCTCATTAGTGACTAGCTCACAATTGAAAACTTGAACACCATGGTACGACTGTAGATCTGGCTTGGATGCACAATCACATATGGAGGCAATACCAAAGAAAAAGGCTACCCCTATAAACCTGATCAATCATGCATATTGGAACCTTGCATGGCAGGAAAGTGGAAGGGGCATACTTAACCATTTTGTTAAAATATAGGCTTCACATTATACTCCCACAGATCAAACAAGGGTTCCTACAGGCCAAATTTCATCCATGAAAGGAACTCCCTTGGATTTTACTAAAGAGACTACCATTGGGAGTAGAATTAATAAGGTTCCAAACATTATGGGCTCTCCTAAGTTTGATCATAACTATGTTCTTAACAGTCGCAAGTCAAAAAATGGGCTGAAAATTGTTGAAATAGCTAAGGATCCATGGAGTTTAAGAGTGTTTGAGGTGTGGACAACTGTACCATGGGAAATAACTCCCCCGCCACCTCCTTCCTGCCAATCTTGAATTCTCTTATAAGATAGTACTTATACGCACTGGTTTTTCCTCCTGTAAGATCTTTCTTTGAAAATAATTTCATCTACCTTTCCCTCTACCTGTCGGTCTCTAGGCCTTGCAGAAGCGAGACCTCCCCCGAAGTCTACCTTACTTCCCTCTGAGAATGTCAATTCCAACATAGACATAACCAAACCTACAAGTGATTATATGGCTTCATGTATGTGTATTTTTGTCTTGCCTGACTTTTTGGGCCACGATGAAAATGGAAAAACAAAACCTATGACTAATTATAGTATTTAAATATCATTCACCTTCTTTTATGATATATGTAAAACTATTTACATTGGAGATAAAGAACGACATAGGTCTTATGTTCACATATTTGTCAAGAGTCAAAAGCAACTACCTATATTTATCATCGACTTCTTTGATCAAAAGGTGGCCCAAGAGGTCTTGGGGGACTAGTGTTCACCTCAAGAAAAAAATGAACAATCGCCTCTTGGCTCTACAACCCTTATGCACTTCTTGAAATGTTTACATGTACAAGCCGTTGTTTCCTCCTTCCACCTTCATACAATAGAACTTTCTCTTTTTCATGTGCTTCAACAATTGCATTTGTCCCCTCATTCCATAATTGATCTTCCCTCCTTAAAATAAATTCACATTACACTCCCTTCTATATCTTCACTCTCCTATACTAAAGGTTGCATTTCCATCAAACACTTCGCTTTTATATACTCCTATGCATAGGTTATAGTTAATCCTTTTGCCTCTATTGACATTCCCATTGCACCTCTTCAGTGTGATTGCTAGTAAATAAAAAACTACGTTTGTGAAAATTAGGCATATTTGGTTGATTATTTGTTGTTAAATTTCATGGTTCTAGGGTAATTATGTGTTTGTTAATTATTGGTCAAGATTATACATTTACTATCACCCTCATTTTCTTGTCATTTTTGTCAAGTTCCCGTCAGTCTTTTCTCTTCTCCTCTCTTTGTCTCTCTCTCTTTTTACGATTCTATATACTTTTGGTACTTCTTTAGTATTTTCCCATGCATTGAATCTCAACATGGATATATATATATATATATATATATATATACACACACACACACACACACTATGTGCATTAAGACATTAGACTTAATGTAAAAGTGCAGTAGATAGATAAATAAATATTTTAATAATGTCCAACATAATAAAGCAGCGCATTTAACCCCAACAAACATAAAACATTGCCTAATTTTTTAATTGTATATTTTTGTAAATTGATAAAAAATTTTATTATATATATCTTATTCAATCAATATGATCTATCAATCACTTCTAATAAAAATATTTTCTTTCATCTTCCAATATAGTTACCATAAACTGTCTTAATCTTACCATTAAATTTATTTTAAAAATTAATAGCACTCTCATTATTGAAAGGCCATTAAAGCCAAGCCTCATTAGTACTAATTATCAACTAAAAACTTCAACACCATGGTGTGCCTGTAGATCTGGCCTGGACACACAATCACAGATGGAAAGTTTGGCTGATTGACTGAATTAGGAAATGCCTTAGTCTCAAAGTAGAATTAAGAAAGTGGCTTGTATACCACACCTCCTTTTCCCACATTGACCTTAGTACTAGTATAAAACTGCATGCCTGGTGCGGTTGTCCACACCTCAAGCACTCTTGAACTCCATGGATCCTCAGCTCTTGCAGCAATTTTCAGCTTCTTTTTTGACTTGTAACCATTAAGCACATAGTTATGATCAAACTTATGAGGGCCCTTAATGATTGGAACCTTATTAATTCGGCTCCCAATGGTAGCATTTTTTGTAAAATCCAAGGGAGTTCCTTTCACAGATGAAATCTGGCCTGTGGGAACCCCTGTCTCGTCTATGGGAGTATAATGGGAAGCTCATATTTTGACAGAATGGTTAAGTATGTCCCTTCCACTGTCCTGCCCTGCAAGGTTCCAGTATGCATGATTGATAAGGCTTACAGGAGTGGCCTTGTTTCTTGGTATTGCCTCCATCTCTAGTGTTAATTCCATATCCCCACTTATAGTATATGTGGCAGACACATCAAGGTCACCAGGAAATCCTGTTGCAGCACCAAAAAAAATCAATGCCCACATTAGAAAATCACTTGCTTTTGCTGATACGAAAATATTAAACAATACCCACATTAAAATTGTGTTTGCCTGTGCTGACAAGAAGCTGTAACAGTGAACTGATCACCATGAGAACTGGGAAAAAATATTTAAGTACTAACTATCAACAAAACTGAAGGACATATATATTAATTGGCATATGGTATTTTTATGGGTTTTCAATTATTAATATTTTTTATTTGATTGAAAATCATTTTTAATGGAGAAACAATTAGAGAATAATGGCCAGCATGTGGGCTAGACTGTTAATATTTAGATCGATTTAATAGAAAATGTTCAATCAAAAAGCAACAGTAAGAAGAGAGCACAAAAGATAAGACAGTAAGGGGCAGTGGTAAATATGGAGGCCCATCATAGAGGTCGGAGAGGGTTGTCTGATTTTCCACCCCACCCATTGACACTTAACGATTCCAGATCTGGGACGTCTTCCCAACCGTAAACTTATTATACAACAATAGACATACAATTTGAACTTATCTACAACTTACAACTAAGATAATTCCAATGAACAATTTGCAAAAATTGTTAATCCAAGAAAAGGAAACAAAACTTATCAAAAAGAGTTTTAAGACTTTCAAAAGCCATAATTAAATAGGAAGAAAATCCTTCCCAAGAGGATTCGATCAAATCTAATAACCATGTAGTTCTGACCAAAGTACTTGATATGTAATCAAGTTAGTGCATGTCCCAACATGATCCAGCATTAAGTTATTGTGTTTTGAAACCTGAATGGTTTTTAAATTTGACTAGTTTTTTTTAAAAGTTTTTTTCAATTATATTTTGTAACAATTATTTCAAAATTAAATATATATTTTATTTTTAAATGAAAAACTGTATATTCTTTTACATATAAAAAATACCACACAGTTTACAAAATGAGAATTTAAAACTTCTAAAATCCACAATAAAATAGGGAAACAGGTTTTGAAAAACTCCATCAAATCATATAACAGAATTCTGAATGATTGTTAAATCTGATCACAGCTCTAATCTAGGAGCCTTCTTCCATTATATTTTATAATTAAACCTATATGAATTATATGAACAAATAAATACACTACAATACCTTGCATTCCTAAAGAACAGTTTGATCTAAAAGAGCATCAAACTGGATTCTTACCTTCTTCGCCATCAAAGCTATTATAAACAAACTTAATAGAGGGCTTGCTTCCTTGCTTCCTTTCCTTGACTTTCCATGGCACATTGTCAAAACCCCTCAGGCCTCCTGCATTTTCAAAGCTTTATTTCAATGCATTAAAAAAACTCTGACCAAACGTCCCTAGAATTTTGAGAACTGAAGACCACCGGAATCAATGCCTAAATGCATGCTAATCTCACAAAGTACAGGGCATGGCAGGGCGAAAGGGCATTCACCATGAATTGAATTATTCCCGCTGTTGTTAGCCAAATGGTATGTTTTCCCATCAAGGGTGAACTGTGCATTCTTGATTCTGTTGGCTACACGGCCCACAATGGCACCAAAGTGAGGCCTATTGGAGCTCATGTTCTGCACAAAAACACAACCATATGATTAAACTTGTGTATGGTACAGATCCATGACTACAATAAAGGGAATCCCAAATAACTATATACTTTCCATGTATGGGGCTAGAGAATCATATCCAAGAAGTATATCTGCTAAATGCCCTGCATGTACAGAAAATTAAAGTGATCAGCAATATTCCTGCAATTCAATCCCATGAAAAAAGAAAGACCAAAAGAAGTGTAAAGCCTTAGACTGTGCTAGAAAAATACCCATTTTATCAGGGGTCTTGAGGGAGACTAGAGTAGCTCCCCAGTTGGTAAGCTTGATGTGCAGATTGCCCTTATGTAAATCAAAGAAACCCGCAGTTTCACTTCCTTTGATGGGCTTTCTTACAAGATTTCCATCCACATGTTGGCATTTGCAGAGAGAAAATAAGAGGGCAATGGAACCCAATAACAGCAGACAACCAGAGGGATTAATTGCCATGGTGATGAATGATCAGATTGATCAAGAAGTATGAAAATTGCAGTCCTGAGGTTAGGCCATGTATGGCAAATGGAAGCAACACTTGTATTTATTTCTCAAGGAAGTTTCCATTGCGCATTCGGTGGACAAGAGAACTTATGTGTGGACAAGATAAGATCTTAACAAACTCCTCTACAAAGCCATTTGCGGGGTATGACTTTAATATGATATGTTTTGGGGGGATTGAGTGGGAGTCAATACATATTTATCCAATTGCACGAAAGTTGCGAAGTACGTTGGTGGGGCAAGTCTAATTAAAGTTTTGTTTTATAATTTTTTCATGTGATAATTGTGTTTCAATTATTATTTAAGTTGGTTTTTCCACTCGAACCAAAAGATAGTGAAGAGTGTATGTATTATTCTAAATTTAGTGGATGTAATGTCAACAACAATGTAATGGGTATTTTGTTTAAACACTATATTTATTGTAAATATAAGTAGAGTTTGTTTGGAATTTGGTCCAACACCCTTTCTTATATGTATATTTTGAGTTTTCTTCACGTGTGTAATGTTTGAATAAAATGGAAGTAAAGCATGTAAGTTTGTTAGCAATTGTATTTTTGAGATTGTAGTAAATGTTGTTTAGTGTTAATTAATGTTGTTAATATGAATTGTTGCCTTGTTTAACGTCATATTTTGTGATTTATGTATTGAAAGTGCCCATGCTATTTTTTTGTAGCATTTGTTGGTGATTTCTCTGTGTGGCATGAGAAATTGGCAAATATGTGGGGTTGATAATATCCCATGGTGGGCAAGAGTAATCTTTTGAATTGAATAACTCCATAAATAAACAAGTTAGTGGGTTTTGATTTTGCATTGCAAACAATGTCAACAACTTGATCGAGAGCTCCATTAACTAACCATGTTTTCAACCATTAATTGAATGTCAACACAAAGTCTTGTCCTTTGTACAAAAGCACCACTATCTTTAGCTGAGCATCATTGAGAATTGGAAAGACTTGTTGGCTACTCTAGTCCACTTTTCTTATTGGGATTGAAATTTGTAACAATTTCATCATTTGCGTATTATGTAATGTTGCTAAAGTATAGGTTGCATGTAGATGTGTTAAGCCTTTTAAAGGCCTATAAGACACGAAGGAGTCTATTTTTGACATGAGAATATTATAGTTCTCTTTTATTGGGATTTGCATTTCTAATCTCGATTAATAAAATTATGAAATATAACGATTGTGTGTTGTACCTTTGATAATGGAAAAATTTCGTCCAATGCTATAATCGTGAACAATGTTTGACCAAATGATTTCCCAAAAATACATCAGTATTTCCTTAACTGAGAAGGTGGAGAGGGGGGGTGGGTCCTCAGGTGAGTCTGAGGCAATGTGGGTTTCCATAAGTCACCAATTGGTATAATAGAGCAATCCCCAAAATCTATATTGTTATGCTAAGGGAAGGCATCACACAATTTGTAATTTACATTGTGTACCCTTTTTGGACCTTAAAGCTCATCTCATCAATGAGAACGTATTATTTGTGCCTTATTTGTCCTTATGAAATTGCTAGTGTTTTTCCTCAAGGGATTTTATTTCATGCATATGAATTTGTAGAACCAAACGTATAGTCAATGCACTTGTGTTGAATATAGGGAGACCCATTAAGAATATGAAGGGAGAGTTGCTTCTTCTTGCAATGTGTGTTTGATGTAACCAATCAAGTGTGATTATCATGTATTTCGTGTATCTTGAATGATTATCTTCAATAGTGGGAGTTGTCCTTTTTTGTTAGAATATTTGATAGCGTTGTTATAGACAACGTATTATTTGTTAGATAAAATCATTAGTATTGGTTGGATGGAATAAACATCCTTTGGAACCAGGTTATTGTTGCAGGGAAATTCTTTGAATTGTGAGGAGTTTACTATAGAAGCTAAGTGACAACCCATGTTGGTTCCAAAGCATGGTTGTTGTCAAAGTCACAAAGCCCTAACATATCAAGATCATTCATTTTTGTAGTGCTTGAGGGGTGGGGACGATAGTTGTCATTCATCTAGTTATGTTTCCATTTAGCATTATCCTTGTACGTCGTTTAGCTACAATATTATTTAGTAGTGCCTTCAAATTTTTAAGGTGTACTCTCAATATGCCACACATTGTAGGAATTTTTGATTTGTTCCCCTATGCAATAATTTGTTGTTTTCTTACACTAATGTTAGTATGTATGTGTCATAATGGCTTGTAAAGTAAAATCTTTAATGGCAAACAAAATCCATTGTAGGAAATTTATTCAATAGTAGGGATAAGAAAGTGGTGTGGTAAAATATGAACGATTGCTTCTTCCTTAACACCCTTGCACTTTTGCTCAAGTGACTTATAGTGACTTCATAATGTAATGGTAGCTTTATGTCATCAAGATGAACTCGTGGACATAACACGATCCTCATAAGATAAAGTATGAATTACCACACACGAAGATAGGGTGATGTAAAGTTTTCAACTATCTAGTGTAGCTTGATTTTGTAGTAATTACTTCAAGTGTTATGTCATCCTTCACAATATGCATGCATAACACAAAGATGTTTCAATACATTCTAAATATTTCTCTTTTGTGCATGGGTTGCATACTCCTCAAACACATTCCTATGTTTTTCTTATAAACAAATGTATCTGCCAACTTATAAGAAACGTTACTATAGTCAAAATGTTATCATGAACCATTGCATTCCTTTGTTGGTGTTGTAAAACAAAAAAATATGAAAACATGCCATCCTACTCTAACTATTTTTGGTTAATTCGGCTTGTGAAACTAGATATTCCTACAAAAACTTACTTCTCATATTTCTTCATTGTTCCCAATGCTTCAAAATTTGTTTCCTCACCACATTTTTGTGTTCCTACATTTTTCACTACTAATTATGTATGTTTTGAGATGACCATTATGATGAAATATGTATGAGAATTGCAAGATAAGATTAAGGAATCATCCAAAGGGTCTCAAAATCCATGTAATGGGGTAATTTCAAGTGAAATATTACTTAACCATTCGGCTTATGATGTGGTATATTTTCCTAGTATTAATTTACATTATCTTGTTTGACACGTCTCTAATTGTATTATGATACACATTACACATAAGTGCATGCACGCGCGCGTGCGCACACACACACACACACAAGTGTTTATTATATGTTTGGTATGCCTTTATCGTGCTTGTCCGCATCCATGAAAAACTTCTTCATGTCTGTGTTTAACTTAATCAAGTGGTTGTTATGCCCTATGGTGTCCTAATCCATATCATGTTGAACTTTATTTTCACATCCTTCCCTGCATTTTTTTATGATCTATAGCATGCATTTATTTGGGCAAGGACATATGTTTGTATCAACCATTGTTATATCTTGCCCACATAAGGGAATATCATTTTTTTCATATAGCTTGAATATGTCATGCCCATAATGGGGCATCTTAATACATATTCACACTATAGGATTTATTTTCCTCACTTTATTTGTATTATCCTACTCAGGATATTCCACCTCACTTGGAGTTTCCCTACACTTATGGGATACTTGCTTATGTGTACACTTCTTAGGTGTATACTTCACTACACTATTCTAGGTGTTTGTTATGACTATTCTAGTTGGATAGGTGGAGATTGTCATGATTCTAGGAGGAGGTTACACATTCACCTCCTATATGTACATCTCTTACATTATTCTATTTTATTGTATTAAGTTGGAGTTGTTTCTATGTTATTGCAATTATCTCTCTTGTATTTTTGTAATTTTCAGTCTTGTAGGTTTGCTTTATTTTGTCTTGGAACAATTCCCCTCTCGCATCATTCACCTGTGAATTCTTCAAACCAAAATATATGTGGAACTTCTCCGATACGGTATCAGAGTAGATTTGTTATTGATCTTGTCTAGTTATTATTCTTCAAGTTTATTTTCATTTGAGGTCATTCTTTGAAAGTATTTGGGTGTAAATTTGTGTTGGTTTTATTTGTTTGTGGGAATATATCCTATTTACAAGCTTATGAGGTTTTCAAGACCCATATACTACATATACATGTTAATCCTAGAGATTGTCTATTGTAGGGTTATAATGTGTTTTGTAGACCCTTTAACATTGTTGGAGGCTCCTTGGAAGACTTAAACAACTCGTCACAGGTGTGCTATATTTTCAACCTTTGAAGGTTTTTTTACATCCCATATTAAGTCACCAAGGCATGATCAGAGTGAAGGTTTCAAATGACCCATACATACCCACATTGCAAAACCATGTCTAGTTTTTTTAGTCCTGCAACATATTTGTTCGCTACACTCATATATGTAGAAATTTAATGATCGTGGTGAATATCTCCTTGAACCAACATGGCCACAACCTATGTACTTAAAGACAAAAAAATATTTTTCATGGCCTAATGGCCTCGTCCGAATAGCCTTCAGCTATGGAAAGGGGGCTCTGCTAGCCCCCGTAAAACCACCTTCTTTTGGTAATACTAGTATTTTAGTAAAAAATTTAAGTTATCAAGTCATTAGTGCAAGATGGTATTCATCAAGGATAATAATAGGGATTATTTATGGGACATAATTATTTTAATAAATTTTGATCAGTAGCTCTAAATCAACCCCCCCCATTCCACTTTTTTCAAAAGTTGATTATTTTAACATGTTTCCACGCATTGAGAAAACCTATTCATTTTGCAAAAACACTAAGTTATAAAGTTCCAAAATAGGGGGGATACTTTATATAGTTTTGGGGGGTGTACTGTGTGTTTGACACTTCTTTCTTCACCAAATTTCATTATTTTCATGCCTACAAATACCTCGAATTTACTTTTTGTAAAATGGATATAAGGTTGCTTAATACCCTTACACCTTTTAACTAGCTTAATAATGGAAATCAAAAATCACACATTTGATCATTACGAGAATAAGGTTTGGTTGTATTGTTAGGAAATATTTATTATTGTTCGATAGTTATTATATGTTGTAATGTGAATTTGTTTCAACAACTTCACATATTTAGTTTATTGTTTGTTATTACGGGTATTACGACTACCAATGTCTCATAGAATATTGGATTGTTCACTCTTTATTAACAGTCCCACCCGACCTATGGTTATCATATTTATTTGTATCTCTGATATTGAATAATTAATCTTGAAGTCATAATTATTATTTTCATTTCTCTCTTTTGGGGGAATGTGATTTAAAACTCAGAACAAATTATTATTTTGTATCAAAGAAGGTTTCTTTCTACAATGGATTGATTAATGGGGGATTGTTGGGTAGGATTTATTTTCTCAATATGCCCTGCGTTCCTGACTTGATATCCAAAATTGAACATTGGAGTTTCCCTACACTTTTAAGGATTGTTTATATTTATTAGACTTGAAATCCATTTGACTACACTATTCTAGGATTGGTTACCATGATCTACATCCTGGATGTTTGTAATAATACACCATTTGTGTACATGATTACCACTATTGCAGGTGGATATTGATCATGATTCTGTCAGGAGGTTCCACATTCAAGAATATATACATCTCTTGCATTATTTTTTTGATCATAATGTTTGGAGCGCCACGCCATACCTGAGTTATCTCACTCTGTATTTTCGTAATTTGCAATCTTGTATACTTGACTGCTTTTGTGATACCTTAACAATTCACCATGTTATTCATTCACAAAAATTGATATTCATTAGAATTTTGATCCATCTCACAACTCAAGAGAGTATACTTGGCATACTTCCAAATTGACATGTATTTTTACTTCTACGTGTTGACAAGAAAATAGGTCTAGTTTTCAAGATCTATATGGGCGTAAAAATGAAATTTTCCCCAAAGTGCATCTGCCATAAGCAAGAAGATCTTGCTTCGCAGGATACATCGAAGTGTTGATAGTTGAGTTTCCTCCCCCTGTTTTACACCCACATTGTCCAAAGCTTCTTGAAAAGAGTCCATTCCATGCATTGTTATTAATACGTGGAAGCCCATGCGTTTACCTCCATGGTGAAGTTTCCCTCCATGCAAATTGTCCAAATCCTTTGGTATCCAAAAGCATGCCCTTAAAGAGAAAAATCGGCTTTCATTATTACTGGTAAGTATAGATATGTCAAAGTTTATTAAGTTCCTTGTTTCATTTTTATTCGTCAAAATATTTTTAAATGAGTCCATTTGCAATTTTTGAAATATCTTATTGTATTAATACACATTCATGATCATAATCTTTATTTTTATGTTAATGTGTAATTTTAGTCATTGTCTAATATAGTTTATGCTATATTTAGTTTGAGTCATATTAAATTTTGTTATATGGTTAGTCAAATCATAAAATCGAGTCTTTTAAATGTATGTGTCATTATGGTTCAAAATAGTCATTTATGTATATTGTCATAAATTAGTCATAGTAAAATTATCACTAATTATTATAGTTGTGTCATTATGTGAGTGTTAAAGTAGTGTCTTACAAACCTTGTAGTAGTTGTGTTGTTAAAAAAAATTTTATAAAAAAACCAAAGAATGTTTTTTTGCCTCATAAATGCATTTTCGGTGTTACCCGATGTCCAAAAGCCTATATGAAATATTTCACATTGTGGGATGGGAGAAAAGAATAATTACAGTGTGGAAAAAATGTTTCAAGATCACATTTACTGAGTAAAAAACATATCTATTGGAGGTCAGAGGCAACGAAGGATGGAGGGTGATCAACGTCTCACGTTAGTCACCAATGATGGGGTCACCTTTTGGTATGGTGGCAGTTTATTTTTCAGTTGACATGTGGTGCAATGTGAAAAATAAAATGGTTTTTGGTTTCCTTACCTATTATGATTGAAATGAGGAGAATGTGCATGTCTTTAGAATTATGAGAAAAGTTGTATAAGAGGGGAAGATGAACTAGATTTATCCTCTGACTGATAAGATTTTTCGATTATCGTGGACTTCTAACATCGACCTCAGCCAGTGAAAGACCATTCACTGGAAGTAAAAGCAGGAACTGTTGCAGTTCACGTATGTAGGTGATTCATTGTGGAAGTGTGAGATTTATAGTATGGTATTCACTTTGGTGAAGCAGATTGGTCATGTGCAGAAAGATCCAAACTAGTAATATGCAAACCTAAAAGTATGTGGAGGCATATGATATTGTTTCTAGTTCAAATGCTACACATTTCTTCCCCATGTTCACACTAAGGTGGGAATGTTCAAGAATCTTTATTAGTCTTCACATTATTATAAGTTGTGATGTGAAGTTGTTTCAACAACTACACATATTTAATTTATTCTTTATATTATGGGTTAAAGAACGACATGATTCTCTCCTATAATCTTTGATTGTTGATTACCTAATAGTAGGATATGGTTTTCCTATTTATTCATATCTCTGATATTGAATAATTAATCTAATAATCATTATTATTTCGTTGCTCTAAACTTAGAGCAAACTATTATTTTGTATCACAATGGGGTTAGAAACTTAGCCTAGTGAAGATGCAAAAAAAGTTAAGGGGTTTAATAAGTTTGATGAAACTTTTGGTATCTTATGAATTTCATTGTCTCATGAACTCCTTTTTCACATAGATTCATCCAAATCTCTCACTCAGGTCTGGAAATGTTTAGAAACCTTATTTGGGAAAGTTGACAATATGAGGGTTCATGAGCTAGAAATAGAACTTATCATCTTAAGTCCTAAGAACTTTTACACTTTGGAATATTTATTTTACCAAGATCATGTCCTTACGATTGGATTTTAAGGAATATGGAATAGAAAAGAAGGATAAATAGCTAATTATTTTAGTTCTTGCGACACTAGGTCACGACTACTTTATCTTTGTCTCTACATTTTATGCTACAAAGAGGGATCTTAAATCCACATGGTCTATTCCATATTTAGATAAATTTATTATCCATTTGAATAAAGAGAAAGACAAGTTAATCCAAATGGGTATGTTAAAGTCCTCCAAACCTCAAGCTCTCATTGCCAAGAATGGAAAATATAAAACCTTATTAGACAAAGAGTATGAATAGAATATCAAGGATCAAGAAAGAAAGAACGATCAAAATTTTTCCACCTCTACATAATACTTTGAAGCTTCCTCTTCTAGTGTTAAGTACAAGAAAGAAAGGATTAAATTTGATTATTGCAAAGGAAGACATGATGATAGAAAATATTTGAAGAAAAATATTGACCACCTCAAAATTATTCTTGAGAAGACCGAAATAGGTGACCCTGAGTATTAAAAAAAATATTCATCAAGAAATGAATCATCTAATGCAGATATGAATGTAAAATGGAAAGAGAAAGAATCAGGAAAGTAGAAAAAAGGGAGAGCCCGTGATGTAGATATACCACCTCCTACATGGGTTATTGATGTTGGTGCTTCACATCATAGGGCTTCTTCACACGTGGATAACCTTGAACCAATGACAAGGCCTTGAGACAAAATAAGAGACACTACAATACAAGCCACACTTTACACACCCAAATACAATAGTAAAATACCAGGATAATTTTTTTTGACTTACATTACACGCTACATACAACACAGCAAGGGCTCCAAGTACAGGACTTGACGCACATGCGACAATCACATAAGTCATCGACTCACATAGACACATGCAGACGACATCGACATGTCGACCACACTTTTCCCAACGAACGAATACTAGCAATAGACACGACCACAAAAAAGGGACTTAAGGAATGACGAACCCACCACACAACATTACTTTAATGGTATTTTTAGCGTACGTTAAACATCTAATAACATTATTATGTAAGAAAAAATTTCTTCCTTTTTCCACCTACTTGTTCTAAAAATTTGTTTCACCTTTCACTTTTTGTTCAACCATTTAATTTTGCTCCTTACCCTTATGCCAATTTTCATGACTTGCCTTAGTATTTTCCATATTTCAAATTTTATACAAAGATTCTAACTCTCCCATTCTTATGTTAAGATTTTGCTTCTCAAATGCTTATTCAAAGTTTGGAATTTAACCTTGCTACACAAGTGAATCAAATGTGATGTCAAGATGAAATCTTGGGATTAAGAAAGACATCGATTTGAAATAGGTTTTTCCCCAAGAACATCCATCGATCACAGATTAGTTATTTCGCTATTATTATTATTATAGTTCAATGACTTGTTGAATTCCAAATTTGATTTGTATATGCATATCTTTTGTTTTGTCAACGTTTGGTCACACCAAGGCAATTTATATTCTTTGTAACACATGAAGATGTTTAAAGTAAGTATTAAGGACTCCCAGTGACATTTTTCCTAACCTCAAATTTTGGTTTACTCTCATATGATTTACTTTTACGTCGCACTAGGGTCTCATTATTACCATCGTTTTAAACGTAAGAGTTACAAAAGAACTTGTCTGACATATTACATAAGCACATGGTTAAGCTTAATTCCAGTTTCACCTAGGGATTTAATCTCATTATTATAGGTGTCAAAATTTAAGGTTAAAATGTATTTACCCTATAATCCTTTGGTGAAAGATCAAGGCACTAAATTTTCACAAGCCCAAGACAAGACATTTATCTACGAGGGACAAAAGGGTTCACTAACGAGAATGCAAGACATAGAAAAAGTATGTCGCAATCTTCATATAGGTCGTTTGGGTCCAACAGGGATTTCATTCACTAATGAAGTTAATCTCTAGATCTAATTTAGTAAGGCCCGGAAATCCAATAGGATACAAGGGAGTAATATCTCTACCTACTCCACAGATGGGAAGGTTGACAATACTTAGTCATTCCTTCTAACAAGGACTCCTAAGGTGACTCGACAAACCAAGGCGGTCTTCACCACTTAACCGGATAACGGACCTGAAGCTACGAGGTCCACAGTTTGGGGTCTCGACAATTACCCAAAGGGTTGAAGGAGAGAAAAAAAAATCTTCACTGCGACCTGGACAGGTCAACATACGGTTGAAAAGCACACACACACCATCTCATTCTTAAAGGGTATGGGGTCAGGGAATGTCGCTAAAATGGGGCATTACATGACGGTCCCCTTAAGAAAGGGTCCTCGATTTACCTAAATGAAGAAGGAGAAAGGTAAACTCAATTGAGTGAAAAGTGAAAAGCACGTTCTACGGTCTTAAGATTCTTATATGGTAAAGCAAGGGATCACACATACAGGTGGCCCTAGAACACATAGGTAGAAATTTCAACTTTCAAGGTTCTGTGAAGATTGCAGTTCTCTCATTCGTTATTTCATTAATCTCTCTCCATTAACATTATTCTTAATTCAATTCCTTTAAAAAATTAATTAATTAATTTTAGTTTATTCATTCCTGTGGGTTCCCATCATGAACTACAGTCACAACACCCTACCAGGGTCATACACAACACCAAATTTTCACAAGCATACTTTTACATACTTTCACGACCATACCACATCACAAGGGTTTCACCAAACCATAAATGACAACAAGTAGACCACATAACAATTAATTTCCAACAATTACGCATCTAGACATAGATCTAGTACACACATATGACTAACAACAGAATCAACACGTTGATACATATACAACGGGTATCACAAGCCCTGGCAAAAATCCATGACCACCAACATAGTTCATAAATCAATATCCAATAGTCCATACCAACCAAGAGGAGAGTCAAGCCTCATACATAACAAGGTGTCAAGAAAGACTCACACAGGTACACATAACTCACTATACCAACTCCACACATCACAAGACATCATGAAACAAACCCCAGATATCTCCAAAAGTACCAGTAAAACTCCATATATCTCCTGAATATACCTCCTCCATATTTCATGTGTTAAAAGCATCACCAGATAATCTCCATATACCTCCCAAAGAGAAAGAAACATAGTGTCAAAACCAAGTCGGGTCACTCAACCATAGAGCCCCATCAGAAATGCAGGTCACTCAACCATAGAGTGTCCCCATAAATAATAACAGGTCACTCAACCATAGAGGCCAATCTCCTTTCTCCTTTTAATGAGGCTCGGGTCACCCTATTGGCCCTAGGCACATAGAGCCCCGTCACCCCCAACCCAAGTGACATAATAACTTGTGGTTCAACAACCCGCTAGTTATCTGTAACTCCTTGGGGCGTACCCCCATACAATGAAGCGGGTCCATAGGTTCAACCACTCCATGGTTAATCCCATGACCCTAATCCAACACATTACGACATTAGAACCAGCATAACAATCCAATCAAATGCCAAGTGGCAAAATCAAAAGCCTTGGGCTAGGCTACAAAACTTTCAAATATGAAAAGAAAGTTTTAAAACCAAGAAAAACAAATGGCTAATTAGCCATGGTTAGTGTAAAATCCAAATGTTAATGCAACAATCAAATAAATGCCCAAAATATAAGAACATGTCAATCAAGAAAATGGCTGGTTCTAGCTAAAAGAGAAAGATTAATTTACGAATAAAATACGTAATGAGAAAATAGCACATCACAATCACTATGTGGCCTCATACCGCCACCAAAGGGGTACTCATGAGTTGCTGGCACTCAGACATCGAGCCTCAGCTCGTGAAAATATACATGTAACCAGAAATGAGTATATCAAATAATGTAACTGTCATCATCTCTGCCTGAATCAAACTCCATACTCCCACAAGGATCAACATAGTCAAAATCACATAGGATTATTCAATGAACAATCCAATAGGAAAGAGCAGGGGACACAAGGTTGCATAAGTTGAGCCTAAGGTGGTGCGCACCCACAATATACTGAGCAAGCTCGAAGTATACTAAACAGATAGAAGTGGATTTTCAGTCTATATAAGACTCCACTTCCTCACTCGTACTCGGCTCAAGATTATGAAAACCTGGTCCACGCCTCCTCTCTCCACACATACACTCTTGACAGTTTATCCCCTTAGGGTCGTCTAGTGTAGGGTCCACGACATACACATAACTACATCACTAACACAATGGTAATTCACACACAACAACCATAACGTATTACGCATGGTATAATATATACAGGGTATAACACAATCATTACTTTCATGGGTTACGATACATCACATTACCACATCCTGCACCCAAAGGTGCAATCACTGTACACTAGGGATCATACTCACCATATGCCCCTAAATCACGACATGAACTATCACACATTACATGAATTACCCATATGAGGAACACAATGTCTAACATTACGACATATAGTCATTTGCAAAACAACACGACGAAGCACACAAATAATCACAATACGGTGATGACATCACGATAAACTAAAATTCACTTTACATCAATTTTTCATGCAATACATCACTACATCTTCACATCACATAAGGTCAAAATGCTTCAACACTCCACAACTCACAATATCATTCCTTTCACACAAAACAAGGCAGTACATCACACACGGATTCCTCATTGAATCCACGAAAATGAGAGTCGACACTCTCATCACAAGCACATCAACATGACAACAATTACGCACTAAGTGACATACACCACATGTGCATTCACATTATCACAATACGACATAGTTTCACATCACTCATATAACACATTACTCTTCCAATATTTATCACCATCATGAAACACCATCACCATCATGCAACCCATCATGTATCCACCACCATCATGCAGAATCATCACAACTCCAATCCATCCCAGAGGTTCGAGAGCATGAACCTCGCTCTGATACCATATGTAGTGCCCACATTTTACACACCCAAATACAACAGTAAAATACCAGGATAATTTTTTTTTTGACTTACATTGCTCACTACACACAACACAGTAAGGGCTCCAAGTACAGAACTTGACACACATGCGACAATCACATAAGTCATCGACTCACATAGACACATGCAGACGACATCGGCATGCTGACCACACTTTTCCCAACGAACGAATACTAGCAAGACCCAACCACAAGAAAAGTGACTTAAGGAATGACGAACCCACAACACATCATTACTTTAAATGTATTCTAGTTACGTTAACATTCCAATAACATTATTATGTAAGCAAAATTTTCTTCCTTTTTCCACCTACATGTTCTGAAAATTCATTTCACAGTTCACTTATTGTTCAACCATTTAATTTTGCTCTTTACCCTTATGCCAATTTCATAACTTACATAAGTATTTTCCATATTTCAAATTTTATACAAAATTCTAACTCTCTCATTCTTATGTTAAGATATTGCTTCTCAAAACGCTTATTCAAAGTTTGGAATTTAACCTTGCTACACAAGTGAACCTAATGTGATGTCAAGATGAAATCTTGGGATTAAGAAAGACATAGATTTGAAATAGCTTTTTCCCCAAGAACATCCATCGATCATGGAATAGTTATTTCGCTATTATTATTATTATAGTTCAATAACTTGTTGAATTCCAAATTTGATTTTTATATGCATATCTTTTGTTTTGTCGAAGTTTGGTCACAGCAAGGCAATTTATATTCTTTGTAACACATGAAGATGTTTAAATTAAGTCTTAAGGACTCCTAGTGACATTATTCCTAACCTCAAATTTTGGTTTACTCTCATATGATTTACTTTTGCGTCGCACTAGGGTCTCATTATTACTATCGTTTTAAACATAAGAGTTACAAAAGTACTTGTCTGACATATTAAAGAAGCACATGGTTAAGCTTAATTCCAGTTTCACCCAGGGCTTTAATCTTTATTATAGGTGTGATTAAGGTTAAAATGTATTTACCCTATAATCCTTTCGTGAAAGATCAAGGCACTAAATTTTCACAAGCCCAAGACAAGACATTTATCTACGAGGGACAAAAGGGTTCACTAACGAGAATGCAAGACATAGAACAACTATATCACAATCTTCATTTAGGTCGTTTGGATCCAACAGGGATTTCATTCACTGATGAAGTTAATTTCTAGATCTAATTTCGTAAGGCCCGGAAATCCAATAGGATACAAGGGAGTAATATCTCTACCTACTCCACAGATGGGAAGGTTACACCGCTTAGTCATTCCTTCTAACAAGGACTCATAAGGTGACTTCCAAGGCGGTCTTCACCACTCAGCCTGGTGTCGGACCTGAAGAGAGGACATTCTTCTCGCGATTACCAAAACTAGAAGGAAACCGCATACTCTGGATAGGTTGGACCATGTCATTCCTAAAATATGGGTTCACGACAATGTCGCTAAACCTAATGACTATGACGGTAAACTCCAACTAGGGGTTTTATTTACCTAACCTAGGAGGTCTCATTGAGTGCAAAGCTTAAGTTCGTTCTACGGTCTTAATTTTCTTATATGGTAAAAAGGGATCACACATGCAGGAAACTATGCACGAGTATTTTATTAAGGGTTGAGTGTTCCCATTAAACTCTTTATTGTGTTTGCAAGGTAAGAAGGTAACCCAGTAATTAATTTAATCGTTTATTGAATACTGAGAAAGTACTACAATATATTAACTTCAATTTCAATTTACTATATATAAATCAACCCCCCCCCTTTTTTGCCATACACAACTAAGAATCAAATTGAACCGGTGATTAGATGCACATTTCCTAAGTTATCCCTAAAACTAGCATCTCATGCATATTAACAAATTTCAATTATAACTTTTCTGTAACAAGAGACTACATTAGACAGTTATTCATTTTACAATGACCTATAAAAATTACAATAATAATAATTAAATTACACATCACCTTTTTCGTCGTCATTCTTCCATCCTGCAAAACCCACGTGAGCATGATATCAGCGATAAATCGCTGGCATGGCATCCACCCTAATCAATCATAATTATCATTTTTCAGTTTCCCATTTACATCTGACAATAATTACAATTTGCAATCGAAATAAAAAGGTCTAGAAACATGTATTCATTGCATTTCATTTTTCTTCATTTTGTAACCCAGGAGAGAGAAAGAGAAGGGAAGAGAGAGAAAAACATCATTTTGTCAAAAGTTCTAATACACACAACAAGTTTCATTATAGTGTTTTAAACAGTTATTTACATGTGTTAAAAGTTTTCAGGGTGATTTGGCAACCCTACGAGGGTCCGCAGCTTTCTATTTTTACATTTTCTCGCTAGCTACAAAACGTACAAAACGGGCTCGGAGGCTAAGAAACTGCTTCCAAAGGTTATCTTCCAATGAACACGCACACCACGATTAACTTTCTACGTGTCCCCAAATATACCAAGAGTTCATAGCAACTGACGGAATTGAAAAAGAGCGAACGGTTTGCGTTTGGCGGCTAGTTT
The DNA here is from genome assembly GCA_019776745.2 of Taxus chinensis. Taxonomy (NCBI): domain Eukaryota; kingdom Viridiplantae; phylum Streptophyta; class Pinopsida; order Cupressales; family Taxaceae; genus Taxus; species Taxus chinensis. Next base: position 139,928,941 of record CM034157.1, read on the forward strand.
TCCGAGGCCACTGGTCGTAGTTCACCCAATTGTAAAATGACAAAAGTTAGCTCGAGGGCCTAGAAAACTGCATCCATAACTGACGTTCGATGGAGAAGCACGCAACGAGACATCTCCTACTAGTTCCCCTATATAAGGAGAATTCATCAGAGTCGACGGGACTGAGAACTAGAAAACCATGTTCAAACGGCGACAAGTTTTCTGGAGCGACAAGACGAAATTAGACCAATTTGACCTCGTCAAACTGCGACCGGAGGCCTACAAAATGGCTTCGCCAAACTATCCCGAAAAGTGCTCTTTCCTATACTGAATGTTCCATGCATTTGTCTAGTATAAACGCTAGAGGTTTGCGAAGACGGAACGTGATTTCTCTTTCCGGGTTTCAAATGGTGGTCCAAAACGAAAGCCAACTTTCTAGTTTTAACAACTCTCTACTGTTGTAAACCGGTGTAACAGGGCTCCTATAAGAGCGTCAAAAGGATGTCATATGATCGTTTCGGGTCAAACCAAAAATCAAGGCGACTCCTCGTATACCAAGGTACACGAATGAAACTTCACATCTCGTTTCCAGAGTTGCGAAGGGTACTTAGTGAGTCTCCGAAAATTGCAAAATTTAACTATTTTAAGCAGGAAGAAGGTCAACTTAATCAATGGAGAGTCAAATTTTTCTGGTCGATAAAACGATATTGAAGCGATCAAAAGGGTAAGAGTTTTCTAGATCATCTCGAAGCGAGGGTGATAGTTCATGGTTTAAAGTAGGCGAGTTATAATGGCTTCGAGAGTTGCGACACGACACTTTATTGTTTTGCAATGAGTTGAAGGACATTTAACTGTATTAAAAATCTAATAATTTTAAAATTCTATTTAGTTGCAAAAGAGAACTAAAACACGAGAATTATGAGAGGTAAGGGAAGAAGAACCATGCCTGGAGAACGAAGTCGGTCGAAGCCGCAGGCTTGGGTTCAGTCTCTTGCTTGGGCACTTCGTCAACCAGTCCTCGAGCGTCCTCAGCTCCACCATTTTGCATACACGTCTACCAGGGAAGTTGCATTGCAAACAAAAACATCTTGTTTTCTATGCCTTGATGGTTTTCCATGCTCAATTCTAAAGCTCTTATTTTTGCACATGCGGGGAGGATGCTGACAGAGGTTGTGGAATCTGGCTTTACACGTACCCATTGCATTTGCTTGAAGGTTTCCAAGGCCTTTTTAACCAACTCATTTTTATTTTTATTTTTACACCTCCTGCAATCAATGCTGCCCATAAACCACATTCCTTTCAGGCATCACCGAACCGTTTGCATGCTTCCACATTTTCCATACATCTCTATCAAGGCATTCACAACTATTATATCTCAAAAACCCACTTTCAAATTTTTTGCCATTATGAATCTCCATTCCTTTTTCCAAACCTCCATTTTGGTACACCCAGGGAGGATGCTAGAAAAGGTTGCTGAGTTTGGTTTTACACCTGCCAATTGCATTTGCTTGAAAATCTCCATGGCCCTTTCAAGAAGCCCATTTTGTGAGCATCCTGCAATGAATGCATTCCATGAGACCACGTTCCTCTCAGGCATTGTATTGAAAAGGCTGAAAGCCTCATCAAGAAGGCCATTTTGTGCATATCCTGCAATCATTGCAGTCCACGAGAATGCATCTCATTTATCATTTTGTCAAACAGTTCATGTGCCTTGTGTATGCTTTCACATTTTGCATACATGTCTACTGGGAGGTTCTTGCAACTGTAACATGCCTGACAAAAATCCATTTTGACAATTCTCTGATGGCATTCCATACCCTTTGAGGCCAAACAAAAATCATTGCATTTTACAGCATGGGGTTTGTGTAACAGGGCAAAACAACTGCTGACCAAATGCTCTACGTGAAGCTCCCACGTTTCCATTTCAGGCATCTTCCAAAACTAGGGGGAACTGCAACAATAAACTTGCTAATGCCCAAGGATGTTGCTTGAGTAGTGAAGCGGAAAAAGGATCCATTGAGAGGATCAGATAGAGCAAAACCCAAAGGCATTCTCCTTGAAAGCAGAGGTACAAAATGGCCCCTTCTCATGGCTTTGCGGCGCTGCCCTCCCTCCACATAGCAAAAAAAAAATGGAAAAAAAAATTTTGCCCTAACTAGCCCAAGAGAAATCACGGCCTCCTTTTTTTTAATTATTTTAATTCTTTTAATTTAACATTATTATTATTTCAAAATTTTAACTCGTTTATTCACTTGAAAATCTATTTCATTATTAAAATAATTTAATATGTTTATTATATTTTATTTTGTCACGATATTGCCATAACCATGAAAGTAAATCCTAAAATATTTGATGAGACCAAACAATTAATGATGATCACCCTATTCATGGAATAACAACACAATTTATTACCGAAATTATTTTGACCAAAATAATAATAATCGCACCTCGACATTATAAATTATAATATTATTATAAACATTATTTTATGATTTTATGGCTTAAATAATGATAATAATTATTAATCCTATTAATGTCGATGACCCGAAAAACTCGAAGAGCCGAGAACCAAATTTTCCCTTAACCGGATAACCGCCATGACGCTACGGGGTCCACAGTTTGGGGTGTCGACAACGACCCGAAAGGCAAGAAGGAGAGGGAAGGTGAAAAAAAAATCCTCACTGTGACCTGGACACGGTCAACAACGGTCAACGAAAACACACACACACCAGTCTCCCAGGCTTAGCAACAGGGTCGGCAGGTCAGGGACTGGGGAACAACAAACGGGGCATTAATGATGATGATAATGACTTAGTTACATGATCCTCCACATTGAGTTTCTTTAACTTTTATATGAGGTTATACATCATTCCTTCATGGATCAGTTGGAACTGTCTACTAGTTGTATGAGGAATCATAGTTGGGCTTGGATATGAAGCACACATTGGTTGGAGATCCATCAAACACTTGTTGGCTACCTTCACTTTTCCATTGTGATCTACTATTTACACTACATCTACATCTGAGCCACAATCACTCTAAGAGGATAATTTACAGGATACTTGGATGGCTAGCCAACATGAGTCACTTGTAGCTTTGAGTGGGGATTTCTAGTAACTGACATTCTCTTATTCATCTCTCTTTTGGGGGGATTTTTTTTGCAATTGGATTTTCTCCTTTTACTCTATCTTAGCCAATTTTAGAGATTCATTGTACGTGGGTACCTCATCAAGCCTTGTTGCCAGGAACCCACTTTCATTTTTTCACTTCCCACCTAAGCTATGCTTATGTGAAGGGTGTTAGTATAGGATTTTTTTTCCTCACTTTATTTGTATTATCCTACTTAGGGATATTCCATCTCGCTTGGTAAGTTTCCCTACACTTATGGGATATGCTTGTTTAGGTGTACACTTGGCTACACTAGATTATAGGTGTTGTTACCACTTTACTACACTATTCTAGGTGTTGTTTACCACTTGACTACACCATTCTAGGTGTTGGTTACCACTATTCTAGGTGGATATTGCCATGACCTCTAAGAGGAGGTTACACATTCACATCCTATATGTACGTATTCTTGCATTATTTTATTTGATCGTATTGAGTTGGAGCTATCTTTGTGATATTGCAATTATATCTCTTGTATTTTCATAATTTGCGGTCTTGTATGCTTGCTTTGTTTTGTCTTGGAACAATTCATGTCTCACATCGTTCACATGTGCTTTCTTAAAACCAGTAGATCTGTGGCACTTCTCTGAGTATGATTTGACCCATGTGGGCAACTGAATTCTTATGCTTAAATTGTCTTATATATTTGGGGTTTTGAACATGATACCCTTGAGACCTTAGTTTATGTTACTCCACTTGGCATCATCCTAAGGGGGTGACCTGTTCATATGATTACTTGGGGCATATTAAAGTGAGTTTGTGTTTGTCATTTTGGGGGGATACCTATTGTTTCCCATTAGGGTTGATGCTGCTGAATTACTTCTGGGATTCCACTTATTATATTTGCCTCTTTGGATATATTAATTTTCATGCCTACACTGATTATAACTTGCCCACGTGGGTACTATCCACGTTAGTTCCTTACATTTTATTGATTTATATTTGTCGTCTTTAGTATGAGGCATATTGCCTTGTGTTTCTTACATCAATGCTCTCTTGAGTCCAGTATGTGAGTTTTACTTGTGTCATTGTGATTACATTGATTTCACATGTTGTGGGGGATATCAGGTATAATATAAGTATTGGGGGAGGTCAGGGGCATTATGGGAGGCATACCATAGATACCATTACAGGGCATGACAAGCAAATGTGTACATTGTTTTTATTTTGGAGGAACCAAGGGGAAAACTTGAGACTTGTCCTAATGGAGAGATACATGTGTTTTTGGAAAAAACCAGGTGGAGGGATACAGTGGCATGCACTATTACTTCTTTGGCGGATTGCTTAGGACTTTGTGCCCAACCCTTTAGAATGGAGCAATAAGTACATATGGGAGCTTTCCCTAGTTCCCATCTTGCTAAGTTGGTAAATTATTGACTAGTGTTTACTTGATCTTACACATGTATGCACATAATCCTTGTCTTGATCAAGACCTCTTGTGCTTCACATTTGTGTGATTGACATTGACCTTGTTGTATGGTGGCTTGTATAGGACATTTTTTTTTATCCAGAGTCTTGGACTGTTGGCTATAGACCCTCTTGCTCCCTCTTATGGAGTTAGAGATTTCGTGGGGCAATAGATGAGATCTTCCCAGTTGCATCCACTGGGAGGTGAACAATAGCCAAACACACCTTTATTTTGGTTTTTGGGACTACATTGTATAAGGTCCGGATGGGGAAGAACGTGTTGAAAGTTTTCAAGGAGAATCTTGTGTATTTGAATTGTATTTGATACTTCCAAAATTTCAGCAGTGGCCTTTGATAGCAAATGTATGTAAATATCTGGCTCACTTGGCATATGTAATTACAGGTATGTGTTGTTCATTCCGATGTATTCCAAACCTGTAAGCGTGAATGTTATTTGAAATGTCTTCGCAATCTTCTTCTAGTGGAAACTAATTGATCTGTGTGGTATAAAAGAGTACTTGGGTTCAAGAAAGTGAAGGCTATTACTTATTTGGAGAATTTGTCATACATGACTCCAAATCCGATTGCGAGTTTGGATTTGGTATCCTTCACTGTATCCAATTGCATTATGGATTGTTCACTTTGAAAAGAGTATGCACAAACATTGTTGTGTTTGTGTCATTAATGTATTTGACACCTAGTTCTTGCTACAATGACAAGTTAAATGATATTGTTCTAGTGTAAACTCAATTGTGTGATTATAGATCTATTGTGCAAATACCAGACTATAAAGTATATATTATTTCATGGCACTATAACTTGAGTTTAGAATTTTAATTTCAACAAACTTATCCACATTGATCTAAAAGGGGTAAAAAATCCTTTGGTTTAAATAAACTAGATTGAGTCACATTTTCTCTCTCCTGTGTGCTAAGTTCTAATTAGTTGAAACACTACTAGTTCAAATGACTCACTAAATCCTAAAATGGTACATACATTCTAGTATATTTTGTATTGACCTTTTGATCTCTTGTTTCGAGTCTCTCGATGTATTAGGTAAGTCATTATCACCACTTTCCTACTTGATTGGTAATGTATGATATGCATGCTTTAAAATAAATAAGTCCTAATTATGAATTGAAGAAGTTTATTAAATGTATGGGTTATAACTTGAAAAAAAAGGATCGAAATGATATAAATATCCTATCTATGATTTCAGTTTATAAATATAAGAAATTTGCATTATAAAATAATGATGTGGTAAAATTTTGTACAAAAATATATAAATGTTAGCATTTATATACAATAAGCATTTAATCCAATTGCTTGTTGCATATAAATATATAGCATATATAATAGTGACAAGGGTTGACACACATGTTATGAAAATCTATGCTTAATGTGTATATATACTATGGTGCATATATATATATATATACCATATCATATATCATATATATATGATTAATAATAAAGGGTTAACATCGTCCCCCATATGACCCCCTTTTGTTAATATGATATAAAACAAATATATGGGATAACAAATATAGTATTGCACACGTAGCTTTTTATATAAAATTTGTGTTCTAATATATCCATAAAACAAATTCGACATAAAATGAACAAGGTTTTTGGATGCCTAGGAACAAACTAGATATAGGATTTTCAAAACGTACACACACAAATCCTTAGTTTTTTAAAACAAGACGTTCGGCTACAGGATTATGGTTTCGATAGAAATATTCTATTAAAACAAAAAACGAATTTTTTGGGGGCCATGACCTGCACAGCTGTGACCCCATCTGTGGTCAGATGGCTATGGCTGCCCACCCCCATAAGCCATATATATATATATATATATATATATATTCCTCCAAGCTTGAAACTTCTCCATTAACCTGCACAAATGAGAAAACAAGAGAAAATGAAAAATGAATTGACAAATGAGAGAGATAAAATAAGTTTGGTTATGGTTTGTAGGTTCCTTAGATCCAAGGGAAGATAAAGATCCAATGATAGGTTCCCTTTATTGTTATATGAGTTTTATTAAGTTAGTTATAATTTTGGATCTATTACTTATAATACAGTCTTATTATTATTTTAGAAAATTTTATTCACCTTGGAATAAATAACCCTCATAGTTTCTAAATGTTATATTTTATTTAATAAATTTATAATTATTCTTATAATCTAAATATCGGGAATAACATAAAATGAGAAAACTATAATGTCGGGTAAGACGAAGTTTTTTCTCTTTCGTAAGCAGAGGCATCAGTGTGCCTCTCAAGCAAGGTTAGTCGTTTTCACGATGAAATCGAATCCTTCGATATCGTAAATGTTTGTTTCACTGCAATAACTCTTTCTAAAACACAAAAAATTATTTCATAATTTTACCACTTAGTTTTAATTGTTTTTGCGTGCTAAATTTTGGGCATCACAAGTGTAGTATGTGGAATCATAGTCTATAATGATTTTTTCCCTCCTTGGGATCCCAAGTTCTCTTGATAAGTGAACAAGACCTATTATGACTTGTATGCCCACAGATTCAAGGCCCATATAGAGGATATTTGCAACTCATTTCTTATTTTTATAGATAGATAAAAGATTTGCTAAGACCTTCCGCTTTCATTCAATTAAGAAATACATAGTTGACTACTTATCAACTGAAAACTTGAGCACCATGGTGTGCCTGTAGATCTGGCCTGGACGCACAATCACAGATGGAAAGTTGGGCTGATTGACTGAATTAGGAAATGCCTGAGACTCGAAGCAGAATGAAGAATGTGGCTTGTATACCACACCGCCTTTGCCCACTGTATCCTTGAGATTATTACTGGTGTAAAACTGCATGCCTGGTGCACTTGTCCACACCTCAAGCACCCTTGAACTCCATGGATCCTTGGCTCTTGCAGCAATTTTTAACCCCTTTACTGACTTGAAACTGTCAAGAACATAATTGTGATCAAACCCAGGAGGGACCTCATTGCTTGGAACCTTATTAATTCTGCTCCTAATAGTAGTCTCTTCAGTCAAATCCAAAGGAGTTCCTTTCACAGGTAAAATCTGGCCTGTGGGAATCAGGGTCTTGTCTGTGGGAGTATAATGTGAAGCCCATATTTTTACAGAATGGTCAAGTATATCCCTTCCGCTGCCCTGCCCTGCAAGGTTCCAGTATGCATGATTGATAAGGCTTACAGGAGTGGCCTTGTTCCTTGGTATTGCCTCCATCACTAGTTTTAACTCCATATCCCCACTTATGGTATAAGTGGCAGACACATCAAGATCGCCAGGAAATCCTGCAAAAACAATGCCCACATTAGAAACCCACTTGTTTTTGCTGGTAAGCAAATCTAAAACAATATACCCACATTAAGATTCACTTGCTTTTGCTGATAGGAAAATTTACCTTCTTCACCATCAAAACTGTGATAAACAAACTTAATAGAGGGTTTGCTTCCACCCTTCGTTTCCCTGACTTTCCATAACACGTTATCAAAACCCCTCCTTCCTCCTGCATTTTATAAGCTTTGTTACAGACAATTCAAAAAAAATCACAGGATTTTGAGGGCCATCATAGTTAATCAATGTCTAAATGCATCTTCATGTGAAAGAGAATAAAAAGAGGTCAGTGCAGGGCAGGGAAGGGCAGAGAGACATTCACCATGGAGGGAATTATTCCCATCATTGGCAAGCAAATGGTATGCTTTCCCATCAATGGTGAACTGTGCATTCTTGATTCTGTTGGCTACACGGCCCACAATGGCACCAAAATAAGGCCTACTAGAGCTTATGTTCTGGAAAAAAAAAAACACCCATATGAATAAATGAGTGGCTGGTTCAGATCCATAGCTGCAATAAAGGAAAAAATATATATACTTGCCATGTACGAGGCCAGAGAATCATATCCAAGAAGTATATCTGCTAGATGCCCTGCATGTACATAAAATTAATGTGATCAGCAACTTTCCTGCAATACAATGCAATACCGAAAGAACTGTGATTCTTTAGACAGAAAAAAGTACCCTTTTTATCAGGGGTCTTGAGGGAGACTAGAGTAGCTCCCCAGTTGGTAAGGTTGATGTGCAGATTGCCCTTATGTAAATCAAAGAAACCTGCAATTCTACTTCCTTTGATGGGCTTTCTTACAAGATTTATATCCACATGTTGGCATTTGCAGAGAGAAAATAAGATGGCAATGGAAGCCACTAACAAGAAACAAGAGGGATTCTTTGCCATGACGATGAAAGAGGAAAGAAAATCAGAGTCCTAAGCTTAAGCCATCTATTGCAAATGGAGGTGCAACACTTTATTTATTTTCAAGAACGTTTTGGTGCATTCAATTATTTAATGTATATGTCCAAGATAAGGTCAATATGCCGGCTGGAAACGTGAATGGTCAAAACAATTCTCTTAGAAAGTCATTTATTGTTGGCGGCTTATCAATGAGTTTTTTATTTCGGCCTTTTTCCTCTGCAAAAATTGCAAACTACTTTGAATGGGGATGATTTTGGAGTTAAGAGAAGCAATCTCAAAGATACACTTTTTAAATTGTAATATGTGGGATGAATTTAAAATTTAAAATCTGATTTGTATGAATATAGAAATCTTAATTTTTTTTGGAAACATAAAAGAGTTTATTGTTATAAAATATATTTTATTTGAAATTTTAAACTACCCTGAGTTGCAATGCACACGCTGATAGGAAAACACGAGGGAAGTTTGAGCAACAATAGAAGGAAACATGGGAACAGAGGGAAGTTAAAATTGAGGACATGGAGTACATGTAGTTCAAACATAAAACAATGAGTGGCATTGTGAAATGTAAGTAAATATTGACATTTTGAAATAGTCTTTGATTCTTCATACTAGTAATGAAGCCAAAGCAATCAACATATTGGTTTTTGTTTTTGATGGCTTCACGTTTGGTAATGCCTCTGCATAATCCAAACTTTCTTAGAGTATAATGTTTGAAGAAAGACATGCATGTTATGAGAAATCACTTCAGTGACAGCCTTCATTTTTCAGCATCTTGAGATGGGAAGGGTGGGTGACAATGGTTTTGTTGGTTCAATAGAAGGGAGGAATGAGAGTGCAATGGTGGATTAGCCTATTGAGAAATATGTTAAAATGCAAAGCTTTTACGGGAGCTAGAAGAAACATTTTTTGTTGTTTGATTATCAATGTTTTGTTTTTTGCAGTTCTAAAGGTTTTGGATGGTGGCTTTACACTTTCTTATTGCATTTCCTTGAAAAATTTTAAGGACTTTTCAACAAGCCCATTTTTGTGTCTCCCGCAATCATTGCAGTCCTTGAGACCACATATTTTTCATGCATTTTATTGAATAGTTCACATGCTTCCACATTTTGTAGAAATATCAACCAAGGCACTTACAACTTTAACATCTTTTGAACACCCCTTATTCATAATGCTTTGGCGGATGTCTACACCTTGTTACGAAGCTCCAATTTTGGTACAGGTTGGTAGCATGCTAGCAAAGGTCAACTAATCATATTGGATACTTTTTACTACATTCTCAGTATCCGATTTTTTTGGTGTCCTAGAAATTTCATGGTGTCTTACAAATTCTCTAGCATTTGAAAAAATTCCAGCTTTAGATAGTTCCATGAGACTAATAGCCATGAGTGGCCTTCTCTGCATAAATAACTTATAAGCTAAAAATACACTAGGTTTTCTTTTACATACATATTTGTCTAGTTTAACATGCGGAGGCTAACGGTCCTAACTACCTCATATGATATAATATCTTGTACATTTCTTGATAGGAAACCAATGATTTTACATCTAGATATTAGCATCTCTGCCCCATTCTTGAATGGAACATATATATAGTTGATTATACATGATTAGTAAGCATAAATTTATATTGAAGCCTTCATTTGGCTAGGCAGTGATGAATAGGGGCATCCAATCCATCAAAGTCACACATGAATAGATCATGGACCTATCTGTTTGACTCTTCGTATTTGGTATCTAAAGTGATTTCTATCCTAGTGGACAGTAGAATATATTGTACTACGAATACCTGTGGATTATTATTTTTTCTGTTAATACTTGTGAAAGACATGACACTATTGTTTTCATATTTTGTTTTTTATGGCTTCACATGTGAATTATAGAAACAACTAATCATCTATAAGCTACCCAACTTAAACTTTTCAATATCTAGCTATCTAGAATCTAGAAGTGCACTACTCACTCAATTGTAAGGGTTAGTTCTTATAAAACCAAGCACCGACTACTTACAATATTAACTCTTAGATATGATATACCCATATGTAAGACATTGAATTCTCTAACCATACCACAATAATAAGTGTGTCACAATCCACTATGGAAGATGAGGCCCAAAGTGTTCCTCAATGCATCATAAGCATAACAAAACTTGAAGAAATATTGAGTTGGCTCAAAAATATAGTATTGGCTAAGGTGAAACTTATTAGCCTCTTCAGGGTACATTCACAATGCAAATGAATAAAGTGAATCAAACACTTGTACTTTGTAAGATAACACCATGTGCACATTGACTACATAGAAGACTTCAAAGTACACTTCTACACATTTTCTCAAATAAATTTTATTGACTTCGTAGTTTCAATGGTAGCTTCTTGTTATCGAGATGAACCTTTCGACATAAGGCAAGCCTTATAACATTAAGTATGAATTATAACACGTGAAGATAGGGTCATGTTACAAATTTAAATATCTAAAGTTTCTCATTTCTATGCCAAGTACTTCCAAGGGGTTTTCCATCCTTTACAAGGTGTACGCATACAAAAAGATGTTGCAATGCATTTTGAAGGTTTCTTTTTTGTGCATTGGTTCCATGCTCAAACACATTCCTAGGTTGTGTTATTAAACAAAAGCATGTGCCAAATTTCAAGAACCATTACTACGATCAAAATGACACCACAAACCCTTTGAACTTTGATGTTGGTGCCACAAAACAAAACAAATATGAAAACACGCAATTTTACTAGTGGTTTTTGTTAATGTGGCTTGTAAAATTAGATGCTCATGCATTAACTTACTTTTCATCTTCCATTCATTGTTCTAAATGCTTCACATTTATTTCCTTACCACATACATATGTTCCTACATATTCCACTACTAATTCTTTACCTCTTGAGATGACCAATGTGATTAACATTGTATAAGAATTGAAAGATAAGATTAAGGAATTATACCAAGGGTCTCAAAAGGCTTGTTACGACATCACTTCAAGTGAAATATTACTTAGCCATTTGGCATATGATGTGGTCTCGTTTCCAATATGAATATATATTTGATTGATGTGTCTCTAATTATATTATCACACATGCATGTACGCATGCACACACATACAAACACACGCATGCACACATGCACGCGCACGCACACACACATGCACACTCACACGCACACGCACATGCACACGCACACGTGTGTGTGCATGTGCATGTGCATGTGCATGAGCATGAATGCACACACACATACGCATATGCATGTGTCGATACGCATGCATGCACTCTCTCTCTCTCTCTCTCAATGTTCATTTATCATGCGTGTACACATCATGATAGACTTCTTCATACCTAATATATGTTCCTTCTATGTTTAACTTAATCAAGTGTTTTTTATGTCATATGGTGCCATGATCCATATCACACCTCATTTTCATTTCACGCCCTTTCCTACATTTTTCGATGATCCATAGCATGCATCTATTGGGGCAAGGACCTATGCTTGTATCTTACTTTGTTATATCTTGCCCACATAAGGGCATATCATTATTTACCATATAGTGGATATACATTACCCATAGTGGGGCAGCTTATTCTTATATACACATGTTTTATATACAATCCACATTATGACCTAACCCATTCCTATGCTTATATTTACGTACATATTTCCCATATGGATAATGATACTTTTGATTTTACTCTTCCCAAAAAGGGAAACTTGTTCCTATGGTTCCACTAATTTTATGTGCCTACTTGGAGCATATTACCTTCCACACTGACACTTAGCATTATTTTCTAGTAAGGGGCCCAACCTGTTCCTATGATTCCACTTACTATATTTTTCCTACTTGGGTGTATTTCATTTCATGCCTACATCGATCATAGCTTGCCCGCATAGGGGGAAACTTGCTCCTGAGATCCCATTAATTATATATGCCTAATGGGGGCATATTACCTCTGGATATTATATCAATTATACCTTGCTCATATGGAGGCACCTTATTCTTTTGTCCCCACAAATTACATTGTTCCTCTTGTGGCATATTGCATGTAGGCTCTCATGACTTTTATCTCACCCATTATGGGGCACAACATTCATATATTTACATTGTTGATGTATTTCACATAAGGGGCATCCTCCATTTGTGCTTACATATATTTTATCAAAGGACCACATGACAACATATTACTATTGTTCTTGCAAAGGATTTACTGGACCTACATGAAGCAACTTACTCATTACTTACATGATTTCACAATGATATCTTACTATTTTATACATTAGTGCTTTTATTTTCCTATCTTACACATGATACAAATAATCCCATTCTTTCAATATATTCAATTCACATGTTCATCGCACACCTCAAAAGGGGGACATGTATATACATCTTTTGTATCAAGACTCTAGGACACCTAAGCACTCTCTTGCTCCCTCATTTGGAAGTGATTACATGATGTTTTCTGCAAGTCATATATGGCCTATCCCACTTGGTCTCATCCCCAAACACATATATCAAGAATTAGTACATATTATGAAAATGGATTTTAAAAGGGCACCATCATAGTTTTTAACACAAACATGTGTATTTGTTCATATTATTCCTTCCTAGATTTTAGCAATTCATTGATTACAAATTTATATAGATTGTGGCTCAATTGCACAAGTTTTTGTATGCTTGTAGAGGTATAGGTTTCCATACTCCAATACACATAAACCTGAATATTATTACAAAATCCTCACAACCATCTATTGTGGAAACCAATTGGTCTCTTTCCTTTTGAATATCAGCGCGCGATTATTTTGATACCAACTTCAAGAACTTTCAACATTTTTCTAACTAACTGGGATGAATTTGATGTATCCACTTGAATGTTTCACTTTTATATGTATGCACATACACATCAAATCAAGTCATAATGTATACACCTAATTTTGGTGTTGGACTAGTAATTTGTTATGATTATAGTGTATTTGTGTGATTATCAACTATTGGTCCGGACTAGGCTCTTACTAATGCATGTTCCTTGTGTTTATTCAAATTTCAATGTGTTTCTCCGCAATTCTCTCATGTTTCCTCTAGTTTTCTTTCTCTTTCTCCCATTTTCTCTCCCCTCCATGGTTTGCCGGCAATTTAGTAAATTTTTGGTTAGTGCATAAAACTGTACTATAGTTCTAGGTTTTCCATGTTTTATGGGTGTTTTTAACCTTTAATTATGGATCTATCAAGAGTTTGGCCCTTCACTATTGGCTTTTCATGCCCATTGTGTGTTGGAGTACACACCAATATGGTCCTGATCTAAATTCAATAAATCTATAAATGTATAGTTGCATATGTGCATTGGAGAATGAATATTTTATACAAGGAATGAATTATTGAATTGGTAGAGAGTATCCCCATGCCAAAAAAAGACTCCAAGCAGTTAGAAAAGAGCATTTAGCATTTTCTTACTACACTTATTAGAACAATAAAAATGATAAGGGTTGAGACACTTGCATTATACTTGAATGCTTGTTGAATTGGATTATACTCGGTGTGTTTTCTTCTAAACTATTTGATATCTCACAATGGAGTGATAATGCATGCCCCCATTAACTTTCTCTAGGTTTTAAGGTTTTGTGAGGCGTTGTGGTCACATTTGGGTTCCAAGGAAGGAGAGTAGTTTCTCATATAGATATGAGAAAAAAGAACGATATTTTTGGAGCCTAAGAGGAGACAAAAAAGGTCATCAACTCATCTTCTATATTAACTAACAATGACTAGAAATGTACTACGGTTTTCGCTGAAAGCTAGAATAATAACACAAGGCTATGGTTTTAGCACATCTACTATGTTTCCATTGCTTTTACAGGTTTGCTTCATCTTGATATCTTAACAGGCTTTGTAGTTTGTATTTATGACAATTATCTCCCAAATTATGACAAAACCAATCACACTCTTAAAACCCTCTTTAACCATTTAAATTAATTTTCAGAATTTTTTAATGCAATTAAGTCTGATTTATTGAACTAAATTCATTTTCACCTCGTTGGCCGTAGTGCATTGTTGTAAAACCCCGTTCCAGATCCTAAGATCTTCAATTAAATGACTTATTTATTTGGTAATACCTACATGAAATGACATCAGTTATCAATGCATAAAAATTTATTTTCATTGACAGAATATTAAAACTAAGCCTCACTGTTGACTAGTTATCAACTGAAAACTTGAGCACCATGGTGTGCCTGTAGATCTGGCCTGGATGCACAATCACAGATGGAAAGTTTGGCTGATTGACTGAATTAGGAAATGCCTGAGTCTCGAAGCAGAAAGAAGATTGTGCCTTGTATATCACACCTCCTTTGCCCACTATGTTGTTGTGATTATTACTAGTGTAGAACTGCATGCCTGGTGCACTTGTCCACACCTCAAGCACCCTTGAACTCCATGGATCCTTCGCTCTTGCAGCAATTTTTAACCCCTTTATTGGCTTGGAACCGTCAAGAACATAATTGTGATTAAACCCAGGAGGGACCTCATTGCTTGGAACCTTATTGATTCTGCTCCTAATAGTAGTCTCTTCAGTCAAATCCAAGGGAGTTCCTTTCACAGGTAAAATCTGGCCTGTGGGAATGAGGGTCTTGTCTGTGGGAGTATAATGTGAAGCCCATATTTTTACAGAATGGTCAAGTATATCCCTTCCGCTGCCTTGCCCTGCAAGGTTCCAGTATGCATGATTTATAAGGCTTACAGGAGTGGCCTTGTTTCTTGGTATTGCCTCCATCTCTAGTGTTAATTCCATATCCCCACTTATAGTATATGTGGCAGACACATCAAGATCGCCAGGAAATCCTGTTGCAGTACAAAAACAATGCCCACATTAGAACCCCACTTGTTTTTGTTATTGTTTTTGGCTGATAAGCAAATCTAAAACAATACCCATATCAAAATTGCACTTGTTTTTGTTGATAAGCAAATCTAAAACAATACCCACATTGAATTTGCATTCATTTTTTTTAAGAAAATCTAAATCAATGGCCCCATTGAAAATTTACCTTCTTCACCATCAAAGCTGTGGTAAACAAACTTAATAGAAGGTTTGCTTCCACCCTTCATTTCCTTGACTTTCCATAACACATTATCAAAACCCCTCTTTCCTCCTGCATTTTATAAGCTTTGTTACAGAGTTCAAAAACTTTGAGCTAATCTGCCAAGGATTTTAATGTGAAGAAAATAAAACCATGTCAGTTCAGGGCAGGGCAGAAATGCATTCACCATGGAGGGAATTATTCCCATCATTGGCAAGCAAATGGTATGTTTTCCCATCAAGGGTGAACTGTGCATTCTTGATTCTGTTGGCTACACGGCCCACAATGGCACCAAAGTAAGGCCTACTGGAGCTCATGTTCTGAAAAAGACACACCCAGATGAATAAATCTGTGCCTGGTACAGATCCATGACTACTCTAAAGAAAAATGTAACAAGTAAATACTTGCCATGTATGAGGCCAGAGAATCATATCCAAGAAGTATATCTGATAGATGCCCTGCATGTACATAAAATTAATGTGATTAGCAACTTTCCTGCAATACCAAAAGAACTGTGATTCTTTCGACAGTAAAAACAGTACCCATTTTATCAGGGGTCTTCAGAGAGACTAGAGTAGCTCCCCAGTTGGTAAGGTTGATGTGCAGATTGCCCTTATGTAAATCAAAAAAACCTGCAATTCTACTTCCTTTGATGGGCTTTCTTACAAGATTTCCATCCACATGTTGGCATTTCCAGAGAGAAAGTAAGAGGGCAACGGAACCCAATAGCAAGAAACAACAAGAGGGATTTTTTGCCATGACGACGTATGCAAATCGAGGAGCAATGCTCTGTATTTATTTCTCGTGCATTCAATTATTTAATGGGACCCATATGTGGTGCACCCTATCTTTGCACAGTCACCGCGCCACGTCACTGCCACCTGGACGAGTAAAAACACCACCAATGGATGCAGGACCAAATTCTTGACCTCCAGCATTGCACTGCCACCTCACTGCCACCTCAGCGCCACGTGGACGATCCGCGTCAGTGAAGATATCGAAAAAGTCGGATTAATTGCATGGGACCAAGTGTTGTCCACTCGCCGCGCCAGTTGTTGTCCGGGCTACCGCCATGCATTGAATGCTCACCCACCAGCCGTTAATGTGGGCGGGTAGGTTTATGGAGATGGTCACCGCCAAATCGGGCCATGGCATTTCGTGGGAAATGGAGAGGGAGCTCGTTCAGTCTGGTTTTTCGCCTGTTCTGTGGCAGAGCTCGAGCGACCATTTCGTGGTGTCTTGCAGACCGGTGGGTGCGTGCGTTTTCTCCACTCCTGATCGACTTCGTCCTCGGCATTGGCTCGGCCTGCTAAGAAGATGAGAAGAAAAGGCAGAGGTGAGAGCGTTCTCACTCAGGCGATGATCCTTAGTGTTTTTAAACACTGTACTACTATGGAAATTTTGCTTTACTACGTGCAGAAGTTTTACGATTTTGCTGTGCTGTTATGATATGGCTTTGGATTATTTGTTCTTGTAACTTCTTTTGACATGATTGTACTGTGTTTTGTTACTTAAAATGCCTTTACTTATAATTTAAGGACAGTGTTTTGCATTGGTTGGTCCAGAGTTTTCTTGCTCCTCCAAAATGTCTTTCTTTTTCGGCTTTTTTTTGTTCTTCTTCTGGTGCTTTTTGGCCTTGTGGGTGGTGATGTTAAACAGTGATAGAATTTGGTTTAAGACGGATGAATGGTGAAGAATACGCGCAGGGTTAGACAGATAGTGCCTAGGTAAAGATGAACACCCATTAAATCTTTTTGTATATATTTCTGGTTTACTTCAAAAAAAAAAAGCAGAATTTTTATTTTCGTCTGTCTTTGGATTTGATGCCGTAAATCAGATAGACGACTGAAGTAATTTTTTTTATTCAATCTGGGCATTTTTTTTATTTCATGAGCTGAGAATTCTGCTTTGAATTGTTCATTTTCGAAGGATCGGTATTTTGCGTCTAGCGGAAGGATAAATGCAGCTGTGTTTTGAAATGTACTGGATTTAGAATTATGATATGCATGCATTGTTTTGTGCAATTTTTATTAGATTCTGCTGTAAGATTTTAGGGATCTGCCTTTTAAGTCTAGTTGCAGCCATATTTCCAACTGATGTTGGATTTTCAAAACAATCAATGGGATGCTTTAATTTGTACATTTTTCTGGCTGAAGGATGTGCATTTTTTATTCATCTATTGTGAAAGAAATGATATAATCCATGCATTTTATGTTAAGGGTTTTGCATTTCTAGTTATCTGCATTGTAAGTCTAGTGGAAGGATATATGCAGCCTTATTTTCAACCTTTGTTATATTTTTAAAATTTTGAAATGAATGCTTTATTTTGCACACTTGTTTTTCAGTTAAATAGTGGAAGAATAGACACTTCATATTTTCAATGTATGTTGAATTTCTAGAATTGTGAAAGGAGTGCTTTAACAAGTGTGTTTTTCTCAGCGAAGGTTTCAGTTTTTGAGTTATGATGCATTTTGAGTCTAGTGAAAGAATAGAAGCAGCATATTTGTCTATGTATGTTGAATCCATAGAATTTTGAAATGATTTCTGTAACCAAACAATTTTCACAGCTAAATGATTTACTATTTTGGTCATGCTGAATTTTAAGTCTAGTGGAAGGATAGATAAAGCCATATTTTCAACTTATGTCGAATTTCTAGAATTGTGAAAGGAAATGCTCTAATGGTGTATTTTTTTATGTAAAGGATTTATTTATTTTAGTTAGGTTGCCTTTTATTATTTAAGTTTTGTGGAAGAATAAATGCAGTCATTTTTATAAGGTATGAATTTTTAGAATTGTGAAAAGAATGCTCTACTTCTTACGTTTTTTAGTTAAAGGATTTGCATTAATGCAACAATACATTCAATGCATGTGAATTTCTAGAATTATAGAAGGAATGCTTTAAGTTTTGCATTGTCCCAGTTATATGATGCATGTTGTATTTTTAGCATCATGGAAGGAATGTTTTTTTTTTTGGCATTTTCTCAGTCATAGGACGCGAGTGTTAAATTATTAAAGGAAATCTTTGATTCAATTTATCAGCTAAAGGATTTGCATTTGGAGTTGTCTGCATTTTGATTCTAGTGGAAGGTTAATATGAATGTAAGTTGGATTTTTATAATTATGAAAGGATTGCTTTAGTTTGTGCAGTTTTCTCAACTAAATAATTTTTATTTTTAGTCATCTGCATCTTAAGTCTTGTGGAATGATAATTTAGCTATATTTTCCAAAGATGTTGTATTATTAGAATTGTGAAAGTAATAGTTTAAGTTGTGCATTTTTTCACGGTTAAAAGATTTGCATTTTTAGTCTATTTGAATGATAAATGCAGCCATTTTTAGTCTTCCTATGTAGTCTCTAAAGTTATATAGTGCAATATAAATTTCTGCTTCACCTCTTAGTGTATCCAATTGTTGTCTTTCTGTATCAGTACCCAATACTAACTAAGATATTGAACATGTGCCCGCAAACAATGCTTATTACCCCATATGATGATGGTAGTAATTTTTTTGGAAAGTCTTGAGAAATGACTTGTTGAAGTGATTGTAATAGATATGATGTGCATACAATGAAAATATTACTTAATGAATAGTTGACTGTATAGACTTGGTTTTTGTACACTTGTATATAAATTAATATATATTTTTTAGTTCTATCAATGAATAAGAGAATATTGATTAATATAGACTTGGTTCTTAAGACTTGTTTGCATCTTTCAGATGACAATTACAAATGTTCTATTATTGTCTGATTCCAAAAGATCCACCAAGCACATTAAAACAATTTTAAGGTTCTAGTCAGTTCAAATCCCTACGAACTCTGTAATAACTTCAACGATTCTACGCTATTTTTTATTTAAAGATAAAGGCTTACTACTGCAACTAGTCCTTTGAGTTCATCTATATCAATTTTCTTTCCATTCAATCTCTTATAAGTGTGAATCTTGATATCAACTATGTTCTTCTGATAGTTGAATTTCAAAAGAGCAAGAATGTAAATTCATATTCTACTGTATTAATACTGTATATTAAGCCAATACCCATATTTTTCAATATTCTCTCCCTCGATCGAAATATTTAGCCCTTGCTAAATCTTTTTCAATCCTTATTTGTAACTAATCTTCTCTAACAATCTCATTTCAATGTTCTTGGAACTCAAAAATTCTGATCATATTGTTTCCTACACCAATTCCAATACTCTCTTTCGTTTCCAATGAGTCAGTAAATGTCTCTATTTTTTAGTATTTTGTTATTAGTATGTTTTTATATTAAGCAATGGTATGCTTTTATATTCAACAATAATATGTTATTAATTCAGTAATGAACTCTGGTTCTTTGCGTTTCTTGGTATCTTGGATCTTCTCAATATCAGTTTGTAGTTTTTGTCTAATTATAACATCCCTTTATGTCAATTCTTGTTCAATATTTCTATTGTTTGAAGAATCGTACTTAGGCAGTGATGGTAAGATTCCCCTAATTTAGTTCTATCAATGAATAAGAGAATATTGATCAATTTAAAAATGTCTTATTCAACATTTCATGCTTCCATGTTTAATTAATAATGATAGGGGAGAAAACGGTTGGGTTGTATTAACTTCACATATCAACATTAAAATACTTTCATGCTTCATGCTTCCATGTTTAAATGCCTTTCTTTCTATGGAATTTTATAGTGTTTATTTTGCATTACACACATTCGGCTTCCAAATTTCCTTCATCTCAGAGTTTCAGCAAAATGAACTTTTTAGTGTTTATATAGAAACAACAGGAACTTTAATGAAGATATCTAGTAATTTCTGCTTCACCTCTTAGTGTATCCAATTGTTTTCTTTTTGTATCAGTACCCAATTGTTTTCTAAAAAACTTAGCAGCATTACCTCATCATTGGACTTAAAGTAATCTATTTTCTAATACCCAAGTACCCCTTTAAGCAATTTCTAGGTCTAATTATAGACAGATTTACAGGTCTACTAACCCCTTTAAGCAATTTCTAGGTCTAATTATAGGCATTACCACTCTCTGTTACTGCCATTTACATTGTTTTCTGTTGTAATTGCTCGCTTCTGTATTAGCGTTCTCTCGATCTTGAGTCTAAATGTTTGAAGTGTCTTCCATGGTTCATATATACATGTTGCTCCCAAGGGCTGCATTGCTGTAACGCATTGCACCGGTTGTAGTGCACCCTATCTTTGCACAGTCATTGCACCACGTCACTGCCACCTGGTCGAGTAAAAACACCACGCCATTCGCCGCGCCAGTTGTTGTCCGGGCTACCGCCATGCATTGAATGCTCACCCACCAGCCGTTAATGTGGGCGGGTAGGTTTATGGAGATGGTCACCGCCAAATCGGGCCATGGCATTTCGTGGGAAATGGAGAGGGAGCTCGTTCAGTCTGGTTTTTCACCTGTTCTGTTGCAGAGCTCGAGCGACCATTTCGTGGTATCTTGCAGACCGGTGGGTGCGTGCGTTTTCTCCACTCCTGACCGACTTCGTCCTCGGCATTGGCTCGGCCTGCTAAGAAGATGAGAAGAAAAGGCAGAGATGAGAGGGTTCTCACTCAGGCAATGATCCTTAATGTTTTAAAACACTGCACTATTAAAATAGTTAGCATAATCATACTGATATATTAACATAAGTTTAATTGTATACAAAGTATTCTGATTACATACGCAAAATTAATATGAGTATTCTGATTACACCGCCAAATAGGGTGTAAAATAAAGAGCGTCATCATATTGATATATTAACATAAGTTCAATTGTATACATGGACGCCTGGAAAGTATTCTGATTACATATGCAAAATTAATATGAGTATTCTGATTACACCGCCAAATTGGGTGTAAAATATGGAAGAGCATCATCATACTGATATATTAACATAAGTTTAATTGTATACATGGATGGCTGGAAAGTATTCTGATTACATACGCAAAATTTATATTGCACTATATAACTTTAGAGACTACATAGGAAGGCTTCGGTGAATACATCTAGCAAAATTGTATCACCAACAAAATTACTACCATCATCATATGGGGTAATAAGCATTGTTTGCTGGCACATGTTCAATATCTTAGTTAGTGTAAGTAATATTGCCCTCTTTCTATACTGCTTTTGGATTTTCTTTTCCTGCCGATACAGTGTTTGATTGGCCAACTGAAAAGGGATTTAGAATCCCTTTTGACAGAGCATTTGGTTGCCCAACTGATAAAGGATCTGGTCCCCCTGCTGAAAAAGGATTTGGTTGTCCGCTTGAAAAGGGATTTGCACCTGTTGTTGACAGAGGAGTTGGTTGCCCTGCTGAAGCTTGCATCCATGGTGGCATTGCAAATGAACTACTAGGACTGCTTGAACTTGTACAAAGTAAATGAGGTGATACATACCAAGATGGAACTGTACAAGAGTTATTCATAAGTGATGGAGGTGTTCCAATTTGAGCATAACCTGGAATTTGAATATTTAACATATCTTGAAAAATCCTTCGATTTTCATGATCAGTTGCAGAACTTACACGCATCCTCTTTTCGTATTCCCTTAATTGATTTGCAAGTTCCCTCTCCCTCTTCTCTTGCTCTTTCCTTTGTTGCTTGTGTGCCTTCTCAATCTCTTTCTGTTGCTCCTTAGCCTGCTTCTCCCTTTCTCTTTCAAGCTTCTCCTGCAATCTTTTTTCTTTTGCTGCAAGTCTAGCAACCTTTTTTTCTTGTGCCAGTTCTTTTTTCCGTAACTTTAGTTTTGCTTGTTCCTCCTTTTTTCTTTCCGCATCAACCAATAGCTCCATGTACTCAGGTGCAGTCAAAATCTGTGAATGCCTACTCAGTCTAATAGAACCATCTGATTTGTTTATGATCTCCCTTGGAAGTCGTAGAAAATGGGAAAGTAACGTACCGCGTCCATCTTGGTTTTCAGTCTCTTCAGGGTGTTGAGGTTCATGTGGCATAACTTCTAAGTTAATTTCATTTTCTTGAGCATCCTCTTGAAATTCGACTTCGTCTTGTTCATCCTCATCTCCAACATCTGCATAGTAATGAATTATTGCTTCTTGTTCTAGTCCTTCAGGAAAGGAAGGCAGATTTAAGCTTTGATCTTCTGTGCTGGATGGTAGCTTGTAACCCAAGTTTTTCATGGCATCCTCTAACCATTGTGGCGGGTTAACTTGACTTGGCAAAGACAAATCATTGTTACTTACAAAATCTGAAGACCCCTCCTTATTGTTGATGATGTTACTTGGGTTTCCAAGAGCACCGTTTAGCTCCACTCCATGTGTTGCAGCTGCTTCCATATCATCTCTAGAGTCAACATTTTGCATGAATTGAGTTTCAGGCACCACCTCTTCACTGTCATTTAATTCAGGATTTATTCGTTGAGATAGGCTCAAAATGTTTGTGACAGCATCAACAACTTCCTCACCTTGCATGTCAAATGCCTGGCTGCATGCCATGTCATTTAGGAGAGCATCATAATTCAATGGCCAAATACCAGTTCTTTTGAAACCTGCAATTATGTTAGATGGTGTCTGTGCCTTTTTTAAGGCTCTACTTGCAAGCTCAGCAATGTCACTCCTTTTCACATCTGCACATTTGTTCTCTGCCATCCATTTGGACCTCTCAGCTCTAAAATATGTCTTGAAAGGGCTGAACACACTCACGTCAAGAGGTTGCAACTTATGACTAGTATGTGCTGGTAGTGTTATCAAATCAATGCCCAATTTGTTTGCCTCCTCCACAGTTTGTAATGCTACATGGCTGCCATGGCCATCAAATATCAATAGGTGTCTATTATTTGGAGAAACACCGCCTGGTACTGAACGTGCAAAATGACATAGCCAATTTAAAAACAATTCCTTTGTCATCCATGCATTTGGATGTGCAGCCATACATGCTCCAGGTTCACAATTTTTAATGTAATTCTTTATCATTCTCTTTCCCTTGAACAAATAAAATCCTGGGATTGACATACCTGCTGCATTGACACAACACAATATAGTGATCCACTCCCTGCTCTTTGGTATTACCTTTGGGACATTACGACTGCCCCTCTTTGCAATTACACGAACTCCACAATTTCTTCCAGCCTGCAAACCAGTCTCATCACAATTCCAGATTTTATGAGCGCCGTATGAATAGGTTCCATAGATTTTGGCCAAATTATCATAAAATTTGGTTACTATTGCAGGGCGCAAGTTTAAAGCTCTATCCCTGTCAAGTCCCTCAGCGGTTCGGATTGCAAGGTCTGGATGACGTTTTCTGAATCCAGCCCACCATGATTTACCAGGAAACCCATCTCTGAAGGGGTTTTGTCTTGTTTCACAAATCTGAGCAACATTTGCCTTTAGCTGCATTAACTCCAAGCCATGACCCATATCAGCCATTTCTTTGCACCATTCAACAATTTCCTCTTCTTCTTCTTCAGTTAGAACTGTTGGAGGACCCCTCCTCTTTGTGTGGGTGAGACCATTTAGCCAATAGTGTAATGATGTGGGTGGAATGGAATACTTCTTTGCTGCTGCTCTAACTGAGAACCCATTAAACTCAACATCATCTATCGCCTTTTCCATATCTTCTTTTGTCCAACCTCGGATGACACTAAGCTTCTTTGTTGCAGATGTTCTTTGAACCGAGACAGTGGGTGGGTTTCTACATTCTGGTTCATTACCAGTTGGTGCTGAATTATCCTCTTCATCACTTAAATTATGTGATAATTGTACACCTCTCACTCTTGGCCTCCTTGATCTTCTAGCAATAGCACCTTTTCTCATGGTGTAAATGAAATACCTGATTCACAGCATGAAAGATGATTGTTGGAAAAGAAACTATAAATATACCAAAAATGAATGCTGGAATATGCTAGAATATGAATGATTTTGTTTAATTTTTAGGAATTAATTGACTTGTAGTTTTCATTATGACAATGTTGTATAGTTCAACAATGTTGTATATTGCATTTCAGAATTCACTATATTGTTCGTTAGAAATATGGAAGGGAAAATTTATAATGAAAACATTAACGGCTGGTGGGTGAGCATTCAATGCATGGCGGTAGCCCGGACAACAACTGCCACGGCGAGTGGACAACACTTGGTCCCATGCAATTAATCTGACTTTTTCGATATCTTCACTGACGCGGATCGTCCACGTGGCGCTGAGGTGGCAGTGAGGTGGCAGTGCAATGCTGGAGGTCAAGAATTTGGTCCTGCATCCATTGGTGGTGTTTTACTCTATAAATTTTCCCTTCCATATTTCTAACGATTGGTAACAGCTTAGCTCTAAACTCTATAAATTTTCCCTTCCATATTTCTAACGACAATTCAGCAAAGGATTGGTTCCATCAAGTCACATTAGATTTTTTTGAAAAGGATTTGTCGAGAGGATTGGTAACAACTTAGCCAAATACCAGTTCTTTTGAAACCTGCAATTATAGTGTTTTTACTCGCCCAGGTGGCAGTGACGTGGCGCGGTGACTGTGCAAAGATATGGTGCACCACAACCGGGTCCTCTCCCCTAGTTGTTAAAGCTAAGTTGTCGTTAGAAATATGGAAGGCATATATTTATAATGAAAACATTAACGGCTGGTGGGTGAGCATTGCTAGGGGATAGGCACCGGTTGTGGTGCAGGGTCCAATAATGGAGACAGTTTTTAAATTGGTCAATATTATCTTATTCATTGATAGAATTTAAAATTTTCCTTCCATATTTCTAACGAGAACTTGACAAACTACATTGACTGTATTGTATTGTTTATTACTGGAAACATGGAAGAATGAAATGTTGAATAATACAGTGAATTTTTAAATTGGTCAATATTACTTATTCATTGCTAGACTAAAAATTTCTATGTAGTTTTTAAAGTTATGTTTTCAATATATTTTAAATTTCTATGTATACAATAAAACTTATGCTAATATCACAGTGATGATTGGAAAAAATACTTTTCAACTGGAGAATGAGATATCTGGAAAAAATGAACAATACAGTGAATTCAGAAATGCAATATACAACACTGCTGGACTATAGAACGCTGTTGTGGTCATATTCCGACAGAGTTGTATATTCCAGTAGTGTTGTATTTAAAGTTATGTTTTCAATATAAATTTTGCACATGTAATTAGAATACTTTCCATCTTTCTATGTATACAATAAAACTTATGCCAATATACACAGTGATGATTGTAGAAAAAATTATTTTCAACTGGAGAATGAGATATCTGCACATGAAAAAAGAATATACAGTCCATTCAGAAATGCAATATACAACATTATGCTGGACTTATAGAACCTATATGGCAGTCATATGAGCTGTATATTCCACTGTTGTATTTAAAGTAATGTTTTCAATATACTGATTTTCCCATGTGGAAAAGACTATTACATACTTTCCTTGCCCTTTGTGTGTAAGCAAATTTTATGTGCAATACTTGCGCTAAAACTTATGTTTTTTCAATTACATCATATTGTAAATATCTGACAGACACATAAACGTTGTTTCCAGCCATGTCTTTAAAGCAATCTTGAAGTATTTAGCATTTTATTAAGAATTATTCAAAAAGCAATGGAGGTTATTTATTATTAGCTTTAATACTGCAAACTGTTACTTGCCAGTGAGTAAATGTATCACTGTGCAAAGTTTTGATATTTCCTTCATCCTTTTAGTTGGTTTTAGATACATAGCAGTGTTATGTCCAATCCTAACATGTATTAGGAGTTCCAAAATGATCAAAGCACCTTTACTTACAGCTTTGCTAGAAATCTGTTTGTCAGTTGTTATTGCCAGATTTAGCAATGTATACATGTCCAGGAGAAGTATTTGAAGAAATGTTGCCTAGCTAATAATGGTTTTAGCAGCATTATTGTCCAATCCTTCATCAAAAAAATCTAATGTGACTCGATGGAACCAATCCTTTGCTGAATTGTCGTTAGAAATATGGAAGGGAAAATTTATAGAGTTTAGAGCTAAGCTGTTACCAATCGTTAGAAATATGGAAGGGAAAATTTATAGAGTAAAAACACCACCAATGGATGCAGCACCAAATTCTTGACCTCCAACATTGCACCGCCACCTCACTGCCACCTTCAAATATATGTTTTATCCTAATTTCTCAAAAATTCAGTCTGTAGTTTTTGGTCTCATAGAATGCCATGATGGCAGGATATGCACAAATTAGATTTGTTGAAAAGACTTCATAAACTTTAAAGCAAATGCAATTGGCATATACAACTCTGCTGCAATATGCAAACACTGAAAAAATAAATAGAGGGCTTGAATTATGAAATAGTTTGTAATTCATAAGTGTCTTACCTGAACTGCACTGCTCCTCACTTCTTCAACTTGGAGAGATGAAAACTGCATGAACAAATGGAATTGTAATCCATCCTCCAGCTTTTATTCTATCATCCTAAATTCTGATTGGTTGATGTTAGTTGACATGGATTCACTATGAAAGTTCAATCAAATGGCTGAGATTTATTGGGATTTAATCCAATGGATAATATTTTAGTTGGTCATTTTTATTATTTTATGCAGCTGGTTACACAATTTATTGTTCATATGGTACTGAGTTTTTAAACACTTTGAAAGGTGAGACTGACCATAATTTCATTTATTGTTATGCAGGTGTTTACTTGGATTGAAGACTCTTACATCAAAACTAGTGCATGGGATTTGAGATCTGGGTTGGAAAGTCTTGAGAAATGACTTGTTGAAGTGACTGTAATAGATATGATGTACATACAATGAAAATATTACTTAATGAATAGTTGACTGTATAGACTTGGTTTTTGTACACTTGTATATAAATTAATATATATTTTTAGTTCTATCAATGAATAAGAGAATATTGACCAATTTAAAAACTGTCTTATTCAACATTTCATGCTTCCATGTTTAATTAATAATGATAGGGGAGAAAACAGTTGGGTTGTATTAACTTCACATGTCATTCAAAATATGTTAAAAAAAAGGTGAATGACTTTTCACCTACTATCTCCACTAATGGACCCTGCACCACAACCGGGTCCTCTCCCCTAGAGGGGACTATCTCTTTCGAAACCCAAAATTCGAAAAGATTTTTATTAGAACCATGGAGGAAAGTGAAAAGTAAATTTTCATGCCCGTTTTTTGACCCAAAATTACAATGAAAAATAGAACAATTGTTTTAACAACACAAGTCATGGTTCCTTCCACAACATTTTCTAAATATGATTTGCAACATAAACATTAGCCATGGAGAATCCCATTTTAGTTTATAGATCTTGAACAATTTTAATTACTTGTTTATTCTTTTATTTTGCAAAACATTAGAGTGCACAAGGATAGGGATTGTAGCACAAGGTTGGTTTTAAAAGGTATCAAAACAAAAAACTCTTTTTACACAACCAATACTCCTAGGGAGATCTAAACAAAAAGAACATAAATAGTTGAAGCACAAGATTGGTTTCGAGAGTTTTAGCGTGTAAAGCCTTTGTCTCAAACAAACAACTACAAGGATTCATTTTACTTCAAATAGAACAAAAAACATATCAAGGAAAACTTATTTTTGGTCAACTAACACCATTTTCCCCCTTTTGGTGCTTCAATCTGAATTTTTATATATTTTAAGCACTTAAGGTCCCCTAAAATCATTTCCATCAGATAGGAAATTTCTTCCCCTTTCCAGAAATATAAAGAAGTCCTTCTAACTCCTCATATTTTGCAAATGGCGGGCCGACGGGCCTTGGAAGGATTTTTTGCCAAAAGTGGGCTGGCGGGCCTAGGGAAGATTTTTTGCCAAATGGGAAGATTGTGGACTGGCGGGGTGGCGGGAGATATTTTGGCATTTTTGCACTTTTTGCAAAAGGCACAAGTTATAATTGCGGGCCCGCGAGCCCGAGAAGGATTTCTTTTGCTAAGTGGAAAATGCGGGCCGGTGGGCCTGGGGATGACTTTTGCCAAAATGAGAAGTTGTGGAGCCATGGGCCTGGAGAAGTATTTTCACCAAATGTAAAGTTGCGAGGGCCCTGGAAGGGCCACATGCCTTTTAACTTCCAAAGGTCAAGCCCAAGGGGCAGTCTCCAAACAAAGCACTTTGGAAGATTTCCACACTGGTCTCAAAAGAGTAGTTGAAGCAAAATGGCCAGATGGGATGGTCCATCGCTAAGTATGGAAAGGGACCCATGGAAGGTGCCACGTGCCTCAATGGCACAACTTCAAAGGGCAGGACCCAAAGGTGGAGACCCAAACAAGTGCAAGCTTCCACGTGTCCCAGGTAAAAAAGGGACAGAGTTAGTTTAATCGGCTAAGTATAAGAGAGCCAGTGGAAGCTTCCACGTGTCTCATCGACACAATTTCAAAGGAAACTCCAAAGTGAGTTTCCCAAATGAGCATGACCTGAGCTCCACGTGTCAGAGTCAAAAAAGGAAATAGAGTCGGCTGTTGAATCGACTAAGTATAAGCAACGGAAGGCCTCCACGTGTCTCATCGGTGCAACTTCAAAGGCAAACCCAAAGGAGTCCCAAACAAGTGCCAAGCCCTCCACGTGTAGGGTCAATAGAGTTGTCATTGAAAATTCTAAATAGAGGCAGGCCAACAAAAGGGTAGAACTCGGCCATTGAAAAGCTAAATAGGAAAGCCAAGGAGGCCTCCATGTGTCAGCTCCACATAACTTCAAAGGTAAAAATTGGAGGCAGTCCCTAAATGAGTGTTGAAGCCTCCATGTGTCTAGGGTCAGACATATGGCCCCGCCAAACAAAAGGGACTTAGCCAAAACAAAAAGAAAAGCCATGGAAGGAGCCATGTGTCTCTTCGGTGCTCTTTCAAAGGTAAAATCCAAAAGTGGTCCCCAAACATGAAGCTCTCCATGTGTCCCGTGTCAGGCACAGTGTCTCCGCCAAAAGAGGGACTTAGGAAGAATAAAGGAAATAGAGAAGGCCCATGGAAGCCTGCCACGTGTCAGTTTGGCACAACTTCAAGAGTGAAAGGAAGGGGTTGAATCTTCAAGAACGTGCGAGGCTGCCATGTGGACCCTGCATGGATGGACTCTTTTAAATAGAGTGAGCCCCAACCCTGATCTTCAGACAGCCATATCTTTCGACTGGAAGCTCATATTTTAGTGGGAGAGGACTTTTTGGAAAGCTCTCGACGGCTGCTTCTCATCCACCACCATTAATGTTTCAGTCCACCATTTTCAAGGTTGTCAAGTGTCCCACCTACCACCATGATGAAGAATGGGCCTCCTTTCTTTCCCAACAAGGGACAACACATGGGGCATCATTGTTGCAGTAAATCATTGTTGAGTAGGTGGATTCAATGCTCTTCTAGGGGTGGTTGAAGTAGGTTTGAATTCTTCCCTCTCTCCTTCTCTCATTCTTCTATATATTGTAAAGGAGGGGCATATTTTCAAAAGGTTGGTCATTTTTCTCTCCTGCCCCCCTCTCTCTTTCTTCCTTAGGGTAGAATGTGGAGTCTAAGCCTCCTCTCTTGGCTCTGTAATGGCATTTTCTTGCCTCTTGCCCACTGATGATGTACTGTGTGAACTCATGGAGCAATAAAATTTGTTTTGTGATGCATTTTGTCCATCCTTTGCTTATTTTATTGTCTCTTCTTGCCTCTCATCATTGCAGGGTATACTGTGCATACTTCTGATGTCTATTGCAGGTTTTGGGAGCTGTGTTTAATGGGTTTGAAGTGGTGTTCTGTGTGAACTTTATCTTTGGTTTGTGATGCATCTGTCCATCCTCTCCATTTCTCACCTCTCTCCATTTCAGGTAGTTGGATTTGTGATCAGCCACTTCCTTTTCTGGTGTATCACCGCTTAGTGTAGGCTTTGTTTTCATGCATTTCTCTCTCTCCTTGTCTCCTTGGAAGGTTAGATTAGGATTAGATAGTTTTCCTGCACTAGAGTAGCTTGTGGCAGGTAGTTTAGGAAGAAGAACCAACTTTCTCTGGAGGGCCATCTCAAGTCCGCAAGTCCCACAGCTTGAGAGATGGTCCAATGTTATGCAATCACACCGAATGCCCCACTCAGATCTGAGGCCATTCGGGGGTGTTGTGATTTTGCATCAACAGTTTTGGCATGCCCGGTGGGACACTGAGGTTAGATTTTTCTCATCTTTCCAAGGTGTCTCATTATCAAACAACAAATCTTAAGCCACCGTGTGACCACATCAACAGTTTTGGCATGCCCAGTGGGACAGGTCTGAAGCACCTTACCACTTCATTTCATCAAGTTGATGTGTTCTTGGTGAGATTCAGCCTTTTGAGGCACATGCAAAGCACATCTGGTGACTCCATCTGGTCAACAACCCATCTCTAAGTTGCAGACCTTCTTCCCATCCATTTTTCTTTCCACATCTTTCATTTTCTTCCATCCCATGAAGTTGTGCAATCATGACTTCATTCCCATCTTGGAACTCACACTTGCAGCAACAACAAGTGCATTCCACCTCCAATGTATTTCACGACTCCTCCAAATCAACATTATGATCAGATTCAAAATCATTATGCTTACCCATATGAGCAGTGTCAAAACCAGTTTGGCTATGGAAGCTTATCAAGAAGGGATATGCATATGCAATGAAACAACTATATGGAGAATGCTGATTTGTAGGAGAAGATTCAAAGAATATAGGCTAGTATGGTGCATTCCAGGGCTACAACTCAAATGAAGGCATTCAGGATTGGTTGCAGGGCACCTTGTCCATGGGTCGGCCCTTTTCCAAGACACTACAGCCCACAGGAGAAGCTTGACTTCATGATTGAGATGTTTCCCCAACTTGCATAGTGGGACTGAGGAGATAGAGGCCTATGAACTTGGTGTCAGGGAGCCTTGTCAATGGGTAAGTCCTACACCATCATCATAGATTTTCCTCTCCTCTTCCCCAAGCAGCACCATCTCAACCAGAGCTTCAATTTCCAAGCTTCCCATCTGCTGCCCCAAGTGTTGATTTCCCTTCTCCATCCCCTAGTCTTCCATCTCATCTCATTTCCTCTTCCCTTTTCCCTTCCAAATCCAAGTCCCCTCCACAAGAGCCAAAAGCAATGCCTTCCCCTCCACCACAAATAAGGAAACAACTAGTGGAGACCCCACCCACCACTCCTCCTACTCTCCCAAGTCCATGTCAGGGAGAGACTCCAAAAAACAAGTCAAGGAGAGCAACAAGAAGAAGAGCCAAGAAAAGAAGAAATGATCAAAAACTTGGTAAGCTTGGCTCTTAGATTTGGAATTACAAAGATTCCCTTGTTGGTTAAGCCCATGGAGGAGGCTGAGGTCAAGCCACAAGTGGTGGAAGCTTCAGCTACAGCACAAGCACAAGAAGAAGGAGCTACTCCAAATCCAAAAGAAGAGGAGTACATTCTGGCTATGGAGGAGAACCATACAGTTTCAGAGGCTCCAAGTGCAGAGAAGGCCACAGAAGAACC
Source organism: Taxus chinensis (assembly GCA_019776745.2). Lineage (NCBI taxonomy): Eukaryota > Viridiplantae > Streptophyta > Pinopsida > Cupressales > Taxaceae > Taxus > Taxus chinensis. The sequence goes on from CM034157.1 coordinate 139,961,197, forward strand.
TTCAGTTCTTCCTCCCACTTCATCCCCTTCAAGCTCTAATGTCGAAGAAGAGTTTGAGCTTTCAAACTTCATGTTTGAAGATGAGGGGAACCATGGTGAGAAAATTACAGATCAGGAGGACACCATGGAGGAGGTCGAGCACATGCAAGCAGGACAATGAGGAGGCAGATTATCTGTCTGACTTGGAGGATTGCTTTGATGGAGAGGATCCCAGGAGATCACATCATTTTCTCCTCCATCATCCACCTTCCAAGCACATGAGTCCACTGCCATGGAGGAGAGCATTCAAGGACAACAGCCTGCATCTCACAATGGCCCTCTGGAACCAAGGTTGGAGGATCATAATCTTCCATGTTCTTCTCAGGAGGAGGAAGGGAAAGAGCACGAGGATCTAATCTCATCCACACCATCCACCCAGGAAGGTCCACAAGAAGACTCCATTCTTGGAGTTGAAATTCAGAGCAATGGGCACATCCATCAGGATTAGACCATGCCCAATCAGGTACTTGGCTTCATTGGAGCCAAGGGAGAAGCCAAAACAAGTCATGCTTACTTCAAGACATGAGGATGAGTATCAAAGTACCAAGGATCAGCTGCAATGCCTCTTCAATCAAATGCAGAGCAACTAAAAGAGGCATTTTTCTTATTTCCAGTTGATACCTTGATGATTTGGGTGGAGGATCGGCCTCTATAGTCAGTTTTTCACTCATATAAGCAGCCATGTTCAGTGTCAAATCATTTACATGGCTGCCATTTTTTGAGAAAGGGAAGCTACTTCTCCCTGCCAGTTGCAGTAGGATTTGTTTGAGTTTTCTTTGATAGGGTTAGTGTAGGAGTAGGAGTAGGTTTTCTTTCAGTAGAAGAAGTGCTTGTGCACACTCTGCATATCCCACTTGGGGCATGTATGATTTCCAGTTTTGTACATAGTGTGTTGTGGTGTTTTGTTGCTCATGCACAGTACATTGGAAGTAGCATTTGGTGAGATCAGCTCCAGTTCCAGTGGTGTTCCAAGTGGCTCAGGGATTTCAAAGATTATGATCAGATTTGTGTTTATCAGACTATCATTCATGACTCCATGCCCAATGGATGCTTCAAGGCAACTGATCATTTCACCTAGCAGGCAGGTGATCCCCATGAGTCACCAAATTGTTGACCAAAATAAGCTCACACTTATTTTTGGTCAACTAACACCAGAAGAAAATTCAAGGTGCTTCAATCTGAATTTTTATATATTTTAAGCACTTAAGGTCCCCTAAAATCATTTCCATCAGATAGGAAGGAAGATGTCCAGAAATATCGCCAAAAGTCCTTCTAATCCTCATATTTTGCAAATGGCGGGCCGACGGGCCTTGGAAGGATTTTTGCCAAAATGGACCGACTTGGGCCTGGGGAAGAAATCACCAAATGGGAAATTGCAGACCCACGGGTCAGATATATTTTCATTTTCACACTTTTCACAAAAGACACAAGTTATAATTGCAGGCCCATGAGCCCTGGAAGGATTTCTTTTGCAAAGTGGAAAATGCGAAAAAGGGTCGGCGGGCCTGGGGATGACTTTTCCAAGGAAATGAGAAGTGGTGGAATCAGCTAAGGAAGGCCCATGCAGATCCAAAAGAATGTATTCCACGGCACAAGGACGTGTAAAGGAAGTCAATAGCCTAAAAGCCCAATTTTTCCCAAGTGCAAGGTCTGAGTGGAAGCCTCCACGTGCAGAATGCACACTTTTCAAAAAATGGTCAGAGCACAAGTGTCAAAGTAAGATCTAAACAAATTTAGGGGTAGGTCCTAAACATGAAAGTGAAGTCCACGTGTCTCATCGGCACACCTCCAAGGTCAAATCCAAAGCGGGGTCCCAAATGAGTGCAGGAGCCCTCCACGTGTCAAAGGTCTCAAAAAGGAAATTCGTAAGTCAAAGCAAAAGGGGGACAAGTTTAAAGTCTAAAAAGTATAAAGAGTCGTTGCCAGAAGGTTCCACGTGTCTCATCGGTGCACCTTCAAAGGAAGAGACCCAAAGGGAGGTCCCAAATGAGTGCCAAGCTCTCCACATGTCAGGGTCCAAGTCTAAAAAAGGGACAGAGCACCATTGAATCAAGCTAAGTATAGAGAGCCAGCGGAAGCCTCCACGTGTCTCATCGGTGCAACTTCAAAGGAAAACCCAAAGAGGCAGTCCCCAAACAAGTGCAGGCCCTCCATGTGTCCAGAGTCCAAAAAGGGAAAAGTCAGCCGTTGAAAAGTCTAAACAAAGAGCCAGAGGAAGGTCCATGTGTCTCTCGGTGCAACTTCAAAGGCAAAATCTGGAGGTAGTTCCCAAAAAGTGCGAAGCCTCCACGTGTCTAGGGTCAGACATATGGCCCCCCAAACAAAAGGGACAAACAAAAGGGACTTAGCCAAAACAGGTCTCAAAGAAAAGAATCCAAAAAGCCTGTGGAAGGCCTCCACGTGTCTCTTCTGCACAACTTCAAAGGTAAAATCTTGGGGCAGTCCCCAAAATGCGTGAAGCCTCCACGTGTCTCGGGTTAGGAATAGGGTCTCCACCAACAAGGAGGGACTTAGGTAGAACACAGAGGATCCCGTGGAAGCCCCCACGTGTCAGTTCGGCACAACTTCAAGAGTGAAAGGAAGGGGGAAAAATCTTCAAAAATGTGTGGGGCTGCCACGTGGGTCTTGCACATGGATAGACTTTTAAATTTTAAAGCCCCGTTAAAGCCCTGACCCTGACCTTCAGACAGCCATATCTTTTGACTGGAAGCTCAGAAATGAGTGGGAAAGGACTTTTTGGAAAGCTCTCGATGCCTGCTTCTCACCCACCACCATTAATGTTTCAGTCCACCATTTTTGAGGCTGTCAAGTCTCCCACCTACCGCCATGATGAAGAATGGGCCTCCTTTCTTGCCCAACAAGGAACAACACATGGGGGCATGGATCTTGTAGTAAATCCCATCATTGTTGTAGGTGGATTCAATGCTCTTCCAGGGGTGGTTGGAGTATGTGGATTTAATGCATTGAATTTCTTCCCTCTCTTCTCTCATTCTTCTATATATTGTAAAGGAGGGGCATTTTTCAAAAGGTTGGTCATCTTTTCTCTCCTGCCCCCCTCTCTCTTTCTTCCTTAGGGTAGAATGTGGAGTCTAAGCCTCCTCTCTTGGCTCTGTAATGGCATTTTCTTGCCTCTTTCCCACTGATGATGTACTGTGTGAACTCATGGAGCAATAAAATCTGTTTTGTGATGCATTTTGTCCATCCTTGCTTATTTTATTGTCTCTTCTTGCCTCTCATCATTGCAGGGTATATTGTGCATACTTCTGATGTCTATTGCAGGTTTTGGGAGCTGTGTTTAATGGGTTTGAAGTGGTGTTCTATGTGAACTTTATCTTTGGTCTGTGATGCATCTTGTCCATCCTCTCCATTGCTCACCTCTCTCCATTTCAGGCAGTTGGATTTGTGATCAGCCACTTCCTTTTCTGGTGTATCACCACTTAGTGTAGGCTTATTTTTATGCATTTCTCTCTCTCCCTGGTCCCTTGGAAGGTTAGATTAGGATTAGATAGTTTTCCTGCACTAGAGTAGCTTGTGGCAGGTAGTTTAGGAAGAAGAAGTCAGCTTTCTCTGGAGGGCCATCTCAAGTCCGCAAGTCCCACAGCTTGAGAGATATGAGGCACCATGCTTCACTAAGTCAATCACTCTAAAAGTTATAAAATGGACACAAGGAGGGAACATCTCAAGCTCCAAGGTCAATACTCAAAAAAATTTACTAGGTATTCATATTGTTAAAAAGTTATCAAAACCCACCCACAAGCATCCTCCTAATATTGTATCAGGGCTAGGATCATCCCACTCTTATTAGAAGTAATCAATTTCACCATGGGGACATCACTCATGCACCAATGCACAAGAGTGGTATAGGAGCATAACTTTCATAGACCATAACTTTTGATCCAACCATCGGATCGTCTTGAAATTTTCCAGGGTGTTAGATCTTGATTAGTAATATGTCATGACTAACCTTTTAACAAATATTGGGTGCCACTTAGGAATATTTTTGGGGCTTAATTCCTTCTTCTAGTGGTCTTAAATTGGCTCTGAATTTTTTTTGTTTTGTCTAGAAATTAGAGTTTTAATATCTTTTGCTCTGCTTTGTATAATAAGCCAATATTTGGTGCAAGCCTTCTTTAATGAAAACATATGTTTTACACAAAAGTTGGGGGCCATCCAAGGTGTTTTACTAATAGTTTTTTTTTTAGGGTTTCTTAGCATTTTCAAAGTTTGTTTAGAGATAAGGAGAAATCAAATGAAGATTGTAATGTTGTAAAAAATCAGTGTGGATTCAAGAATGAAAAAAAAAAAATTAAGCTTCTAAATTTTTTACAAAATTGTGTGTGGGTGTGTATTTTGAAGGCATTTTGACCTCTTGCAGTTAGATCCACATCAAAGAGGTAAACCATCACACTCATAGTAAAATTTTGTTTACGGTACAAAATTAAAGGTGATATTTAAAACTTCAAAATAACTTCTAAACACTCAATAAGAAACGAAGAGTTTCCTACATAGACCTCAAAATATGATTTGATCTTTGAGTCGAGTTTGAGAATGTTTCACTAGTATCTTAAAACAACAACACCAAGGTGAAGAAGATGTGGTCTCTTTTGAGGCACTCAAGCTAATTTAGGGCAATAGGCTTTGATATGATGTTGGTCACAATTTAATTTCCTTTTTCTTCACATCTGAATCAAGTTCACTAAATTTATACAATCATAACAATTACTTTTTGCAAATTTTCACAAATAGCTTTTCATTTCATGGTTTAATTGAAATGTATAAGGAAGGGTTTTAAAACCAATCAAGTTACCAGTTCAATCTCAATATTTTAATATAATAACATGTTCTCTTTCAGGATGCAAGAAGTACCGTTACTTACATCGTCCCCTATGCAACTATTTACATATATAATACATTAAAAAGTATATAAAGACCAATAATTTTGTTATCTCTTTCAATATGAAAATACAAGCATAATTAGAGAAGTAGATTAATTATCTTTGAGTTACAACATTTGTTACATTCTCACCACAACACCTACAAGCCAGTAACATCATGGATCAACAAAACATCGGCATAGAGTAAAGTCTACCCAACAAGCAATTGAATATAACATTTACTTTTAAGGGGGAGAAAGATAGAGAGAGAGAGAGTAACTATTTATTCAAGTCATTTGCTCAAAAAATCAAGTTTAGGAAGAGAGAGACAGAACATTTATTAATTTTACACATGTATACTTTCCATTCACTAAGAGAGTGTTAGAGAGAGTGAAGATCACAAAAAATTATTCTATTTTATTTTAATTTGATCATGACCACCCAAACAAAGATTAAGGAAGTATGGTTAATATATGTTTACAAGCATATAATAAGTGATCACGAAGTTTAGTCAAGTGTATTAGAGTTCATAGAGGGTTAAACATGTTTTCAATACTACTAACTTATATGATCGAATACTCCTACAAGTTAATCCAAGGTCTTGATGAAGGTTTCATTGAAGTGAAAAAGTAATAGTTTCATTCACTTGGGAAAAACACTTGGAACTTTTTTTATTAAATTGGTTATAGAATGATCCCCAAAATAAGCCAATAGTTAAGGAAAAATGAAACTAACTTTTTCAATGTGTTTTCCCACCCACTGATATTGTGGGGAAGTCAACAAAATCATTTTCTAATAAGGTGTGTTTGTTTTGGTGATGTCGTTCTTGATGGCTTATGTAAAACTAAAAACAACTCTTTATCAAAACAATGATGAAGCGGTCTTAAAACTGACTCATGAAAAAATAGCTAATACTTCCATAGAGGAAAAAATGGTAGGTTTTCTAATAATGTAAATCTAGGGATCTGATACACTAGATCCAATAGGTTTCCAAAACAACATCCACATGTGTTTTTAGCACGCCAATTCCAAATGGGTTTTACAAGATTAACAATGTTGTTTTCTCCAAAAAACAGTAAGGTGGTCCAAAGATTGGGCTTAAAAAAATACCTACCATTAGGCTAAAATTCATCTAACTATTGATTACTAAATTTAAATTTGAGGGTTCAACAATCGATCCATTATATCATGAAAAGAATGGTTATATAGGGATTTTGTACATCAAATACGAATGGGTTTCATAGGCCCCTTCTAAACAATACACTTTTCACAATGAACATGTGTTAAGAACTCCAAGAAAAACATCCACACAACCACCAAAAAATTTATTGACATTTTTATGATGGAATTGAGTTTTCCTTGAGGTGTCCTTTCATCCATGAATGTCAACCAAGAACACATGATGATCAATTGTAGGGTAGAAGTGATAAGATCTATTCACACCATTGAAGTACTTACTTCCTCATCCACCATGCCAATAAGATTACATGTTACTTAGATACAAATGAAGCTTACACAATCAAGATGTTCTCCCAAGTGATTCGTTACTTTAAATATTTTTAAGGGAGTCCCTACAAATGCCATTTTTTTGATTATCCAACAATGATTGCACACCATGAGGCCACATCTCGAGTTATTTTTCAAATTATTTGTGTGCCCTCTAATTGATTCTACATTTTGCATAGATATCTAATAGGTCATTTGTGAATGTTTTTATGTAGGAGTGCAAATCAAATATTAAATAGTCTATAAATGAAATTATTGACCATCCAATCTTGCCCAAAATAACTAGTAAATAAACTAGTTTGCTTGTAAGTGAGATTGATGACATAATATGCACTTTATACATTCACATAATGAATCTAAAGCTTAATAGTTTATATAATTAATGCCTACAAATTAAATCAAAAATAAACACATTGCAAAAATATCAACCTACTTTGTAAATTATAAAAAATAAAAAATAAGCAAGGCTAATATAAGCGTAACAATAAGAATAAGCACAACTTCCATGAAAATTAAAATACAAATAATAACTCCTACACCATATAAGTGAAATAAATAATACTCAAGATGGAAAATATCATCCACTACTAATATATGGTCAACACACAAGAAGTCAAAATTAATTTAAGTGACAAATGCACACCTATCAACCTAGGCACCCCAATCTCTTATAATAACATAAATAGATCAAGATTAGACTACATTTAGTCATCTAATAATAGAAATGGTACCCCACAACTAGGGGATGAATGAATAATAATTCAAACTCAATTAAGAGCACATCCAGTGAACTACACTCTGACTAACACTTCTAGTCTAAAAATAGATTTCTTTCTTCTAAAAGGAATTTTACACGACCAAAAAAATCCTAAACACAAAAAAATATATAGTATTGAGTAAGTAATAAAGTTCCCATATTGACATCATACTCAAATTCCCCCTTTGATGAAAAGAGTAGAAATGCCTATCATCTCCTTAAGTCTTCCATGAATTTGTTGCAAAAAATCCTTGGTGAAAATATCAGCAAATAGATCTTCACTTCTCACATACCCAATGAAAAATTGATTACCATTGATCAAGTCTCTGATAAAATGATGCTTGAGTTACATATGTTTGGTTCTAGCATGGAAAAATGATTTCTTGGACAATTGTATGACCCCATTATATCATAAAAAACATGTGTAGGCTCATGTTGAGCCTCTCTAAAATCAACTAAGAGTATTCTCAAATCACATACCTTGTGTGAAATAAGATGTAAAATCTGCATATTCATCTTCAGTAGAGGATAAAACAATTGTAGCTTGCTTCTTTGATGACTATGAAACCAACCCACTTCCCAATGTGAAGCAATAACCTGAAGTAGACTTCATGTCATCAAGAGAACCTCCCAATCTAAAATCTTTGTATCCAATTATACATAATGTGAATTTTTTGGTCTGAAATTAATACCATGATTATAAGTACCTCTTACATATCTGAAAACTATTTTCATTATTTGTAAATGCTTCGGTGATGGATTTCCCATACATTTACAAACTAGTAAAACCCAATAACTATTGAACTTTGGTCTTGTAGACCCACTTGGTTTCAATGACATATTTATTAGATTTGGAGGATGAATAATATTCCATATATCATTTTTCTCAATTTAATCCATCTCAATTTTAATAACATCAACCCACTCTTTCCTTTGACTAGCTTTTGCATAACTTCTAGGTTCACTAGCCATATATGACAAAGTAAACATAATATTTTCATCATAAGCATCATAAAAAAAATTACTTCTTGAGATTTAATCCTTGTGATCCTCCTCTCATAATTATGATCCAAAATTTGATTTTATGGATGTGGATTCAACAAACACTTGTGCTTACTTGGTGTTGATGTAGATGGATGACTAGTCTCTTGGGAAGAGCTAGTATTGTTACATATTGAACTAGAAACCTATGTAGGAATTTGTAAGCCCTAAAAATATTCTTCAAGAGGTTCCCCCCCTTCACTTATGAACCCTTTTATAAATCTGATCATGATCAACATACATCTCATTTTCAAAAAAATTATAATCCCTAGAAACAATTGTTGATTTACTAGTAGGATTATAAAACTTGTATGTTTTGCTTTCATCATAATATCCTGTGAAAGATGTGTGCCACACTCTTAGGATATAATTTGGGAAGACCTTACCATACCTTGACTTGTGGTAAGTTTCATGTTTCATTTCCTTCAACTTGGATGGAATTTCCATCTCCCAATTGCACTTGGATTTTGAAGGAATCATCTAACTTGTCAAAACCATCTTTCTGACTTGTCATGTGATTTGAGAAACTTGAATCAAGAAACCAAAAATTCTCTACATCCTTTAATACCAAATTTCATGAGAGACAATAATTTGAATCATCTTAGTGATCTTCCTCCTCACTTTTTTCATCTTGGAAAGCCTTATTTTCACCCTCTTGATTAGCTTGATTTTTAGTTGCTCAATATTACAGTCTTTTATAAAGTGTCTAGTTTTTTGCAATAATGACAAGTAAGGTTTCTCTTTCCTTTACTTGTGAAGTTATCTTGATATTTTCCCTTTGAAATATTTCCTTGGTTTCAAGTTCTTGTTCATTAAGTCTTATGAATCTCCTACATATAGTCTCATTTATTCTCATGGGACAAGAGAGAACCCACTAATTCATCAACACTTTTAGTGTTCATGTCCACACACTCCTCAGTAGTAATCACAATATGCAGCCATATTTTTGTCAAAGATCTCAAACTTTTCCTTCCTATGAACTTATCTTCTATGGTTTCTCCATAAACCCTCATTCTATGAACTAAATCATTTATCTTTATGCAATAATCTCCAACTCCCTCATTGTTTGACATTCTCAAATTCTCAAAATTTATTTTAATGGTTTGAAGTTTTTCATCTCTTACCTTATCAGAGCCTTGATATGAAGTCTCCAAGGTATTCCATGCCTCATGGGCATTCTTACTTCCTATAATTCTTGGATAGATGTTAGGATCTATGACACTTTGGAGATAGAAAAAAGCTTGTGCATCTACCTTTTCTTCTTCCTTTTTTCTCTCTTATGATATTGAGACAAAGGTATTTCAATATATAGGTGGAGTGTATCGATTGAAAATATTCTCCCAAACTCCCTTCAAACAATAATCCTCTTCAACTGATCTCTCCAATACTCAAAAGTTGTCACCTTTGAAGATGGGGATATTCTTAGAAGTAGAATTCACTGAAGCAATCATGATTTATGATAATTGCTAAAAACCTTATAAACATTTATTGAAATGAGAATATGATACCAAATGAAGGTTTTTGATGTGGAATGAGTGTAAATGATATCTAAAATACTCTATAAATGAAGCTAGTGATCATCCAATCTTGCCCAAATAACTAACAATTAAACTAGTATGCTTTTAAGTGAGATTTTTGAAAAAATATGCATTATATAACTTCACATGATGAATCCAAATTCTAGTTTGCCTACATAATGAAATACCTGTAAATTAAATTAAAGATAAAATATTGTAAAATTTTCAACCACTTGGAAACTTTTTCCCCACTTTGCATTATTACAAATAAACAATAAAACAAGGCTAATATAGCCATTACAATAAGACTTGTCTCAACTTGCATGAAAAGTAAAAGACTAATAATAAACCCTAAACTCATAAGTGAACTAAATTCAACTAAACAATGACTAAAAATAGACTCAAGATGAAAAATATCATCCACTACTAATATATGGTCAACATGCAAGAAGCCAAAATTAGTTTAAGTGACACATGCACACCTATCATGCATCCTAGTGAACTAGTGCCCCATCTCTTATTAATAACATAAATGTATTAATATTAGACTAAATTTAGTCATATAAACATAGAAATGGTGACCCGCCTCTTGAGAATTAATGGATAATGATACAAACTCTAAGTGCACATCTAGTGAACTCTAATTGACACTTCCAACTAGCACTTCTAAAAAATAGATTTCTAAAAAAATTTTCTAGAATTTTACACTTAACTAAAAAAAAAAAACACTAAATAAAAAAAACTTATACTAATTCATAATTAATCAGGTGCCCATATTGGCATCATACTCATTTCCAAGCTCAAACTCAACTTAAAAGATAATATAGAGGCATAATGATAAACAAGGTGGTGTGTATTCTTTTTACTACCACAATTCAACCATACAACTCTCCCACATTTTAAACTAGTGCAAACCTGCATTACTAAGAAAACCTCAACTAGGGTGGGATGGGTGGTAGTTGGAAAATGTTTTCCTATCTTAAGTTTTATTTTGGAATCACATCCCAAATCACGTGCCTTGTGCATAATTTCCATGTAATGTATAGGTCCTCTCAACAAATCCTTATTGTGTATCTACTGAATTCATTGCATCTTATGGTATCATGCCTCTTTGAGGCATTTCGTCAAACAATTAATTTGTAAAATATATGCTTCCATATGCATATAGGTTGTGAGTGTGCATGAGAAAGTAGAATGCAAGAAATGGCCATCCACATCCATGAAACACTAAATCCATCTATCATAAAATTAAATCTCAATATCACAACATTAAATACAAATGATGTGGTTAGGAAGGAATACACATAAGAGACACAATTTTAGAATAAATTTCCACCTAAAACTGAAAAAAAAAATATGATCTGATATTTTAATATTTTGTCTTGCACAAACTTCACGTCAAGTTACTTCCCAAGTCACTCTACAACATTCCCACTGGTAAGAAAAACCTATATCTCAAATCCTTTATTTCACACAATGAAAAAGGGCTTAAGGGAACTTATAGAGGAAAAACAAAATCAAAAAATATTATCCTATTCCAACATGAGCTCTTGGTAGGATACTTAGGTAACTATATTATTGACTACCATTGGCAAAGTATTTTTAAGAATGACATCCGCCATAGTAATTATAAGAGAAAAAAATAGTCACAAGTCTGATAAGGGGTACATGAGAGTCACCTTCATTTTTCATGCAAGAGAGCTCCTTGCATAAATTTTCAATTCTACGTATCGACGTCCACAAAGAGAAGCTCAAGTCTTATTTCTTGGGAGGAAGATGTGAAGGTAGAAATGGGAGGAATACCATTCTAGTTCCATCCAATGCCAAAATCATCCCTACCAACTCATTCTCAACCTTCAATATGACTACATTGTGAGATGTGATAGCCTATGTCACCCACCTTCAGTCTCCTATCACACACCACCTCTTCTACCCTCCCTTCACACTATCCTAATTCTCTAACTGTCACTCCTCACTTGTATTTACTTCTCTAACTCCTTCACCCACCTCCATTTCTCCTCCACCAACTCTCATTCATAGATTATTTATTTATATTATTCTCAAATTATTCATTATTTATATTTATTTTAGTTATAAAAAGGCCACTTACAATTTTTAACTTGTTGCAACCTCTCTCTAGAAGAGGTTTAAAATTGTTTGGCCTCGATATGACATTTCCCACTTAGATATGATCCTAAGGAAATTTACTAATAAACATAATCCCACACCCTAACACCAAATCGGGGATGACCAATTGCACTTGCAATTTTGGACTTAATAAAGCCTCTCTCAATTATTTAACTTTCTTGATGTAGATATGCCACCACTAGAAGGGGGTTTAATCTTGTCTTTATTAATTCAAAATGTAATCCCATTCCAACAACCATCTAGGGTGAACTGACGTAGGGTGATACACACATTGTTAGTTCCAATATCAAAAAAATTTAAACTAAAAAATCCCTAAAATCACAAAACTTGATTGGTATAAAACATGATTATCCATTTAAAAACCCAAAAATGTCAAAACTTAAAACCAAGAAACCTCAAACATGAAACCTTGTAACCCAAAACAAAAAAATGGACTTGAAACCTAAATCTTGAAAGATCCAAATGTGAAAACCTCAAAAAATTTGAAACTTGAAACCCATAACTCGAAAAACCTAAAAATCTAAATGTTAAAATACCGAAATATGAAACCATGATAATTAGACTATTATAAAACATACCTAATTCTAAAGACCCAAAACTTAAAAACCCTAACCTAAAAAACAAAAAACCCAAAAGTCAAAATCCCCAAACCTAAAAGCCTTATAAACCTCAAAATTTTAATGTTGGAAACCTATAATCTTGAAGCATGAAAACCAAGAACTTACAAATTATAAACACGTGAAAACTATATTCTTATAAAATAGGACTATCATGTATCATGTTTGAAAGACAAAAACTTAAACCTTTAACACCAATAGTTGAATCATGAAACCTTGAGCTCAAAAAATTGAAATCCAAAATATAAAAAATGAATAAATCACTAAAAACCAAAAGTACAAGACCTCAAAACCCTAAAATCGAATTCCTAAAATAATTGATCTTGAAAAACTTGAAAAAAATTGATACCAAATCCCATAACCTAGGAAATGTATAATATGAAACTCTCTGAAGAAGAAACCATGAAAACATGGAAACAACATTGATATAAAACACCCTCAAAACAAGAAACTTGAATAATGAAACCTAAAACTGAAAAACCAAAATACAAAAATTTGATAAACCTAAAAAATGGAAAACTAGAAAGCTTTGAAACCGATAACTCGAAAGACACAAACTAATAAACTTGAAATCTCTAAAATTGAAAACCTTGAAAGATTATACCAAAAACCTTGAAACCCCAAAAATTTATACCTAAAAACCTCAAACTCGAGAATCTTGAATTTGAAAACCTTGCAAACATAAAAAAGTGATTGTGTAGACACCTAAATTTGGAATTTTGGTTCTCGATGATGTTAGTTTTGTCTTGCATTCCTTATACATGACTTACATGCACAAACGACACAAAAATACACTATCTTAATCTATCCCAAGGATTTTAATCTCGTACTTTAATGCTCAAACACCTAAAGTGTCAATAAAAATCCCGTTATATCTCTTGTGCAAACATTTATAGACCTTTCTTTCATAGAGATTTTTTGCCTCACTAGACAGAACCTTCCAGTAGGGACATGACTGACTTGCAACAAAGTTACCCCGATATTCTCTATTTCAAGAGAAGAAGTTAGGAGCAACCCTAAGTAGGTCTAAAGAACTCAAAATATATATTTATCATTCCAAGCCAAGTCATAATAAATCCAATCCAGGTTAAAGAAACATTATTAAGTACCAATGACTAAATTCTAGTTGCATGCATGTAGTTGCATCCTCACAATTGCACTTTCAATAAGTGGAAAACTACGTGGGGGCATGTGCATGGAGATGGGGGACAAAAAATAAGCCAATAATCTATTTTTGCACATTTTAACCATAATTCACGCACATTATGCCTCGGTCACGTTATAATGTGATAGCGAAAAATAAATCTCATGTTATAATGTGAGCGTGTTATGGCGTGTATTTTCCAAGCTATAGTGTTATCGCGTTATAACATGAGTGCATTATAACACAAATGTGTTATAATGAGAACATGTTATAATGCGCTTGCGTTATGACTGTCAAAATAAAAAATATAGTCATGGACAAGACCTAAAAAATCATTTCACCAAGGTGCAAAATGTTATCGTGTAAATTATGCGACCCAGAAAAAGGGCGAGCACATTTTTGGAGGTCAAAAATTGTCTATTGATTGAATTGACCATGGTGAAGAGTCTAGAAGGCAATTTTTAGCTAATTTTAGGCTAATTTTTGTTATTAAACTAATTTTTTCTTGCACTATTCCTTATTTGTTTTTTATTTTTATTTTCAAAGGATCCAATAACTTCACCTGAAATCTCTCATTCAATTCTAATTCATCCTCATGATACCCAAAAAAACATTTTAGGGGAGATTAAGAACAACAAAGCTCAAATTTAGGGTTTAATAGATACCATAAGAAACCTCAATGTCACGAGTGCCCATCACCAAAATCTGGCTTCATCATTAAATTAATTAATATCTAATATTGATATTGTGGTGGGTCAAATAAATATATGGGAGGGTTACAAAACCAATTTTCACAATTTTTATGCAGACAAATTGTCTTATGATGTAGTAAAGAAAAATAATCACCAAATACAAGTTGTGTGCTTTATTCACTAAGCCCCCCCAATAATGATTCATGTCCTTTCAGAAGGTGTTTGAGTTCCTAAACCCATTCGCAGTGTATATTTGTAGCCTAGACATCCTTACTTAACTTTTCCATGCTTTCTTCCAGCTTCCCACTTCATTTTGTGCATGTTTTGGCCTTTAGTGTCAGGACCACCGCCCTGCCTGGGTGGCGGTTCTGAAACCGCCCAGGCAGGGTGGTGGTCCTGTGGTGCCCTAGGCAGTGGCGGTCCTGCACACTTTTTCCAGAACTCTTCATGCGTGATTTTAACATGCATGATTTCACTTAACTTGACTTCTAGGGTGCGTTTTTGAACCAAATTCCTAAAAATAGTCTTGATTGCATGGTATTCCTTCCCTCTTCTATTTTTAAATAGATTTAATTAGTTTGAACTGCCTCTTCACCCAATGATTTGGCACTCCAAGGCTGCCTTGTGCATGAAGGCACATCCCAACCAATTCCTATATATTCAATGCTTGTATTCAAGCAAATGGCCTGAGAATTTTGTGTATCTTGCATAGTATTGCTGCCACAATCCTGCTGGAAATTGCATAGCCAAGCTCTGTTCACTTGTGTTATCTCTCTTCCACCTGCATTGCAACCAGACTGCCTTCAAGCTGCCATTGCTCAAGTGCCTTCTCCTGTTACTTGCCTTTGCATTCCCAATTCCTTGGACTCATATGGACACACAGAGAAAGAACAGATAAAATGAGGGGACAAGATACAGATACAACCAGATTTTCCAAAGCTCTTGCTTATCCAGGTTGGAATTATTTGTTTGTTTGCTTCATTTGTCAAATTATCAATTCTGAGTTATTCATTTCAAATACATATCAAATAGAGTAGAAAAATTGTTCATTTCAGTTAATTAAGCAATTACAAATAGAGAAAATCATTAGAAAGCTTGCTCTTTGACATTACTGGGGAAGTAGTGGGGAACAATAGCTCTTCTAGGGTTATGATTTGTTCTCTACCTCTGAGGTAGGGTTTAAAGGGTTTTGATTAAATTAGTTTAGTTGTTTTAGATCTAGATTCACATACTTGCACAAGTAATTAACTACAACCAGTTGATTACTTGTATTTAATTTCATTTATTAGATTAGAAGCATTGTTTAAAATCCCAGAAAAGATAAAAAATATTTACTTTTATTAGATTAGTTTGCTTCCATTGTTTTGTTCAGATATACTGTGAAAATACCAAAAACATAGATTAAATTTCCTTTGATAGTTAGTTTGTTTTATCAAAATCAATTCAATTCATTCTGCATGACCATCAAAGGTCCACAACAAGAGAAAATGTTCAGTTGTGATCCATTGGTCCCACAACCCAACGGGCCAGAGTTGTTGACCAACATTGATACAGGTTTACGCTTGTTAGTTTTATGCACACCTGCTAGGTATTCTGAGAAGATAGAACAATTAAACACATTAAACATTGCAGCTAATCAAGCCTACGATTATTGGACTGCTCCTGGCAACAGGGCTTGATTATGCACATGACCATACAAGGACCACAACCTCCATGAGTTCATGGTTGTGATCCCCAGGTCCCACAACCCAATGGGCCTACTGACCAATTAAACATTGACATTGGTTTATGTGCATCAGTATTTAGATCATCACCACTTCCACCTGACATCATTGCACAACTTTCAGTATTGAACATTGCAGCCGATTAGGCTAAGGATTTCTGGACTAGACCAGAAAACCTCCCATAGTCCCTGTGGTTTCATTACGCCTCTCATTCTCACTTCCATGACCTTGTCTAGAAATCTATACGAGGCATCCGCAGGTCACTTTCCACATGTTCCACAACTAGTAGACAAAATCTTGGTAGAGCTCGATATTGACTGGAGCCTCCGAGTAGCTATTCTATCTGATCAATCCATCACACCACTTCAGCTTAGGATGAAATTATTTTCCTTAGACTCACAGATCCTGATATTGTGTGTTGAAGATATAATGTTTCCTCATTAGCTTTTCATCATTACCACACTCACATCCATTTCTATTCTACACGGTTGTCTTGGCATGACCTCGAGAAGTCAGGTGCGAAGAAGGTCACGTGTTGATTTTCTTTCGTACAAATTGGTGAACCCAACGTGAAGAGCTAGTCTCTAAATGTTTCCACTTTCTTCATCCATCTTCCTCTCTCCCATTATTCTATGGGTATTCTTATACCCCCCGAATATGTCGGGATATGATGAATATGGTCGACCCCTCTCGGGTTTTGATGTGTACAACTATCAAACAGGTAGACAACAACAATCACCTTCACTCTCTACATGGGAAGATAACCATTCAACTGCTCAGGCTCAAAATCCTCTTCTTCAGGGAACCAATGTTGGTTCCTCTGTATGTATCAAGGAGCTTGACCAAATCACACAGACACATCCTCCTGAGCAGTCAAGTTCTAACAACATGAATTTCACTGGGGAGGCAAGTTCATCTCCTCAGGTTTTGTTCAGACAACCCATTAGCATGCAGTCAGACCAACTCCCACCTCTAGATGAGGATTACTTAGCATGATATGCCAGAAGTGAACAATGCTTCCAGAATATAAACTAGGATTTTGATAGGTTGCAAGGACATGTTGATGTCTTGCTCCAAAACAATAACACTACCCCTCCAACAATGGAAAACATTGCCAATGAGGGGTGGCAGAACAATGAACAATTCATAGCAGGATACCACACTCCTCAACAACCTCCAAAAGTTCAACAACAAGCACCAAAACAAAACACCACCCCATCAATGGGTGATGTCATCTCGGCATTAGTAGACAAATTCAAAGAGTTAGAGCTTTCCCAAAACACTCAAAATTCATATGCAGGGCAAGTAAGAGTTTCTCACTATCCGCAAAGTTATGGAAAAATACCTACTGCGCAGACTCCTCCAGTTTATATGGGCACTCCAAGCCCTGGAGATTTTCTAACTGGGATGGGCACCTTGGGTATGCCCCCCCATGCCACATATGGATATCCACAACAGGCACCAGTCGGAAGTGCATTCTCAAATGCCATACCAGCTAGAAATGCAACGTTCCCTGGCTTTGTGCCTTCAACTCCATATCAAAATAGTCAACCCCCTTACATACACATGTACTCTAAATCACCACAGGGGGATATGTACACTTACCCAGGTCCATATGGTCAGCCACAGGGGATGCCATATGCCCCAAAAAATGTTTATGTTGTACCATTTCAGCAACCGATGCAACCTCCACCTCCCCAACAAGGATCTTCAATGGTTGAAACATACGCAATGGGGACCTATTCTGAATATCTTAAGGAGCCTCTAGACTTCTCCATACAGACTGTCATGCTCCCAAGACCCTTCCTGATATTCCAAAGTTCAAAGGGGAGGGGGATCCTAATGCTCACATCAAATCTTACGCAATGACCATTCGAGAGCTGCTCCCGTGGGATGCAGTTGTTGTGAAGATTTTCCCTAAGATGCTAGAAGGTATCACTCTCGATTGGTACTATAGGATACCAGAGGCTTCAATACACTCCTTCAAGAAACTCATGTCAGATTTTATTAAGGATTTTGATATGAACAAACTTTTAAGGACATGAATCAGAGAATTCCTTCATATCAAACAAGAGCACAATGAGTCTGCTGCCCACTTCATTCAAAGGTGGTGACAGGTTCTCTATTCCTCTACAAGCGCTCCAAACATGGATCAGATGGAGCTTTGTGATTTTTTCCTCCACTCCCTCAATAGAGAGACAAAGGAAGAAGTCCAAAAGTTCCCACTAAGGAGCTATGAAGAGGTGCTAGAGGGTGCTCTCTGAATTGATCAAGCAACCATTGACAGTGGTCGTAAGACTTATGGAACAAATGGGAGGTTAGTCACTCCTAACCAAAGTAACCTCGGTTACTCCAATAATGTGAACAATAATCAGGGACTAAAGGTTCTTAATAAGAATCGTGGGGTTACAACTAACAGTGTTACCGATCAGCCCAAGAAACCCAATGTTGTTAGCTCTCCCAATACAAAACTACTAACAACAACAACAACAATGGAAATAATCAAAGAAATAATAACTTCTCACCTTCAATCAATGTTGGATTTTAATCATCCTCAATAACAACAATAACAACAACAACAACAACAACAACCTCAACAACCAAGACAAGTGCAGACCCAAGGCCCTAATCAGTACCCAGGTGGGTATCTGAACCAATTCCAAAACTAAGGGCAAGGGGTTCCCAAATTTTAATTATAACAATCAGCAATTGAACAACAATCATAATTTCAGACCACAACAAAGTGCAAACCAAAGGCCTCGAGATTATGATCCCAATTTGTATTTGGTTTCCATAGGGTTCGTGGGCATGATGCAAGAACATGCCGTAATTGCAAAAAATTTCTACAATGTTTTCCAGAGGATCAAAGACAATTATTTGTTGACATGTTTTTGGCAAACCCAATAACACCAACTCAGAACACTTACATGGGACTGGTATCCCCACAGAACACACCACTTAGGATATTTAGTGATCCTCTCCCCACACACCCAAAAGATGGTAGAATAGATCCCAATGGTTCAAACAAAGGCATTGCAATAGGAACCAATGATCATGAAGCCTCAACTTCGTCAAACTCACAGGTAGCACCTCCTTTGGATGGTCGCCAACAAACAAAAATTGTGGGATTGGTAGAGTTGGACACCGAACCTCAGATTAACGTTGCCACTAGAACCAAAGATTATTCTTTGCAGCCTATCCTGATCTACCCGACTATATCAGATGACATTCATGAAACACTAGGCAAGCCAGTAGGAGCTTATGACTTGATCAATGACCTGACCAAAACCTTCTCTCACATTTCCTTCTTGGATCTGTTAAAGAATTCCCCTACTCACAGAGCCACTTTATTAGAAGCACTAGGTCTTGGGCATTTGATTAATGTCACCCCTCCTCTAGAAGCACAGATAAACCATATAGACTTTGATGTTTATCCTCCAGGGAAGCCTGAAAGAGATGTTGGATTCGTATTTGACATCAGCAAGATGCCCACGGATGCTGAAATAGCTCGTAGAGGTGATCCGACCTTGTTTTTACAAGTTTGGATTTACAATAACTATGTAAAATGTGTGATGATTGATGATGGGGTAGTGGTCAACATAGTCCCCTTCTCTTTCCTTCAAAAGTTAGGTTATGGAGAGACCAATTTCTCCTCAACACGAAACACGCTGAGAGGCTATGACAACCTCAAAGTGACGTCAATTGGAACTATAGTGTTGTCAGTCACCCTTGGACCTAAGATGGTTCTAACTGAGTTTTATATTATAGATCGGGAAACCAACTATAATATGATCCTCGGTCATCCTTGGATTCATCGCATGAAGGTGATTCCCTCCACTTTGTTTCAGGAAGTAAGGTTCCCACATTTAGGGAAGGTCTTCGTGGTGGAGGGTGACCCAAAACCCTTCGACATATATCTAGCTAATCGAAATAAAAGGCCAGGGGTTCATTCTGAGTTTGAGCTTCCTACAAAATAATTAAACAAACCTACAGGCTCAATTCTAGAAGATAATTTGGTTCCTCCAATGGAACTGGAAACTAAGGGTTTGATTGAAGGAGTTCCTAACATAAAGGATGAAACTGTAATTGTTGAGACAGTGTCAACAAGGAATGACAACAAGGACAGTCGAGTTGTTGGAGAATGACCTACCCCTTCTTCTTCCATTTGATTCCATGGGTATAGGACATGCCCTGGGACTCGGCTCTCTCCCAGCTGATGATGTATGCATGGTAGAGGTCTCAGAAGCAAGGGAAGATAATACAACAAATAATCCAACTTCAATCTTCCCAGATGACTGTTGGACCTTGAATTACGATGGAGCAAAGTGTCACTTTGGTGTTGGGGCAGGTGTGATACTTACCAACCCTCAGGGAAGGGTCATGCCCTTCACCTTTAAATTGAATTTTGAATGCACTAACAATGGAGCAGAATATGAGGCTCTCCTTCTTGGTCTCATTGTAGCCAAAAGGATGGGTGCTCTTAATATTAGGGTGTTAGGTGATTCACAACTAGTTACAAATCAAGTATCTGAAGTATACGAGACTAGGGTTGAACATCTACAGCTCTACAAGACTTCATCCTTGAGTTAAGTAAAGGTTTTGATTTCATTTCAATCGAAGCTATACCCAGAGAGAAAAACCTCCTTGCTGACTCTATAGCAACTTCTGCTTCTCGTTTTACCCCAAGCAACAAGTTAGAAGACACTAGCTTTATGGTTTTGGTTCGTGCCAAACCTTTGGTTCACAAGATACCAACAACCCCAATTCTGGCTTATGTAGAAGCTGAGAATGAGTTTATCACTTTAGATTATGCTGAAAATGATGAAGCAATCCTAGGGTATTTGAATGCCTACACAGACTTGCATCCCACTCATCATAAGATCAATTTTCTCTCATCCCACACTCTTCCTCTTACTTTGGAGATTCCATGATAGACCCTTCCTCTATGGAAGGTCTTGAGGTCTATGAAGTAGAAGAGGAAGGAGACTTAGAGCTACCTCTGGCCCCACCTGAATTTGAAGAGGGTAATGCCTCCTTAATCAAAGGAACAATTGATATAAACATCGGGATGGAGGAGGAACCAAAAATCTTGAAGCTGGGATCCTCTCTAACTCTAGAGGAGATAGAAATACATACCCAAATCCTCAAGGAGCATGAAAAATATTTCACATTTAGCTACAAGGAAATGATGGGAATTACACCACACATTGCAGTTCACAACCTCATCACTAAGCCAGATGCTAAGCCAATTAAACAGAAGTCGAGACCCATGAAGCCAAAGGTGGCCCTCATGGTGAAAGAAGAAGTGATGAAACTCCTACAGGTGGGGTTCATCAAGCTAGTTGACTATTCACAATGGGTGTCTAATATCATCCCCATTCTCAAGAAGAATGGAAAAATCCACATTTGCATAGACTTTTGGGATATCAACAAGGCTTGTCCCAAAGATGATTTCCCGTTACCATCCATCGATGTTATTGTCGATGCAACAACTGGTTATGAGTTGTTGTCTCTCATGGATGGGTTTTCTGGATATAACCAAATCAGAATCTCTGAGGAGGATCAGACCAAAACTACATTCATCACTCCTTGGGGAACATATTGTTATGTTGTCATGTCATTCAGACTTAAGAATGTTGGTGCCACATACCAATGGGTGATGACTTATATATTCCATGATCTTATCCATAAGATTGTGGAATCCTATGTGGATGATCTTCTGGCTAAGGCCAGAAAATGTTGTGATCACCCTGAGGTGCTTCGTATCATCCTTTCTCACTTAATGAATACGATGTCATGTTAAATCAGAAAAATGTGTATTCGGTGTAATGGGAGGCAAGTTGTTGGGATACATCATATCTTCATAAGGGAAAAATGTGTATTCAGTGTAACGGGAGGCAAATGTTGGGATACATCATATCTTCATGAGGGATTGATGTAGACCCAGCCAAAATCTGAGTTGTACTAGAAATGACTCCACCGTCAGATGAGTCTGGCATCAGATATTTTCTTGGAAAACTCGGTGCAATCTGAAGGTTTATCCCTGATCTAACCTTTTTATTCACCCAATCAACAATTTATAAAAAAGCATTGTTGCGTTGATTGGACGGAGAGTGCAATGAGGCATTTGATTTAGTTAAACGGTTCTTACTGTCTCCTCCCACACTCATGTCACCTAAGTCCGATTTCCCCTTGATCATGTATTCACGAGCTATGGATGTCTCATTAGCCTACATGTTAGCTCAAGAAGATGATGATAAATGAGAATGTGTAGTCTATTTTATTAGTCAAACATTGCTTGACTATGAGACATGTTACACACAGGTAGAAAAGGAATGCCTTGCCATAGTCTTCGTGACAAAGTGCTTAAGACATTACATGCTAAATCAAGAAACAAGGGTTATTGTTAAATCAGATCATCTGCGGACATTTCTCACACAAGGGTCCTTATCTAAGAAAGTTGGATGCTTCATAACTCTGATGGGCGAGTTTGAGTTAACATTTGTTAATCAGAAATCCATCAAAGGAAAAATCATTGTGGACTGGTTGGCTGATAACCCATTAGATGGAGGTGATCTAGTAAATCTGGACTTCCCCTGATGAATGTGTGTATTTTGTTGAAACCAAGCCTCCCATTTCTGTGTGCCCATGGTACACTGACATCATTAATTTCATAGTGGATCATACATATCTAGAAGGGGTGACATCACAACAAAGAAGATGGTTACGTGTTATAACCGCTAAGTATGTTATCTTGGAACAGGTGCTCTATCGTAGAGCCTTTGATGGAATGTTGTTAAGATGTGTTGATGAAGAAGAATCTGAGAAGATTCTTTATGAATCACATAGTGGAGTATGTGGAGGTCACTTTGGCGGCCATGCCACTACTCGGAAGATACATCAGATGGGATACTTCTGGCCCATGCTAGAACATGATGTGGTAGAGTTTGTGTGCAAATGCCATAAATGTCAAGAGTTCTCCCATGAGATCCACATACCGGCACAGGCTCTGCAACCAATTGCAACACCATGGCCCTTTTCCATGTGGGGCCTTGATTTGATAGGGAAGTTCTCTCCCTCATCAACAGATGGTCATAACTTCATAATCACGGCCACATAATACTTTACTAAGTGGGTAGAAGCCATGCCTCTTACCACCGTGCCTGGATGTGTAATCGCTAAGTTCATTCTGAACCAAATCATTTGTAGGTATGGGGTCCCACAAGTCATTATCTCTGATAATGGCACATCTTTCAAAAATGAGGAAGTACGTGAATTGTGTGAAAAGTTCAAAATAAATCACCATACGACTTCTCTCTATTACCCTCAGGCCAATGGACAGGCTGAGGCTACGAACAAGATGTTAAAATCCATTCTCCTTAAGACTGTCAAGGAGAATAAATGAGATTGGCATTTAAAGCTCTTTCCGGCCTTGTGGGCCTATCGAACATCGGTAAGAATGCCGATGGGGGAAACCCCCTTTTCTTTGGTATTTGGTGCAGAAGTGGTTTTACCGCTTGAGGTCGAAATACCTAGTCTCTGTATCTCACTGCAAGGAATTCTGGGAGAAGAAGGCTATCGAGAGGCGTGACTCTCTCAATTAGAAAGCCTTGATGAAGCTAGGCTCAATGTTGAACAATGGCATAACGTTTACGCTGACCGAATGGCTCGGAAATACAACAAGAAAGTCTAAGAGTGTGAAATATATGAGGGAGATTTGGTTTTAAGACTTGACAGCTGAATAGACAAAAAGACTGGTGAAGGAAGGAAATTCAGGCCCAGGTGGTTGGGTCCATATCGAGTAATAGAAGACTATAAAAATGGGGCATTTCACCTGTGTACACTAGAGGGTGAGGAGTTTAGTGAATCTGTAAACTCTCTTCACCTGAAGAGGTACTACGCATGATCTATTAGCATTTCCATATGTATATTACTGCATCCGCATTGCATTTTCATCTGCCAGTTCATTTCATAAAATTTGTGATCAAGGGACTTATTCTTATAGCAATTCCTAAAAACTTCTGAAAACATTGGCAAAACATTCAAATCATGTCTCTTCAAATCTTCATGGTGTCATCAATTGTTTCTGAATCATTTCATCAATCCAAGCAAGATAAGACAAAGCTTTGACAGTAACCATACCAAGGCCTGCATACTTGGTTCTACTTATAGTTTCTTCTAGATTAGGTGTCTTTTCCTATAGTCTGTTCTAGAAGCTTCATGGTGTCACATCTATCCCATATACATCTCTTTGGAAATAAGAACATTCTAGACATTTTTCCTAGATAAATAAGTCAAATGCAAATCCATAGAAATTTTTATTTTACACATTTCTTTTCCCTACCAACCTTCGGTGTTGAGCCTGCATCTCTTACTAGTGATGTAGGGTTGGGAAAGGAGAGAAGTGCCCTTACTCACCTATGCCTTGTCCATGGTGATGAGCCCATACTTCCTACTGGTAGCATGGGGCAAGGTGTAGGGGGTCTCTTTGACAAACTTGAAAGTTAGAAACAGTTCATTCAAATGTTGTGAAATCATAAATCAAAACAAAGTGAGTTAGATGTCTAAAATTCCAAAAGAGTTTAAAACCTCAAAACCAGATTTTGTCAACCAAGTGGCCATTTACGGATCTAAGTCTAGATAAACTTGAAAGCATTCCACATTTTAAACTATGAAGAAAACTTGAGTAGAATGAGGTTGTAGTGTCTCAATTTGGTTTTTCCAAGTTCTTGTCTTTCTCTCATCATTACCATTCAACAAATTTCTATAACTTGTGCCCCTTCTGGCTCTTGGTGTTGAGCCCTCGCATCTTACTGGTTGCGTGGAGTTAGGAGTGGGGAAAGTTCATTCACTTATCATATCACTCTTTCACCATGTTTTTCCAAAACAATACGAAGTACCAAAAGTTTCTTAGAGAAACTAAAGTTCAACATTACAATGTGATTGCATTATCATATATCAGCATTACAAAAAAAATCATTTTGTTAGCATTCATATCCACTGCATACATTCTGAAAAGCATATAAAAATGGAAGTTCTAAACATCTAGAGTACACATGTGAAGTGAGCCAAGAGGAAGTCAACTCAGATACAATGAATTACCAAACCAAAAAGAAGAGTCTGTATATATCATAATAAATCAAGTTTGTATACAATGCCATCACGTGCTAGGCATGGTCAAAATGCTTGCAATGAGCCTAAAATATACAAAAAAAGATCATATAATGCCTGACAAAATTGAAACTAAGAAATAAAAGGCCCAATGGCCTATCAATCCATGTGGGATCCCTGAGATGGTGCATGGCTGCGTCCAGGACTCCTACTGTGGCTATGATGATGAGAATGTACTGAATGGTGGGAGTGCTCGTGGTGGTGGCCACTGGCTGTGGTCTCACTATGAGAGTGACTCCACCTCATCAAATGCTCAGTTGTCTCATATGTGGTCACCTGAGTATGGAGAGAAGTCATAACCTCTGCTGCCCTCCAGATGGGTGCAAACACATCAGTGTGTCTACCGGCTGCAAGTGGTTGTCCTATATCCTCAGTCAGCTCAGCTTGGGTCTTCCCCAAAGGGATCAACAAGGTGTCCATGCACACCCATCGAATAATCTCTCACCACTCCTGTGCAGTCGCTGCAAGAAGAAACAAAGAAGAAACGATGAGTTAGAAAGTTACAAAAACAAAACAAAAAGAAATACCAACTAACATTTCTGACTAACAAGGTCAAGAGAAGAGGATCAACATACTCAGATCTCCAGGCATCCATGTAGGGTCAGTGGTTGATGTTACTACTGCTGATGGTTACGGGCCTCCCCAAAACTAGAGGCAAGATGTTGTCCCATCACGGACTCATCATCCCCCTCTCCATCATGAGGAAGTGGTCCCTCAGAGACAAGTGTCTCCTCCTCTGTGGCCACCTCCTCCGCTCTGCTCTCAGAACATCCTGAGTATCATGCCACTCAGGATCACTCTCCTCCTCCATGTGAGCTTCCCCACCAGCCTCACCACCCAACCCCTCATCATCAGTCTCCTCTCCACTAGTCTCCTCTCCATGGTCTCCTCTCCCAACTCCTCTCCAGTCTCATCCCCTGTATACTCCTCAGAGTCAGAGTCTATGTCTATGGGCTCATCCTCCTCTCCACTGTGAGTAGGTGTGGCCTCAATCTAGAGTAAGGGTGCAGGAGTGGCACCAGCTTCCCATCGGGCATGAACAACTCACCTAACTATGATAGGCACTCCTGGAACCACCGTTGTCCAACCTGGATCTCCATGAGGCCCCTTTCGGGCCTCCTTCATGGTCCTATACACAGGTGCCACTGGGGGAAGCATATCAATGTAAGGAAGGCCAAACTGCTGAGGAACTCAGCCAAATGGGTGAGTCTCAAGCTTCCCCATCCTGTCAACTAACTGACCAGTAGTGGAACAAGCCACCACTGTGGTCCCATCCTGTCCCCACAACCCTGCCATGTCCTGGTATGGGGTGGCCACCATGTCTGTTGTGGTCAAAGAAGCCACTGGCTGATGTGGCACTCTGAGAACTGTCATCATTGTCCATCTGTGGCCCTGATGGCCCCTGGGTCCTGTACTGGCACTCCCCTCCCATAGGGGATGATCCACTCATACACCCAGCTCATAACCAATGTGGGGTGGCTCAAAGACTACCCCTGTAATCTGACAATCTGATACAGGTCATGATAAGTACTTGCCAAGTATATCTACTCCCCAGGTGTAGATATGACCATGTGCCTCAATTTGTGTAATGATGGGCCCAACAATAGAGTAGTGTATCACCTCCCTTGTCCTCGATCAACCGTGAGGCCAAGATACCCATGATGGCCTTGTGGATAGTAGGGATGGGAGTAGTAGGAATGGATCAGACCTTAATCCCCTTCTTCAAACCAAAGGAAACCATGACATCCCCCATATAAGTGGCCCATAGAGTCATCGTGGCTCTAGATCCTGTTGTCTCCAAAGTCAACCATCTTCCCAGTATCAGAACCCCAAGAATATGGTACACATCCTCTAGGGTGATCGTCCACTCACCCCTAGCACCCAACAACTGGAAGGTATTCCGGTCTGCATCCCAATAAGAGAACAAGTCACATAGTATGTGACTGCAGGAGTAACATGGGGCACCGTGCAATCCTCCATATGCCTGCTCTCTGAAGAGTATCAGTCTCATCCTGAGTCAACTGATCCAATATCATTGGGAGCCAGTCACACTCCCTCTTGTGACTCCAATGGATATACTCTTCCTTCTTCTGCATCCACCAAAACACAAAAAAAGAGCAAGTTAGTGACATATTTCAAGAAACAAGCTCATCAAAAACATAACAAAACATTAAAAATCCAAAAAAAATTAAGTTATCATGGAGTTTTGGTCATTCTGTTCAGAACCGCCACTAGTGTAGGGAGAGTGGTTCTAAGGCCCTGTGCAGTTCTAGGACCACCACCCTGCTCAGGGTGGCGATTCTTGAACCGATGGTCCTGTATTCATCGACTTTGTTACCCTAAAAATGCAAAAAAATGGAAAAAAAAACCATTTTCAATGAAATAAAATAGTACCCTGAGGGGCCCCCCAAGAGACTCATTTAAAACAAGAAATTTCAAAAATAATCCCCCCTAGGAAAAGATTTTGACTTTTTGACATTTTAGGTTTAAAAACACACAAGTGAGGAAAACTAACTTGAGATCATGTTGGTCAAACTTCCACTTGCGGAGGTATGATAACAATATCGTAACGAATGTTTTGACTATTCTTTCGACAAAAAATGGTCACCGTGGGCCCAGAGCTCAAAAATCACCAAATCAATATGCGCAAAAATGAATTTTGATATTATGATATTATATTTGTATGTGTATATATTTGTTATAACTTCATTTTGAGAGTGCATAACTTCATTTTGAGTGCATATGTTCGCAGGGTTGGAGCGCTGGCGCAGGTATATTTCTATATCCCCACACAAATGGTAAGTCCTCTTGTCATTTTAATTTAGTGTTTATTTTTTGATATTTTATCTATCTGCACTTGAGTCTTCTCTTCATTTTGCAGGTAGTGGGAGTTTGGATGGTGACATTTCGACACACGGGCGTGTCAGGTATAGCTTCTAACTCCCCATTTTGGGAATGCCATACTCAGACTCTATGTTTTATGCCTTTTCATGGCTAAGATGCTTCTCTGAGGGGGAAATATGTATGCACCCAAAATTACATGTGCTACATTGTCAGAAAATGGTTACAAAAGTCCCCAATGATGATTCATGTCCTTTCAGAAGGTGTTTGAGTTCCTAAACCCATTCGCAGTGTATATTTGTAGCCTAGACATCCTTACTTAGCTTTTCCATGCTTTCTTCCAGCTTCCCACTTCATTCTATGCAAGTTTTGGTCTTTAGTGTCAGGACCGCCACCCTGCCTGGGTGGTGGTTCTGAAACCTCCACCCAGGCAGGGTGGCGGTCCTGCCCTGTGCTTTTTCAAGAACTCTTCATGTGTCAATTTTAACATGTGTGATTTCACTTAACTTGACTTAAAATAGGGTGCGTTTGTGAACCAAATTTCCTAAAAATAGTCTTGATTGCATGGTATTTCTTCCCTCTTCTATTTTTAAATAGATTTAATTAGTTTGAACTGCCTCTTCACCCAATGATTTGGCACTCCAAGGTTGCCTTGTGCATGAAGGCACATCCCAGCCAATTCCTATATATTCAATGCTTGTATTCAAGAAAATGGCCTGAGAATTTTGTGTATCTTGCATAGTATTGCTGCCACAATCCTGCTGGAAATTACATAGCCAAGCTCTGTTCACTTGTGTTATCTCTCTTCCACCTGCATTGCAACCAGACTGCCTTCAAGTTGCCATTGCTCAAGCACCTTCTCCTGTTGCTGCCTTTGCATTCCCAATTCCTTGGACTCATATGGACACACAGAGAAAGAAAGGGATAAACTGAGGGGACAAGATACAGATACAACCAGATTTTCCAAAGCTCTTGCTTATCCAGGTTGGAATTATTTGTTTGTTTGCTTCATTTGTCAAGTTATCAATTCTAAGTTATTCATTTCAAATACATATCAAATAGAGTAGAAAAATTGTTCATTTCAGTTAATTAAGCAATTACAAATAGAGAAAATCATTAGAAAGCTTGCTCTTTGACATTACCAGGGAAGTAGTGGGGAACAATAGCTCTTCTAGGGTTATGATTTGTTCTCTACCTCTGAGGTAGGGTTTAAAGGGTTTTGATTAAATTAGTTTAGTTGTTTTAGATCTAGATTCACATACTTGCACAAGTAATTAACTACAACCGGCTGATTACTTGTATTTAATTTTGTTTATTAGATTAGAAGCATTGTTTAAAATCCCAGAAAAGATAAAAAAATATTTACTTTTATTAGATTAGTTTGCTTCCATTGTTTTGTTCAGATATACTGTGAAAATACCAAAAACATAGATTAAATTTCCTTTGATAGTTAATTTTTCTTTATCAAAATCAATTCAATTCATTCCGCATGACCATCAAAGGTCCACAACAAGAGAAAACATTCAGTTGTGATCCATTGGTCCCACAACCCAATGGGCCAGAGTTGTTGACCGACATTGATATGGGTTTATGCTTGTTAGTTTTACGCACACCTGCTAGGTATTCTGAGAAGATAGAACAATTAAACACATTAAACATTGCAGCTAATCAAGCCTACGATTATTGGACTGCTCCTGGCAACAGGGCTTGATTACACACATGACCATACAAGGACCACAACCTCCACGAGTTCACGGTTGTGATCCCCAGGTCCCACAACCCAATGGCCTGTTGACCAATTAAACATCAACACTATTTTGTGCATGGTATTTAGATCATCACCACTTCCACCTGACATCATTACACAATTTTCAGTATTGAACATAACATCGATCAGGCTAGGGCTTTCTGGACTAGACCAAAAAACCTCCCATAGACCTTGTGGTTTCATTACGCCTCTCATTCTCACTTCCATGACCTTGTCTGGAAATCTATATGAGGCATCCGCAGGTCACTTTCCGCGTGTTCCACAACTAGTAGACAGAATCTCAGCAGAGCTCGATATTGACTGGAGCCTCTGAGTAGCTATTCTATCCAATCGATCCATCACACCACTTCAGCTTAGGATGAATTTCTTTTCCTTAGACTCACAGATCCTGATATTGCGTGTTGAAGATATAAGGTTGCCTCATTAGCTTTTTCATCATTACCACACATCACATCCATTTCCATTCTAAAATACCAAATTATTTTGATATTTGAGAGTTCCAAGGTAAAGGAAAAGTCTCTACACATAATAGATTGGGGCAAAACATTTTCATAACAGACCACTTAGACCCTTTGCTCACCCATCTATTCGACATGTTTCAGTCCTTTTTGTTGTGAAGGAGATTGTGGAGGTTGAGACAATTGAGTCTATTAGTTACTTGACACATTCATTACTTCAATATCACACCCATCTCTACCAAGATGAAGAGGTTGGTCCTTTGAGGCATCATACATCATATAGCATGGTTTTTCATCCTTATGGGAGTCTATGCACCTATGTGGTTGATGAGGTTGCTCCATTGCCTAGTGAGGTTGTTCCACATCCTAGCAAGGGTACTCCAAATCCTAGAGAGGTTGCTCCATAATCTAGTCAGGATGTTCCACATGCTGAGAAATGTGTTAAACTAGAGGAGACACATCGTGATTATGTGTTGGGCACTATCATCATCACAGATGATCTACTGGGTTCGACCTTTGGTGTTGACCATAATTTTACATGAAGTTAATCGTAATCTAGCATATATTTTTCGTACTAAATTTTATAATTAATAATATTACTCCATTATGAATTAAAATTAATGATTCATATATTTGTAAAAAGTTATAGGGTCAAACTACATGTCCAATATCACATTCCTCTTCTTCACATTTTTTCCTAGGCATGACAACCCTTCAGGTATAAATTTGCACTAAATTAGTAAATATTTTATGTTAATTATTTTTCATATAGAGATGTTATCTTAAAATAACAATTTGATGGTAAACAGACCGCCTATGTACCTTTGACATCTGTGGATGTCAGTATGAGTGTGCATGTTAGAAAATTTACTAATTTTAGTTTTATTATTTTTATTCATTATATAACTTGTATGTGTGTAACCTTCTTCTTGTTTTTAGTTGATGATGTCAATATATTCTCCTACCGAAATTCGATGATCATTAGATATTGGTGTTGTTATGGGCATAGCATTTGTTGTGCCTCTTACACAGGTATCAACTAGTAATATAATTTTCACAATGAATTGCTTGTATTAAATGAAATTCATACATATTATAATTTTTTCATTGCCACAAGAGGATGTGACAACTCCAGTTCATGCACCTACTATTGAGGTTATTTCTCGGTCAATCTTGAGAGGAAGAGGACGATTTAGAGGGATTGTGAGATTGCAGTAAGTATTTATTTGTAAGTAATGTCATTATTTATATACTAATGTGTATGTTGTTTATTTTTATTAAAAGGTGGAGATACAATCATCCTTGAGCATAGGAGGTTTGATAGACAGAAGGGACATTCCAATGATATGAATGGTTCATCTTCCCAGTGGCCTAAGATAATCATATTATTCGGTGATACACCATGTTTTAGACGTATATGGATTTTGTTGTATGCTTACGTGGCATGTAGGTATAGAATTGTATTTTGTTTATGTATATCATTGTGTTCCTATACAGATTTTTTTAGACATTAATTTTGTTCAAATTTTGTATGCCATCAAGGATTTATGAAATCAATATTATGTACGAGAAAAAAAAATTGTTCTCAAACTTGTATAGTGGATGAAGCATGTTTTATACATGTATTTAAGTGGATTAATAGGACTCCATGTGTATGTCATACTAACATGTATTATTAGTGTTAATTTTTTTATTTTTTGAACATGGGAATTAAAATATATATGTAACTAACATACAATTTATCCTTATTATAATCATGTAATACCATAAATTATAATCATATAATGTCAACACTAATCCCATCCACTTCCTGGAATCTCATTAATTTAATGAATAATATGTAATGAGACAAAGTAAGATTACATTAATTCTAATAATTCAAAATTAATGATGAAGAGAGAGGGAGAGAGAATGTGAGAGTGAGATATAGATAAAGAGAGAGTGATGGCGTGAGAGAAACAGAGAGTGAGAGTGAGAGTGAGAGAGAGCATGAGAGAAAGAGATACAAAGATAGAATGTGATAGTGAGAGATAAATAAAGAGAGGGTGAGAGCATGAGAGGAAGAGAGAGAGAGAGAGAGAGAGAGATAGAGAGAACGAGTCAAAGAAAATGAGATAGATAGAGAGAGTGTGAGAGAGAGAAAGAGAGAGGGGGAGAAAGGGACGGAGAGAGATTGGGAGAGAAAGAAAGAGATAGTGAGAACAAGAGAGAGAGGGAGAGAAAGAGAGAAGTGATATTAAGAGAGGGAGAGTGAGTGAGAGAGAAAGAGAGAGAGCTAGATAGAGAAAGAGAGAGCAAGGGAGAGGGAGAAAGAGAGGTAAAGAGATAGCAAGAGAGAGGGAGAAAGAGAGAGAGGTAATGAGAAAGAGAAATTGAGTGAGAAATATATATAGAGAGAGAGAGAGAATGAGGAGAGAGAGAGTGCGAGAGAGAGAGTGAGAGCAAGAGGGAAATATGGAGAGAGTGAGAGGGAAAGAGAGAGGGGGGATGGAGGGATAAAGAGAGACTGAGAGTGAGAGTGAGAGAGAAAGAGAGAACTAGAGCTAGAGAGAAAGATAGTGAGAGAGAGAGAGAGAAGAATGTTAATCTTTGGGCTGAAGTGTAATATGTACAATGCTTATGTTGGCGCCACTCTGAAGATTCCTCAAACCAAACTTAATTCTCCACCTAGAATGTACCATCTATACAAATTCAGCTAGTTGGTAACTTGAAACACCTTGAACATGCTTAAGAGGATTGAGCTCTTGCTAAGAATTTGAAGTGGGGATCTCGGTGTGCTTGGAAATGGGGTAAGGTAGAATCCTTAACCTAGTTGAGTGCTTCAAAAATATATTATTATATACCCTAATGGATTTGCATCATCTTTGGTATGATTTAGGGATCCTTGAATTCCTTTTTGTAAGTATTACAATGAGTGTGCTAAATGATTTTATTATATGTTTACCAATTATT
This sequence comes from Taxus chinensis, assembly GCA_019776745.2. Taxonomy (NCBI): domain Eukaryota; kingdom Viridiplantae; phylum Streptophyta; class Pinopsida; order Cupressales; family Taxaceae; genus Taxus; species Taxus chinensis. Next base: position 139,994,446 of record CM034157.1, read on the forward strand.
TCCACGTACATAAATGAGGCTATCTTAACTTGCATATATAGGGTTATAAAGGTAAATTATCATGTTAAGGTTTACACATGAAGATGAAAATACCAAAAAAATGATATTGCATCGAAATCATTTTTGGAGGATGTGTTGGTTTGGGACCGTACATGTCATTCAGGACCATATTTCACATCCTAACCTAGCTATATGGTTTTGAATGGGGATGTGATGAATGAAATCTTAAAGTTGTACAATAAGAAATGGATTTTAAGTATTAATTTTAGGAATTCATACTTACGGTTTATTGACACATCAGTGTGTGGGAATAAAAAATTATCAAAAAGATAATAAGATGAAATGAGTGGGGATATGATGTGAGTATTTTTTCTTTAAAAATGAGAACAATCACAATTCATATTTTCAAGAGGGTAAATTACCAAATTTTAGTGTCTACATTTCCCCCTCCTTCAATATGAAATGAAAATTACATGTTTAAAGGAAAAGATACCCAAGTGTGTAGAAAAAAATTGTCTTCACTTGGAGTTTTGGTTATCCATATATGGTAGGGTTAGCATGCTCCATGAGGAAACCTACAACATAGAGTGTATTCAATGTCCATATTATAAATTGATATGTAACTCAATTGTAAATATAAAATTTAAACATGCATACAGTGAAATCAACATATGAAAAACATGGAAATACACCCATTTGTTTTATAGTGGGAAGAGGTCTCACTTTTTTCTTGCACTTGGAGATTTGGATGGTTGTTGAACTTTCCATAGGACTAGGGATGATCAGTTACCAATTGTGCCTAAGGAAAAAATAGATTATTAGGTCATACATCCCAATACCAAATTGAAGATAGAGAGAGAAGGAAAAAGATATACCAATGCACCCCGTGAAGGAAGAATATAATGTATCAATTTGTTAGTAACACTAATATATTCCCCTTTAAAATGGGGATAGGAAATATTATCTATGAAGAACTTAATCTCTTCAATAATTTCCATAACCCCAAGGATCACATTTTTGTAGATAGATCTAGGAACAACTTTGTATATATAGACATAATGTATAAAAGAGAATGAGGGACCACATGCTCTTTACGTGTGTTATACTACTAAGTAAGAGTATGTAGTATACTGAAATGAAAATGCAGAAGGAGAACCATACACCCAAAACACTTGTATTTTGTAACCAAACCTATGTATTGAAGTGGAAAAGGAGTGAAATATCCATGCCCTTATAAACTACTAAGAACTGTGTCATATCAACCTAAGATTATGCTAAAAATATATATCCATGATGCAAAATGTGAAATTGTAGATAAATATTGTGTAACTACCCCAGGGTAGAAACATATGATAGGGTCACCTAAAGGTTTATACGTTATTGAACTTTATGTATAGCATTTCACCTTTGTAATTTATACCAGTCTTTAATATATGGATATGTTTATGAGGACATGTACCCTGTAAAAACCTATTTATAAACCTAGAATTCTAATTGTAAGTGTAGAATACATTATTATTATTTCCCCCTCTTATGAGGTGTGTGTGATAAAGAATTTGAGTGCACTAATCAAAATAAGAGATGTGTGCCCATGCGATGTGTGTCTGATAATATGTAAGATAAAGTGGAATGTTGAAGTGGTGGCTGCATTTGAGAGAAAATATACCTACCAAAAATGGTTGTGCACAGCGACAATTGTGGCACACAAATAAAAAACAACCATAGAAACAAGATAAACAATAGTAGTGATAGCAATAGAAATAACATTAGTAGCAACAACAAAAATATAATCGAACTAGTATAGAGACAAAACAACAATCAAGTGATTAAAGAGAATCCATGTCATGTAGAGAAGATTCACATCAAGGCATAGAACCAAAAACATGGGACACCCATAGTGTAAAAATATAATCAAGGCAATCTAGCCGCATTCAATGAAATAAATAAGTAGTAACTCAAGAAACTAGAAAACGTGTTATACAAAATAATAATACCAAATAGGGATAAGAGCAATACAAATAGTAAGAAACTACATTAAGCAAAAAATGTCAGCGCTACAAACATATTAGTAAACATACGGAAAATGTGACCCTTACCAAGTATGCATGGTATATATAGTGCAAGGAAATATTTTCTTAAAAAAGAAGGAATGAAGATCCACATATGCTCTTTAATATTAAAGAAGGTATCATACAATTGTGCATATTGATAGAATATCAAGATGAAACTAGTAGACATAGGCATGTATCATATAAGTATGCACTTGTAGTACTGGCAAGGGAAAATATTGATTTAGCATATGATTTTGGTGAATGTAGAAAAATATTAACTAACATGAGAAAGAAGATTATAATGATAATCAAAAGTTGTGGGGCCATCAGGGATAAGGAAAGATTCGTCATCATTAATTATATAAAGGTCCTTTTATCCATGTATAATGGATTACACCTTACTAGTATCTGGAAATTGAATACTATCGTTTGTATTTCTATTGCAACTAACATCATCATTTGAATTAGGATCTATCAAAATTTATTGTGGAGAAGTAGAGACATCTACAAAAGGATCAATCAATGTATAAATTTGATCATCATCACTAAAATCAATATCATATTCATCTCCCCTAATGGGATTGAAATCTAATGTGCAAAAATGTTCATCTAATATATCAAAGGGTTCATCAATATGTCTTAGTTTGTGTGGGGGAGTATATATATGTTATGTTTCTCCCTAATTGGGCTTATGTATGCTCTAAGTTCTTTAAGGCAGTGTGTCATTTCATGGCTGATTTGTATTGCTTCCATTGTTGTTTACACAATAATAGGTATTGCATTCTTATCCTCTTTATGATTAGATGACTCTTGTTGTGTATCATGGTATTATCATATGATATAGTTATTATATCTTTTGGTACCCATTGATATTTAGGGATGTGAAATGGTTGCATACTAAAATTTCATGTAGCAAAGGAAATAAATCCATGATGCTCAAGTTGCTAGATTTGTCCTTGTAAATCGTATCAATCATTGTCACAATGTCTGTTAACTCTATAATAATTTGATTCAGAGGACATTACAGAGTACATATGTTCCCTAAATATCTTAGGAATGGCACAATGCAGAAGATGACTTTGAGATCTTTATGTGGACTATTTGAACATCGAAAATGGAGTCTGTACGTGTAAATGGTGGCTGGTCAAAGTTGCAGTCAACCCTAGGTGAGACCGAGTCAACTGGAGATTCATGAAGTAGTGGAAAGTAAATATCGTATGAAGGTACAAAATGGAGTTTTGGCCTTTGGTCTTCATTGTATGATATCAGTCATCTTTGCCAGCAATCGAGAAAAATATTTTCCATGTGGTGGGTCCTCAGGCCACCACATAACCTACCACCATTTAGCGAATAGTCAACTCGAGTGAGTTTTACTTTACTCATAAGGTTATGTACATTAGCAATTTCAAGTTGAAAGTGAGTTGTGCATGGAGAAATGTATTGATTTATAATCAAGTTATGCTTTGTATTCGACAAGTTGGGTATCTTAATTACTCGGTGAGTTGCCTTATTACTTTGGCTAGCAAAAGCATGACTATGTGGCCTAAGCCACAATTTGTTAGTGGGATAAAGGATATTCAAATCTGTATTATATCCACCACCCACTCAACTCAATTTGGGATAAAATATTATCCCTAGCCCATAGCAAAATGACTGAACGAGACCCCTGGAGGATGACTTGGCATCAACAGAGGTCGGCGCGGACACATGGCACAATGTGGAACACCGAGCAGAGAAGGGAGTGGTCAAAGCCAATGTGCCAACTGTGAAGGTGACGTGGATGGGTCATAGGGAGTCAGAAAAATTGACTAAACACAATGGTCGATGGATCGTGGGGAGTGGGATTTGTATGAGCGACCCAACCAACTCGGCCAATGAGTTGGTTGGGATATGGATGGCGTGATAAGGGATTTAAACAAGATTTTTGGGGCCTTTTCTACTATAAAAGGGACCCGACCCCTCTCCATTATAGACACTCATTCGATATTTATTCAAGCTCCTCCCAAGCCATTTCTCCCATGCCCAAGCCCGAGGAGAGATGTGGGGATTTGGACGGAGAAATAAAATATTATAAGTCCTATTATTTATTATATAGGCAATTATTGTGGAGAAAAATAAGACCTATCATTATAGGCATTTTTAAGGAGCTAGAAAATCGTAAGCCTCGTATTATAATATAAGAATTACTATTTTTCAAACCTATATTTTTATATAGGCACATTCTCGGAGTTAAGGCCTATTATTATATGCATGTAAATATGTAAATCATATTATTATAGGTATTATTATTGTTTGTAAGTCCTATTATTTTTAATAGGAAAATATTATTTTGAAGCTCTGAATTCTCACCAAGAAGATATACTCTGAGCCCGATCCGAGAAGGACAAATGATGTAGTTCAAAGGTGACCATGGCGATGTTATGGAGGCAGAAGACCTATTTTAATATAAGCATTATAGAGAGATACTAAGACCTATATCATATAGGCATCATATTCATTAAGGACCGATTATTATTGGAAAAGTGAAGATAAGACCTATTATTTTAATAGGAGAAGCATTGTTATTGGGATTTATTCAAACTACCCAATAGGCCACATTTGAGCCACACTTTAGAATGCGGAGCCTGGAGAATCGACTGGGGTGCCATCCGGAAGACCAATCGGTATACCAAAGGAGTTTGTGACTGAAGATGAATACATGATCAAATCTGCTATAATTTGGAATAACTACTTGGCGTTCAGGTTCTTGTTCCAATTTGTATTTAGCATTATCTTACTTAGATTGTATTATTTGTTACATTCGTTGAAGTAGATAATATATATCAGTTCTATTGATGAACCCAGAGACGTAGGCATTATGCTGAACTTTGTCATCAACTTGTGTCCAGTGTGTCTTAATTCTTGCATTGCTTTAAGTTTATTTTAATGGGGTAAGTTCGGAAAATAATTTAATGCCTATAGGGGTCCGTGATCGAGGAAATAAATTCGGTCAATTTTTGAATCATAATCGCAAAATGGTTGACTTTTAATTTTGTCAAGCTGATAGTAGGGATAGTAATGATTGAGTAAGAAAGTGATTAATCAATTATCAAGTAGCTCATAGAGAATGTCATGTTACCTTTTGATTCATTTCAAACCAAAGGGGTTCTTTCAAATGTGGTTTCCTTAGTATGCGAGATTGCTAATGTAGAGCATACATATTGGTGCCTATATGTAGGAATTTAACTTCATTTATAGAAGCACATGTATCATACATAACATTTGTATGACATTTCTTGTCGACAGCATTAGAACTATGTTGATCATGATGCATAGAGACATTATGGACATGGGTATTGGAAGAATCCTTTGAATGTACTATTTCATCCTTAAGAGATTATATTTAAGTATTCATAGCTTTAAATTGGTCTTGAAATTTGTGAACAAGGGTTTCAATGGCCTGTATGCTAGAAGAAGAAGCATGTGAAGCATTTTGATGACAAGTAGGAACAATGGTTGATGTAAGAATAGAAATAGAGACATTATGCATTGGGGCATAAGGTGAATCCACATATATAGACATGGTATAAGTAGGAAAAGTATATGTCTCTATATTATATGGAGAAGTATGCTTAAATTGATCTTGAGTATCATATAAAAGGATGTCAATATATCAATCGCATGTTTATGCTCTTTCAACATCTTATTTGCAATCTATGTCCAATACATGCCATATAGTTGAACCTTAAGTCATGTCATCACAAGAACTTCTCATACTTTCTCACAATGCTAAGCCATGTGACATTCGTATTGAGCTTCTTAGTCGTCAATTGATCACTTTACCGTCTATTGATTATTATCCTCCTTGTATCCTAACAAAGTATCAATATCGTCCATATTTTCATTAATATTGAATCAATGGGCATAATGAACACAATTATTATTCTTTAAAATGTAGAGTCAAACATCTTGAGCATTAAGGCTTTATTTCATTCACTAGAAAACATCCTATTACAAGCCCACCTATAAATACTATACCCACATGGGATCCTAAGTATATTCCACCTTCACTTAGTCAAGATCAATCTAAGCAAGCTCCTACGGCCGCTAGTGAACCTCCCTCTAATCTTTCTATGGAAGTTCTAGATGATTCTCTTATTCATTACATGTGTGATATTGACAACCCCTCACATGTGCATAGTGATCCTTCTCCTAGTCAGGAAAAAAATTCTCTTGTTCTTGATGTTGCTTCTTCTCCATCTAATGAGCATCAGGTTAACATCACTCAAGCATCCTCTAAGCAACCACCTATCGATGTTAGCTCATTAAATCCTCCTACTAAGTCATCTATAGAATTAAAAATTCAACCTAAGCGATCTCCTTTAAAACTTAGTGCAACATGGCCTCCTCTCAAATCTAAACTCCAACCAATTAAGTTTGTCAAAGCAACTAATCCTCCTTCTAATGTTTATGATATATATTCACTTGCACCACCACCATGTAGGATTCCTCCATTATCTCCTACCATTAACCTTGTAATTCCAACACCTATTATCAACTCTACATATATTGATGACTGGGACCTAGATACAACTCGCTATGGTGATGAACCATCTGATGATCACACTCCTCTACCACTTCGGGGTCCATCACTTTTGTTAAAGAAACTACTCCTTACATCGATCCACTTAGTGCCTTTTGACTAGATTTTCATTGCATACACACACATCCCCCCATCTTAGCATCAACACACCACCCATACTTGCATAGTCATATATCACACTCTTAGCATAGGCATACTCATCCTACAATCTAGCATCGTCATTACCCGATGACACACTCTTGTGCTTCGGTTCACACTTGACTATTGAGGAATTACTACTACACTAAACCCCACACACTGCACTATAGGCATTACACATGGCATTTTACCACGTATTATGCTTTATACACCATAAATTCTACATTTAGTCCACAACATTTTGAAATTTGTGCATTTATACTTCATATCTCATCCTATTCTTCATCACATATGAGTCTAGAATTACATTTCTAGTCTATATACATGCATTCTACACATTACATTTTTACACATTCTACTCATCACATGGTCGTATTTTTTCCTTACACATACTACATTGTCTTCTACTTGCTGCACTCACTACCCGATGACACATTTTTAGTTCATCGGTCTATACTTGACTATTGAGGGTTTGAAAATCAAATGGACCTTACACACATCACGCACACCTTTACTCCACATTTGATATCATGCGACATTGCTAGGCATAGTGACATACGCTTTAGGCTAAATCATCACCTATTCTATCATTTTGTAGTGGTATACACTTTAGGTTAGATCACCACCCCCTTTGGTTATTTTGTAGTGATATACGCTTAGGGCTAAATCATCACTCCCCATTCCATTTCATTGTGGTATATGCTTAGGCTAAATCAGGTCACCATGTTCATTCATCTAGTCGTGATTAGGCTATACATATCTCTTCTATATATCATATCATCACCACTACGCATATACACATTCATCCCAGCACACTGGACAAACAACACATATTATTCGACCATTTCTCGATGATGCACTCTCGTTTATGGTTCATTCTTGACTGTTGAGGGGATTAAAAAAATGAACCTCACTACATACATTTCCATTCACTTGGGGGGCACGTGGCTCATATCACTCCATTTTGCATGACATTCCATCCATCCACAACATACTACATATTATGGTTGCTTTTATTCTTGCTCACTTTTGCTTGTTCATGATCACTTTATTACACATGCTAGTTTGATTACTTGTATGTCATTTATCTATATCATACACACATGTGCGTTCACACCTTCTTCTAGTTGTGATCATAGATACATGTCTCTTACATGCAACATTGATGCTCACCTTCTACCCTTACTACACTGGTCATTGGGGGCATCCACATTATAATCTCTTCCAGGTGTTATTGTTTCATTTTGTACTTATCACTTTACATTACTTGCTTATACACATTTTTGACATACTAGTTATCTTTCTAACATGCTAACGGGTGCTTCATGTGTAACATTTTTTATGCAGGGATATTGGTTTCCATACTTATTTGTTTACTTTGTCTTCTCTTGTTTTTTATTATATGTGGGCCTTGCCCTATGTTTGGTATGCACACTTATTTTCTTGTTTGCAGCCATGAAGGCCTTGCGTGAAGTTGCGACATCATGAATGATGTCCCATGTTTGTAACCCACTTTGTGCGGCCTACTTGTATTCTTTCGTGTTTACTACATTGTTTGGTAGATGTTATACTAGTTGTGTAGATTATACATTATTTTCTACATGCATGCATGTTTACACTTGTCTTTGGCTAGCCTTCTTGTTTGTGTGTGCCTTGGTTTTTACCAAGAATTTTCCAGTGTACATGTGGTTGGTCCTCTTTTGGGGCTGCATGTCTCCTATCAGTGACGTCGCATGTTCCCCCAAAGAGGGGGGCATCATTTGGGGTTTTTTACATACTAACACAAGAGATTCTACACTGGCACGATTCATATTTCTACAACAAGTGGGTTCAGACCAGTCTATGAACCCCATACATAATGGATTTTATAGGACATGGTGTCCTTAGCATTTATGGGAAGCAATTACAGGCTTGGAGGTTACAGTGGGTGTGCCTCTCTACACTACTTCGGCTAGTGGCGTCGGATCACCCAAAAAACTAGAAAATACAGAGATATCTTCACACATTTCAGTAGAAGTGGTTAGAGCTTGGAGGACATAGAGCATTTTCTCCCTACACTTCTTCAGCTAGGGTGGCATGAGATCACCCAAAAAACTCATAGTACAGGATATCCTTCTACACTTTTTCTCGACATGGATCAGGTGCACATGCACATACATTTCCTTTTACATTTACATTTGCGTATTTTACATACTTACATGTGTCTTTTACATAGCATTTTTACATTTACATACATACATATTTGACTACTTGATCATTTTCTCCTTGTAGGTCCGTCTGTATGAGAAACAAGCAGTCAAATGGGGGCAACAACAAGTGACAAAAACAACATTCTGTGACAACACACATGCTTTACTAACTATGTAGGTACACTACACACTGGGGTAACTTCACACACATGCATTTCACCCTAGGTTCACTCTCATCACTTTTTCTTTGTGAATTTTTCATCTATAGTTTCCACATTCCTCCATCTTTTTGTCATTGCATGCTTTTGTCTAGTCCTTTGGCACACCTTCTTCATCACTCTACAGTAGCATCAAGTACGCATATCTATCTACTGTATGTTACCGAGATTTCTGCTTACCAACATAAAGTGGGCACAAAATGTAGTCACAAAATCATGCACTTTAGACATTTATTTATCCCGGTCTCGTAATACTATTTAGAAGGTTCTCAAGGGAAGAAAGTACTAATTAACCCCACTCTTTTGGTCATTTTATTTATTTTGTTTCGTATTTTGAAACCTACTACACCTATTTACCTAGTCATTTCCAAAGATCTTGCGTCGTCTTAGCCCTAACTGGGGTTCCCAAATTTAATACTGGGGCACCCATGGGTGCCTTGGTCCCACCTGGGGGTGCCCTGGTCTCTTTTCCACTTTCCCACCTTTTTTGGGTCTTTTCTAGCATTTTTTCATTCTTATCTTTTTTTTGGTTAGCCTTTTCTAGGTTAATTATGAAATTAGACCAAGATAACCTTATAAATATAAAGTTATGAGACCATAATGAGGGAGCTAACATCATACACTACTATCACTCCATCAAGATTTGCATTCATATATTGCATTAGCATCCACATATCTCCATCATCAAGGCACAAGCTGGGAAATCTACATCACACTTCATAGGGGGAAGGATTATATTCTATTTCATGCACACATATTATTACATTTTCTACATGTATTTATCACTCGCTACTTCACAAAGTGTGACTGGTATAAGAGCATTGTAGACACCAAAAATATACACTCTCATCTTCACTCAAATATTTGATCAAATACCCCATCTACATCCGTCATACATCACAACATTATTTTATACCCCTCCCTTTATTAAAAAAATGGCACCCCATGACCTAGCATATATGATTATACACTTGTATACCCTTCAGTTAATTAAATTAAATACACTAAGACTATAAATCCACATTTGCTAAATATTAATATTTATCTCATAGTCCTAAGTCCTACACCCCACACCATTCATTTATTAAAACATGACCACATAACCCTTTCACGGATATTCCTAAGTCTTATACCCCACATAAACCCCTTTTAAAAATGTTAAATCTCACCTAACTACCATGGAACTTTCCTAGAATCCACCCTAAGTGCTAACTTATGAAAAATCTAAACAAATCAAGCCTATTCTATCCTTTCCCCAACAAATATCACACATCTACAAACAACCCAATGAATCCATCCCAAAAATCCAAAACAAATTTCTCTTAATTTAGCAAATTTTTCTATCCATATCCCTCACAAAGTTCAAACAGGCCGAAATCACCGGCAATTTCGGTAATCATCAGCGATTATTTAAGCATGTTTTATGCCTTCTCTTGGGGATCCTCGATTGACATTGACAAGTCTCAGCTTTTTCTTTGATTTGGTATCCTCCTGAAAATCATATTTGAACATCAAGAATTTGATATCATTACTTGTCATCATCAAGCCTCTCAGAAGCCTTATTAAGGCATTGTAGAGAAACACTTTATCAGTCCCATTTGTAGACTTCATCAGATATCAGTATCAACTTTCAATCAAGGTCAGAAGCTCCTCTCAACCCCCATACTAGTTTTAGGTAAATTCTATCAATTAATTTAATCATTCTATATTGCATTTAATCTTCTGTAAGTCTGAATTATAAGGTTTAAATAGTCAATTATTTGAATTTATCAGAATGTGCATACTCTGCCTCAATTGCTAGCAATTCCCTTAATCATAGATGTCATCAATTCTAATCATCAGTGATCCCCATCTGTTATCCCACTTATCACCCTAATCTGTCTTTTTGACATTCAGATCATATCTCTTGTTAATTTTCTTTGCAAGCATTTATCAACTATCAAGTTCTTATCCGTCTGCAACACTTATTTGTCATCAAAAGAAAACTTATCATCTCGCTTGCCCTTGTGAGCCATATGAAAACTACCTAGATCCTTATCCCTTTCCATCATTTTACCTTTGCAAAATCCTATCAAACTCTATTAAGTTCCTTTGAGCCATCTGCAACATTTGATCACTCAAATGATCAAATACATTTCCTCGCTTTCCTTTGTGAGTTCATAAACCATCAACATCCTTGCTCCTTTGAGCCATATTGTGATCCCTAGACTCCCCTTGGATCAAGGAACAACCATCATACCTTCATATAGCCTTGGACCGCATCAGTCCCTTTTCCTTTGCATTGTTGGTTATATCATATGTTATCATTCTATCATCTATTATTAATTTATTTCATCATTATCAGATTAATTTCTTGAAATTGGATTGACATCCTTACGAGGAAGTCCTTTGACTTTTGAGGAATGGTCCTTTTCCAGGACAATTCACCATCATATTTTGTTTAATCATATATTGTTTATTGTCTGTGATTTGCATGTTTTCTTGCAAGGAAGGAGATATTGTACCATTTTTTTATGGAGTGCAATGTCAAACATCATCATCCATCATCCACTGGTATCACTAAACCACATCATTCTGAGGTTGGTTAACTTTTAATTTCTTGCTTACTTGAATTAAGTTGAAGAGGTAGGATTTATTCTCAACATTTTGGCATGCCCAGTGGGACCTTGTCCCTTATTTATTGATTCATTTCATCAATCAAAATATCATCTGTTTTTATTTTTCTGGTTCTCTATGTGGTAATCACTAGTGATTTAGTAAATCAGCCTGATGATCAAGTGATTCGCTAGTGATTCATCAATCAATGATTTTTCTTTGTGCTTTCTATTACCTTTCAGTTTTTTTCTGCTTCTTGTTTGCTGCTTTCTATTTTCTATTTCTGGTTCTGCTTCGGTTTTCCACCTTTGATTTTCTGCTTAGACTCACAAATTTCTTGTTTCATAATTAATTCGTTTTTTTTAAATTTCTTCATTTATTCATAATTGAAAACTTGATTTTCTTTTTCTAATATTGTACATTAGCTTGGTTTTGCAGGGTTCTTGGTTTTTTGTCTCATATTTTATTGTTTAAATTGTAAGGTAATCAGTCTTTCAATTTGAGTGAATCGCCAGTGATATTACAAAGTTGATTTGTGAATCCTTTGATTACTTCATAGTTAACCTTCTATTCTCTGTTTCTACTTTTTTCTATTTCTGCTAACCTATTTTCAGGTTGTTATTTCTGAGATTTGATTGTTGGATTGTTGGATTGTTAAATTGTTAAAAAAAAAAAAAAAGGAGCGTTTTCACAGGTAAGTCCTAAAACCTTCCTTTTTGTTTCAGTATTTCATTTTTGGTTGATTGTCTTCATTCAAAATCAACATTTCATTTTGGGTCTTAAAATGAACAACTACATTTTTTGTTTCACATAGTATTAATTAAGGAAGATTAATCAGTTGCATTCACTTTATTTTTCTCTCGCACACAACCAAACCATTTAAACATCAAAACACATTTAAAAAATTCCTACCTAGGTGGATACCTACTTGGATTTGATCACCCAAGAGGAGAAACCGACTTAGTGTTCTGGTCGAGTATAATCATATGTCTTGGTATATTTGAAACAACACCCAACTCTCTTATCACAGCAGGACCGTGAAGTGGGGGGGGGGGGTAGGCCTCAATACCAAGCCCGTACCGGCAACATTATAGAGTTAGGCATCATGTACCTTTGGGTATATCGAGGAATATTCCTTTAAAAATACCCAAAACCATCCATAGCTTGTCATTTCCTAGGACCCTTTTTAGCCATTTTTCACATTTCACCTTTATAATTAAATCAAGAAAATTAAAATTTCTTTTGCTTGACTTGTCTGTTAAATTTGTAGACCTCTTAAGATTTGTTTCATATTATTAGTTAAGTAATATGGATCAACTCTCTTATCTAACTATTATATTTCTAATCATTATGCATCATTTTTACAATCTTCACCTCTACATCTTTTTATTCCAATCAATATCAAAACATCCCTTATACAGGATCTAATCCTTATGGTCTTATCAACTCACCACATCTCATCAAACTCATTTCAGCTCTGACATGTTTATAGAGCCATCTAGAGCATCTTATGTCCCTTATGAAACTTCTACCCTTTAGCCCATCCAAGAATCATACAACAACCCCATCCAACAAACTTATGACTATTCTTTACAACCAAGCTATTTCCAAACTATTTCTTCTCATCCCATGTCCAATGTATCCCATCAAACAATATTTTCCATGTCCCCCTCTTCATCGCAATCGCATCATGATCTTAATATCCCATATCCTTCATCTAATCAATCCATCTCTACTTCAATCCCATTTTCAGTGCCTCAAACATCCCAAACCCATACAAATATCTACTCAATCTCAATCAATCCCTCTCATCCAACAACAACAACAACAACATACTCAAAAAATTTCCACATCTCCCCATATCAAATTATCACAACCCACTTTACAAACAATATCTTCTCAAACTACCCCTAATCAACCTCCACATCAAGCACATTCACAACAAAATCATCCTACTTTCAATCCTCATCAGTCAAATCAATCACATACATCTTGTTAACTCCTTCACATCTACTCCCACAAATGATCCTTTGCAGGCCATATCCAATAGGTTAGATAATTTGGAAATTATTACCAAGGGATCCAAACATGTCCTCACTTATGATCAGGTTTGTAATGAACCCATCCATCCATCAGTATCATATAAATCATATCCTCTGCATTGGGAATTACCTCGAGTTTACAATGTTCCATGGTCAGGAGGATCCTCAACAACACATATTATCCTTTAGACACTCATGTTATCTCATTATCCATGATCAAGATCTTCTTCTTAGAACCTTTCCTATGTCGTTGGATAGGATTTGCCTTGGATTGATACAATTCTCTTCCTCGACATTCTTTGGTCTCCTTCACATAGTCTAGCCATGTTATTTCTCAATCACTTTACTATAAACGTTACTCACAAAATCACCATTTTCTGACCTTGCTACAATCAAACAATTTGAAAATGAATCCCTTGGAATTTTCGTCACTAGATGGAAAAACACCATCAATAAATTTTCATTTCTACTTCCACAATCAGACTTGATTGAATTGTTTACTCGATCGTGTTCCTTGCATATCTCATCCCATATTCAGATCCACACATTTTGGAAATTTGAGGAAGCCTTTGCCATGGCCAAGAAATTATAAATTCAAGCCCTCGAAGAATCCCATCTTGATCCTCAATCTACACATGTTCCACCTGATTCCCCTAGGTCTTCCTATGATTCAGATGAAACTACCACGCATGATGTCATTACTTGTCTTCCTGATACAATTCCCTTGATAGAATCAGCCCATATAGATATTGTGCATCCTTTAAGTCATACCATCAACTCTATTACATAGGTTCTTCCCCATGAGGATACCCCTTCATCACCAACGCTTCCCCTTGAAGACTCAAAGTCCCTGGATCCTCTTTTTGATGATCCTCATACATTGACATTTTCTGTGTCTGTTTTCCAATCACCTATTATCCCCTTGAAACCTTTAGATTCCACCTTAGAAGTCATTACCAATGAAGCCTCCTGTAATTAAAAATCTCAATATCCAACCACTCATTGAACTAATTGAAAAAATAGAAGTCTCACATAATCCATCTCAATCATATCTAGAGACAACACCTCCCTCATCTAAATTATGCCCAATCCTACTCTCAAATACCCACTTACCATCTAGTCTAGAACATTTCCCTAAATCAAATACTACACAGTCAAAAACCATCACATCCATGGCCTTTCCCTTTTCATTTGACATGAGTCCCTCTATCTAACGTAAACATTACAAAATCAAATCTATCACATCTACCACCTCATCCTCGTCATCTATCATAAAACCCCCTCCTTTACCTAAAATAAAAATTACAAAACCAAAGTACATATCATATAAGGTCTGCCAAACCCCATCCTTGTTAGGAATAATTAGTGTGCACATTATTATGTGCTTATTAATGTTTAAATTAGTATTATTATTATGTAAGTGATTGAGAAACAAATCCAAATTTTTCATCTAAGGTCTTAAACTTGCCATCCATTTTGCGACCCCATCCTCTCTCACAATCTAAATATATCAAGTCTACAATTTCACCTTTACCATCAATTTTAGGACCTCATCCTTTATCTCAACATTGTGTTACGTAGTCATACACTATCAATCCCTCCTCATCTATTTTGGGACCTTATCCATCATCCAATTATATCAATCCTATATCTTACCAACCTCACAATGTCGCTATGATGTTTCAATACCATACAACATCTACAAATCTACCCCCATCCAAAAACAAGATGCCTTATATTAAGTGTCCTTGTAAGAACAAAACAAAATCAAAATCCATTAATCCAAACCCTCCAAAAGGGACTTATATTGATATCCTTGAGAGGCTCATATAAGCATCTCTTATCACATTACCACCCATCAAAACACCTAACCCACATACTCTAAAACCCGCATGGTATGATCAAAACAAAACATGTTCCTATCATCGAAGCCCAAGTCATAACACGAAGAGTTGTAAAGCGCTAAAAGCCATAATCCAACAATTTTTCCTCATTTATGATCTTCTCCTAGAAGAAGACCATCCTAATCCATCATCAATACCTCCACCCTCACCAATATCCTCGCCAACATCTGAATGACAAGGTGGACATTATCATTCTACCATCAACAATCCTTTGTCAGACATCACGTTAGCACCTTCCATTGAAGGTCCATCAATTTCATTAACACCTTCCTTTGAAGGTTCATTAAGATCTCGTTAACACCCTTCCTTGAAGGCCAATCAATCTCTTTAGCACCTTCCTTTGAGGGTTCATCAATCTTTTTAGCACCTTCCATTGAAGGTCAATTTCATTAGCACCTCCCAATATTTGTTAGCACCTTCCTTTACAGGTCCCTCAATTTTGTCAGCACCTTCCATTGAAGGTCTCTCAATCTCATCAATATCCACACCTTCCATTGAAGGTCCTTCAACCTCGTCAACATCTACACCTAAGTCACTAACAGTATCCTCTACGACATCTTCAGAACGAGGGGATCATCCTCAATCAGATCTTAACAAACCTCTCTCATACACCTTCTCATCACCTTCCAATAAAATTAACTCATTTCAAATCAATATGGTTCATTCACCTATACGAGCCCAAAATCAACATACATGAAGAAAAGGTAAAACCAAAGCCTTGTTGTCTACCCCTCTTTATCAATTGTCCTCTCATACCCCATCCACATTTCCAATGACTCCTTTGTTAAAGTCTCCACATCCTCTTTTAATTACCATATCCTCAATCAATCAAGGTAAAAACTTCTATCAACTTAAAGGCATCACTCCTTTCAACACATGTCATTTCTATCCATAGTACTATGTTGGGAGGACTCCTCTCTATTAAGACTTTGAAAGTCTTACCTTACACATTCTCGTAGCACATATTCACTAACATATCCTTTATCAATCCTAATCAAAATGTCACTACTATTAGAAGGAGTAAATGTGGAAAGTTTTCCCCTAGTGTTATCACTCATAAGTATGGGTTGGGAGCGTATCATATAGATGGTGAACCTGAAAAGGAACCTTTGAATGCCTTGCACTTGCTGCCTTTCTACTATTAAATGATTGATCATCATGAAAATAGTTACATCAAAGATCTTATTTCACTCTATTAACCAATCATTTTATCATAGTAATGATTTGGAAAGTATGTGGTTATCCATCATTATCCTAAATATACCTTAAAGATGAGCACCAAGGCTCTATTCATCACATCTTTCACTATAGACAAGTTCCTCCTTAGCATGAACCCCTTAATCATTACATCCATTCACCTTATACCAACCAAAAACATGACATGGGAACACATGTGTAAGTCATATACACATTTTCTCCCCTCCTCAAAACGGTCTATTAGGGTTTTCCCTCAGCTCAAAAATATATGTCAAAAAAGTCATTGGATGCTTCTTTTCAAAATATCAAAAATATAATAGACTGATCCCTTAAAGGAAAACTATTCAAAATATAAAATCATGAGATTGATTCAAAAATATAAAAAGTAGAATGATCCCTCGAAGGACAACTACCAATCAAAATTATAGACCGATCCCTCAAAGGATGAACTATCTGTATAAAATGAAAATAAAATTATAGACCATACCCTCGAAGGATGACTACACATGTAAAAGGCTTTCCGCACATTGATCAACCTTCAAAATTCAAATATCAAAAGCATCCAAGAAAGCTTCCAACATCAATCAAATTTCCCATTATAGAAAACTTCCCACATTGATTGGTTTGCTTTAAAATCAAATATGTAAATTGGGGCATTTTCTATGAACCCGTTAAAAAGGAGAACCCTTTTTTCCTACACTGACCTACACATACAAACCTATTTCATGTCCTAGAAAGATACATTCATTTAATCCCACATTTTATTAAGATTTGTGTAACTACCATTGATGATCTCATTTAACATTTATTAAGGCTACAAGTGCAAGTGATTTCATACTTTCAAAAACCCATCAGTATGTATCAAATCCATAATGGGGCAATCATTTATTTTTTATCCTATTTTATTAGTCACATTTCTAATACAATCCATTTCAAGATCACATTTTAAATCATTTAATTATTTATTTAAAACATTTTATCAAAACATATTCATAATTTTTACATCATCACATACATCAAAATCCATCACATTTAAATTGAATCACATCTAACAACATTCAAAACAAATCATTAAGGTCAAATAGAGGTCATAAGACCTCATCACATATCATCATCATCAATAACATGAAAGTCCAAACAACATAGGTCATAAACATCATCATCATCATCATATCATATAAATCAAGTCCAAATATACATCATGAGTCAACATCAAAATACATCATATAATGTCATACAAAAATGGGCTTCCATGAGGCATATATCAAATACATCAAAAATATCATCAGCTAGTAAAATGATAACCTCTGAGGAACTCACTAGGAGGGGTAATACTTCCCTCTCCTCCCTGATCACAGACACCACCAATGGCTCCAACATCTCCACCAGCTCCTCCCTTTTACCTACCTCCTCTCTCTGGTCTCCAAGGTGGGTGACCCACACTCACTACACTAGTACTTGGGGCTGCCACCTTCGCATCCAAGTAATCAACATACAATGTCACATCTGGATAATCTTATGTCACCATATCAACATAGTATTGTAACTTGGCCCGTAATGTCTGATAATGTGCCATAGAGACCATCCCTGGTACCGCAGGTGCTCTCCTAGACACATTAGCTTGTGGTCTCAATCCGCTAGCCAGAGGCCTCGATCCACTAGCATGTGCTCTCTGTCTATTCATGTGTCGCCACCAGCTATGCACCAGAAATAGAAGACTCGGTAATCCCTAAAGCCTTCCTCGGTACATCCCTCTACTCATGATATCTATCCCAATCTGTAATATCCCGAGCCAACTGAATCCTAAGTCCATCTCGCTCAACCACTGCAGTATCTCGCTCAGTCACCACCCTATCTCGCTCAATAATCAAGGCATCCCTCAATCCCTCCGAGTTGTATCTCTCCTCCCTCCACTACAACCTTTTTGACCGTCACTACTGTAATAATTGTTGCTATCTCCCCATCTCCCTCCTCATCCTCCTCATCCTCCTCATCAGATGCATGGACAACATCTAGTGCTTGTGCTCCCCCCTCATCTCAAACATGTACTCGTCTAACCTAATGTACAACTCGGGTCTTGTTAGAATTCATCAGTGTTTGAGTCCACCATGTTGTAAAATCCAGAGTCACCCCCGCATTGTCAATAGGCACTATCTCTCCCTCATCATTGGGACCCATAGCCCCCTTGTTGCTCACCAATGATCATGGCCCTCACCACAACAGCCTTCAGAGTCTCAGTATCTCTGTCACCTCATCTATATTGTACAGGTTCCTTAGGTACTCCATGTACTAATCCAAATTGTCTCCTAATATGATCAAAATGGAGCAACTCATGGTCTCACCCACTCTACGAGTCTGAAGCCACATAGCCTGTTGTAAACCTATCAACTCATGGGTATCCTCAGGTCAAGTAGGAAAATCCAGATAAGGCCTACATACTACATCACCCACTTACAATCCAAATAATAACTCTCAATAATATGTTGTCCTCCTCCTCTTCAACCCACGACCCATGTCTTGCCTCCACCTCATGAAGCCAGGATGCCCATCACCAATCCTCCATGGCAACCCCACTAGTCGAGCAATGGTAATGTGCTCGAAGGCCCAAGCTTGTAAATGAAAATCCACATCAATCCCAAACCTCTTGCCGGAATTATAGGCCCATAACTCCCTAAAAGTCTGTGCAAGTAGGGTAGGACCCCACTCAAAAAAAGTACGACACTCCATCATCTAGGCCACAACCCCAGTCATCATCCATGGGAAATCGCCACCTCCAGAATTTGGAAAAGCATAACAAATGATGGCCATCATCATCATAGTCATATTGGTACAACCCTCTCTCTCAGGTGAATATAATCTACCATAAGAAAAGGTCCTTGATGCATATCTAGACATCCTCCACATCCTCTCCATATAATCTAGCCATCACATCATCCCTCTCCGCCTCAGTAATAATAGATACGCCCTCTCTACGGATAGGAAGTCTTAGGATGTGTGTATATCCTCTAGAGTAATCGTAATCTCCCCAGTAGGCAACCAAAAAGTACAGGTGGAAGGATTCCACTTCTCTAATAAGGCCAACATCAAACTCAGACATCTATGGATCTATAGATAATGCCTCATATTATTGAATCCAATATCCTTAACATGTTCATAGTCATCTGATGTCATGTCCTCCCTCACCTCATCCAAAATCATCAGAATACGGTCATAAATGGTCAATTGTGCATCCACCTACAAACACAAATAAACCAACATTAGTATCATCATCAAAAATATTAAAAATATATCTAAACATATTAAAAAAATTTTCCATTAAAATATCAACAAACATTATCACCCAAAAGCATCAACATCAACATTATCACCTAAACATCATACCAATCAAACATCATTACCACATTGATCAATACAAAAACACCCTAAATTGGAACCATAAACACCATACAAAAATGTAATTTTTTCTGTTAACAACCAACTTTATCATCAAAAATACAAAATCCATATCAAGTGAATTGAATTCACCATCGATTGCATGAATCGTCGGCGTTTTCAATTTAGGGCAATCGTATGCCCGCCCTAAAAAAATGGAAAAAAAAACACCCTAGGTCCCAAAAAAGTCACCATCGAAAAATACCTAAGAACTATCAAAAAACATAGAAATCACCTCAACCAAAGTCAAAATCACATGTTTTTCACATGGTTAAAATCGGTTTAACCATGGGGGCAATTGGCTATTTATATGGCCCCATTTTTCACTATGATCCAATCACTGATCAAATCACTGTCGGATGATTTAGCCATTCGTTAGCGATTCACCCCATTACAACATCTACAATCATTTCTACCCCAAACCACATAGCAAAACACCACTTTTTTCACAAGTGTGTCTCTTTCAAAGGACCATAATCCTTGAAACATTTAGATTAGAAAAATAAAATCAACTTTGGGACTCATCATATGTCTATGGGATATGTGCCCTTTGGCCCCCCATCACTTGACCTTCCCGTCAAATTAGCCTACCTTTACGAATCATACGTCTATAGGTGTCGAACCCTTTGGTTCCCCTATCATTTGATTCCTCAGTAGCACATCCTGATTCGGTATCCCCTTGGACTAGGGAAAATTTTGAAATGAAACACATTATAATCACTGGTGTTTCATGTATTGCATTGTTGTCGAATCGCCCATACAAATAAATTTTTCATCATTTTTGTCTAACGATTTGTCAAACCGTCAGAAAAAAGGGGAAAATGTAGACACCAAAAATCTACACTCCCATATTCACTCAAATATTCGATCAAATACCCCATCCACATCCATCATACATCACAACATTATTTTATACCCCTCCCTCTTTAAAAAAAATGACACCCCATGACCTAGCTTATATACTTATACACTTGTATACTCTTCAGTTAATTAAATTAAATACACTAAGACTATAAATCCACATCCGCTAAACATTAATATTTATCTCATAGTCCTAAGTCCTAAACCCCACACCCTTCATTGATTAAAACATGACCACATAACCCTTCCGCACATAGTCCTAAGTCTTATACATTAATTAATAAAAAACATAAACATAATCCTAATTTTTATACATGTTACCACACTACCATGTTTACAAATGTTAAATCTCACCTAACTACCATGGAACTTTCCTAGAATCCACCCTATGGTCTAACTTAGGGAAAATCTAAACAAATCAAGCCTATTCTATCCTTTCCCCAACAAATATCACATGTCTAAAAACAACCCAATGAATCCATCCCAAAAATCTAAAACAAATTCTCTTAATTTAGCAAATTGTTCTATCAATATCCCTCACAAAGTTCAAATAGATTGAAATCACCGGCAATTTAAATAATCACCGATGATTATTTAAGCTTGTTTTCTTCCTTCTCTCGGGGATCCTCGATTGACATTCACAAGTATCAACATTTTCTTTGAGTTGGTATCCTCCTGAAAATCATCTTTGAACATCAAGACTTTGAGATCAATAGTTGTCATCATCAAGCCTCTCAGAACCCTTATGGAGCCATTGTAGAGCAACACTTTATCAGTCCCATTTGCAAGACTTCATCAGATATTTGTATCAACTTTCAATCAAGGTCAAAATCTCCTCTCAACCCTCATACTAGTTTCCAAGTAATTATGTCCATCCATTTAGTCATTCTACATCACATTTAAGCTTATGTAAGTCTGAATTATCAAGTTTAATTAGTCAAGTATTTACATTTATCAGATTTTGCATACTCTGGCTCGATTGCCAACAGTTCCCTTCATCGCCGAAGATCATCCTAATCGCCAGTGATCCCCGTCTATTAGACCCCCCTTATCACCCTAATTTTTATTTCCGACATTCAAATCACATCTCTTGTTAATACTTTGTCTTTACAGGCATTTATCAACCCCTATTAAGTTCCTCTGAGTCGTTTACAACACTTATTTATCATCCAAAGAAAACTTATCATCTCGCTTGTCCATGTGAGCATATATAACTACCCAGATCCTATCCCTTGCCATCATTTTTCCTTTGCATAAGCCTATCAAACTCTATTAATCTCCCTTAAGCCATAAGCATCATTTTATCATTCAACTAATCAAATACATTGCCTCGTCTACCTTTGTGAGCGCAAAATCCATCGACATCCTTGCTCCTTTGAGCCATATTTTATCCCTAGACTCCCCTTAGATTAGGGAATAACCATCAGACCTGCATATAGCCTTGGACTGCATCATTCCCTTTGCCTTTGCATTGTTGGTTATATCATTTTTTATCATTCTATCATATGTTATCAATTTATTTCATCATTATCAGATTAATTTCTTGAAAGCGGATTGACATCCTTGCAAGGAATTCCTTTGACTTCTAAGGACTAGCCTTTACCAAGAAATTCACCTCATATTTTACTAATCATATCTTGTTTAGTGTCTGTGATTTGTATGTTTTCTTGCAGGTAAGGAGCCTATTCACCTTTGTTACGAAGCCCAACCATCAAGCATTATTCATCCACATCCACATGTATCACTAAACCCCATCATTCTGAGGTTGGTTAAATTTTACTTTCTTGCTTACTTAACTCAAGTTGAAGAGGTGGGATTTATTCTCAACAAGCACCTAGGGCATGACATGCACACACACTAGAAATACATTTGGATCTGAAATGTAGTGCAACACTCAGTTAGTAATCCCATTATTGTGGTAGCTGAGGTCAGTCTAACCCATTCATTATGCATATTTTTTTTAGGGTTTTGATACTTACTTTTGGTCTCTTGTAGGTTATTTCTTCTCCTTGATTTTTTTGGAGCATTCGGCACAATATAGAGAAATTGATGTGATAGGAAGGCAGAGCGTCAAATCACCTTTCGACCCTGTAAAGACCAGTTCTGGCAATTTTTCCTAAACCAGGGTGCCTAGATCTCATACCAGAGCACTCGTAGGTGCCCCAATCCTCCTCTAAGCGCCCCAATCCATCCATGTCATCCAAATCTATCATTTTCGGCATTTTGGCACAATCATTCTTGCATTCTAATTTTTTGTGCACCACTGCAACACAGTCGGAAAGTCACCAGTTATCAACTGATTTATTTCCTTTCCCTTCTTGCATTGTAGGGTTTAGTATTTCATTAGTTTCATTTAGTTATTTCATTTACATGTTATCTTAGGGTGTGTATTTGTTGTGTTTATATGTCCTCCTCATATTAGATTAACTATCTTACAATTAGCCTAGGTTTTTATTTTACATCATTAGATTAAAAAAATCCTCTTTTTTGTTTTTTTAAAATTCAAAATTTATTTTGAGATATGGTCGTTTTATTCATTAGACAACAATAACTTTTTTTATCAACATCACTTTCAGTACAAATCTATCTATTTGTTTGGCTTGCTTGTGTAAAATTATTTTATGACTTACCATACAATTGATGACAATGCTTTTACATTCTATATTCATGTTCAAATTTTTAATGTGCTTGTTAAGCATGTTTTAGTTGATAATGGATATGGTCTTAATATATGCAACATTTCCTTTCTCCATCAAATAGGATTTTCTATTGTTGATCTAACTCCATCTACTCTATGTATCCATGGATTTGATAATACACCTAAGCAAGTGTTAGGAGAAATCACTCTACCCATTATTGTAGGCCCTTACACTCTTAATGTTCTATTTCATGTTATGCCTCATAATCTTAATTATAATATCATTCTAGGCCATCCTTGATTACATACTATGCATTCAACTCTTTCTACCCATGCCATAGCACATAATACCCTTTCCACACATTCTTCCATGGATAATGCTACAATATATTCCACACCTCATGTTGATACTCCTTGTGATATCCCTCTCATACATGATACTAAAGTTACTACTTATATTACACATCATTCTTCTCATGTGATGGACTATAATGCTATTAATTTACATGATACACTTTCTATCAACACCCATGATACTCCTCCCAACATGTCTCACTCTCGATGCACTTCTAATGATCATATGCTTACTGATTCCAATGTTACATCACTCTCTGCACCTTCCTCATCACAAGTTAGAACACAATGTGCTGATTTGATAATGATTCCTAATGCTCTCACTTTCCAAGATTCTATGCATGACTCATTTACTATGGTTACTCCTCATCTTGTTACATCCATGGGGGAAATAAATTCCCATCTTTCCACATTTATGTCTATGATCATAGGGGCTACTACATATAACTTTAATGCTTCCAATCTTTCCAAATTGCACATATTTCTTATGATGAGTCTTGTGTCTCTTCCTCCATTGTTTTTGGTTGATACTGATGAGCCTCATAACACTACATATGTTACACATCTCTTGACTCACACATTGATCCTTATGTTTGCACTTACTTTTTCCGTTATTTCCAACAAGCCCAATGTTCCACCTATTCTAGTTTCTCCTACTGGACATGCTCTTATTGTTTATATCATTACACTTACTCCTCATACATTTGGGATCTTGGACTCCATAGGGTTTTCCCCTCACTATGTTGACATTGTTCCTTGGTAGCTCTCATGTTTTCTGAATTGCACTTGTTACTTACCAATGTTCCACCTTTAAGTTGCATGACACAATCCTACTCACATTTATGAATGCACTTTCATGACATAGGTCCTTGGATCACATGTGTTAGATCACATTGAAGATTCACACTTGGGGGCATACTTGGGGCATATTCCCCCTTACTACATGATAACACACTCTTATTCTAGGTCAAACATGAATGTTGAGGGTACATTTACCTACATGGACCTCACTTTGCACACATACACTGGGGGAAAACCTTGCTCCCCTCTTAGTTCTATTTCATGTTCACATATTTACAAAAATTCAAAAATACTAGCTTAGATCTTGATTGGATGTATCCTTGCTTGCTTATTCTATTCTATGTTGCACATTACTTATCATGTTACTTGGATTCATAGTATGCTTTATCATTTTTCCATACACACATGCACATTCACATGGTACATTTTGAGCTGAATGTAGATCACTTACAATTTTTTACATGATGTATGATGTTTGGCACTGTACCTTACTAGTCCCACTGAGGCTCTTGGGGGCATCTACCTTTCCTATTTCTCTATATTCAAGTTCTATCATTGCAATATCTACTACTTTCATTCCTATTTCTAGTTGTATACATTGTGGCATACTATCAATTTTTCTAACATGCTAACGGGTGCTTCATGTGTAGCATTTGTCTTGCAGGCCTACTTCCAATCATGGTTCTCTTATTTGCTTATATCTTGTCTTCTTTGCTTGTGTCTTGATTGTCATTGTTTGTGGGCTATGCCCTATGTTCATTTCTTGTTTTCTTGTATCACCTTGAAGGCTTTGATTGTCTTGTGACATCCTGAGTGGTGTCCCATGTATTCAACCAGTTACTCAATGTGTCTTTTACAATGTTACTGTGTGTTGTGACTTGTTTCTATTACATCATGTATACTTGTTTGTGACTAACACTTTTGGCTAGCCTTTTCCCATTGTTTGCATATGCCATGGTTGTTACCATGTGTATTCCTATTCCCCCAGTAGGAGTTATATTTTAGATGTGCACATCAGTTTCAACTTTCCTCATTTGGGCTACACTCACCTTCGTCCATCTCACATACCCCAAACGAGTGGGGGCAATAATTGGATGACTATTCCACCCTCTCACTAGTTCACAGACCAGACACAAAATGGTAAACAATAAAATCACGATAAACAAGAGCTAATAAACATGTTCATAATCAATTGGGCCTAAAATAAGTGCATGACAAAAGTGCCCAACACAAACAAGAATGGTGGGTGCTAGTTTCCCACCTGGGCATTCCTATCCTGGGGGTAGAAACAACTACAATACATAATTAATAGGTTCTCAATGAAAATGTTTTCCAATTTCTAGCAACACAGTCTCGGTTACAAGTTACTATTAGGAACAACATGAAAAAAATCACTAACACATTACACACTTTGTTTTCCTCAAGATCAAATAAGAAAGTAATTACTTCATATGACAACAATTGTATGTAATAATGATCACCCATTTTCTATTGGGTTTGTGACCATCTACAGTGGCACTTATCCATGGGGAAGTGTTAACGGTTAGAGGGGAAATACTAGAACTCTCCCAATACTCTTCCCTTAGATAGGATGCTTAAATCCTATTTTAGTGATAGGACGCTCAAATTTGAAGTTTATACTAAAATGCTCCATAGTTTGGTGACAAGATGCCCAAATCCTTAGTACTATTCCAACCATCTCCAAGGCAGAAAACATACATGAACAATTATATCTCTTCTCTCATGGCACATAGGTGTATTCTATCCTTGATTCACTTGTTTTTCAATACACATTTCTATTTTGACATGTACTAAGTTAAAGTTCAATTTCATTTATCATGAGCATTGACTACACTTATTTTCTTTTGCAGGTCCAACCTTACTCTGAAAAAAGGGAAACACACAAATGGAACAAGGAACAATCTCAAGCACAAGATGCTCTGACAAAGGCAATATCCAAGGAACACATGCATACATCACTTCTACTATGCACACAAGGTCACCCCTAGGATCCTTATCCTCTTCTAGATTCCATGATACACATTTCACAATCTCCATTCAACACGGTATCAAGCATATTCCTCATTCAACATGCTATTGGTTACAACTCTCCTCAGTTCTCCACAAGGTACACTCTTCTTATCTACTTTATGCTACCGAATATTCATTCACCAACATAAAGTGGGGGAAAATGTAGTCATGAAATCACACACTTTCTACTTACATCATGCCTCTAAGTATGTCATTATATGCATGATTCCTAAGTGAGAAAACTAGACATTAACAACACTTATTTTTCTTTTACATTGCTTTTATCCTTTCCCACACTCTTATTATTTGATTTTCTGGAATGACCACTTTACTTTGGACACTAGAATGACATATGACCCAACTTTGTATTATTGTTATATCTTTGAGCATCTCGAACACTACCGCCCATTAGGGACAGGAGCGCCCTAGATGCACTACTTTCCCCTTTGGGAACTTTTTCCTTTTCCCTCCTTTTCTTGATTTTGAATGTCCACATCATTTGGTGTCTTTTCTAGAGTTTTTTTTATCACTTTGGGTTGAATTTTTAGTTGTTAATGATGAAATTCAAACAAGGGAATCATATATATACATGACTTACTCATTATTAGGGGTAGGGAAATTGGGGCTAATACTTACTATCTACTACTTGGGAAAAGAACAACATTCAAGGACTACATTTGGGATGCATCATTCACTGCATAGGAAGGGATATTTCTGAATTCCATCTCACACATTCATCTTGGGGGAAAAGTAGTTGTATCCCGCTATCTTGGTGCAATTGGCACAAGGGAAACCTAGCTTCAAGGGACATAATTCAAATCACACACACACAAGAACTACATAGAGTCTGAAATGTAGTGCAACACTCGGTGACAATCACATTGGGGTGACCACTGAGGTCAGTCTGACTCAAGCATATGCATTATT
Source organism: Taxus chinensis (assembly GCA_019776745.2). Lineage (NCBI taxonomy): Eukaryota > Viridiplantae > Streptophyta > Pinopsida > Cupressales > Taxaceae > Taxus > Taxus chinensis. Next base: position 140,022,406 of record CM034157.1, read on the forward strand.
TATTTCATCTAATGTTTTTTTGAGCTTTGTGCAGGTAGCTAGGGTTTGTTTTGTAGGTATGTGTGACACAAGAACCCTACAACAAAGTGGATGCGATAAAAAATGAAAGGAAATAAACATCATCAGACCCTGAAAAGATTAGATCTAGATCTATTGCCAAGGACACTAGTCAAACACCAAGGCGGTCATGTCCTCATATGGGCGGTCCTGTCTGAAGAGTTTCAGATTTCAGTTTTCTATATAAAGCTTACACAGATCCAGTCTATTCAAGTTTTGTTCTCAGTTTCCAACCCAGAATCAATCCCAGATCTCCATTGAATACAAGCTAATTCACTATGATCTCCTATCTTGCACACTTGCTTGTATTTTGCATGCTAAATCTTGCTTGTTACTGTTATATTCATTTGATCTCAGTCCTTCTGATAAAGATTTAAATTTCTTTAAATCACCTAATATGCCAATGGATACAACATCTTAAGCAATATGTGCACCCCCCCATAATGTTGAATGGGTGTAGTGACTCAAGATCTATCTATATGAGTGGGTGAATCCCAATACTTAAGCATTGATAAGAAGACAAAGGACTTTACCAAACTATCTACTCTTCAAAAGGAGAACTAGCTCCACTACAAAACTAAATAAGAATGTCAATTGTAAAAAAGAAGTGTTGATGATACTAACCTAAAGAATCTAAAACAAAATTTCTTTGGTGATAGGCGAGTTAAGGAACTATGAAAGTGACAAGGTGCACATCATAGAGTACTCACACATGAAGGTGTAGATCAACGAAGTAGAAAACCCCCATGGCAATTTATAATTCAATGCCATAATAATTCACCCAAAAAACAATCCAAGAAGATCGAGAGTAGCTCCTAATATAATATCTAGAAGGTTGAAGGAGTAGTGTGCGGACTAGGAAGATAAAATAGTGGAGGATCCGTGTCTGTAGTGTCCTCGCATAAAATGATTTTGGCATTGCTAAGAATGATCAGAAATCCACACTAGATCAATATGGATGGTGGATATAGATGCTTTCAAATGATCGCGTGCAAATGTGCACAAGATATGTGAGCAGAGAATCATCAAAATGAGTGTTAGATTGGTCATGATTGACAACTAAAATATCAAGGTTTTCAATCTAGAGTGCATGTGTAATTGAGTTCATATGTTGCTCAATATCCTCCTAAAGTGTAGAGAAAACAAAAATAAGAGCTTTATCAACAAGCGATAGTAAAATCAATGTTGTGCCAGGAAACCCACTTAACAGGTTGAATTGAGGTAGCAATTCTCTGAAGGTGTTTACCAATGCCCACAAGTCTAGTAATGTGACCTATGGAATGAAGTGTGCAGGACCAAAGTAGTGGTATGCTTTTTAAAAGAGGCAAAAAGATAAGTAGGTGGCGCATGAGTGGAATTCACAAATTGTGCAAGAATACGAGCAACATGAATAATGGTTTTCTTAGGACCCAATAGGTCACATTGTAAAAGCACGTCAAGTGGATGCATACCAGATCCATGACTAGTACATAATTGACTAGTAAAACTGATATGAATAGCCAACATATCAGTCTTGTGATGCATGCTAGAAATTTTTCTCTATAGAGAGTGAATGAGGGAGCCCTTGATATGAATGAGGGAGTGTAAAAAAAGTCTTCTTTATCAATTTCTTGTTCACTTCTTATAGTGGTAGAAAAGATGCCTTTACAAAAGGCACAATAAGAGAAGATGCCAAAGGTTCCTCAATAATGTCACCATCAAGACCCAAATCCTCGCAAAGGGAGGAGAAGGTGTTGGAGGAACGTCAACAATGTCAAGAAAAAACTTGCATCCTCACTAGGAGGAGGAGAAGGAAGAGGAACATTTGGTGACGAAGTGTCCTCCCCAGAAAATGTTGCAATAACATTGCAAGCTTCCTTAGATGATGTGGCATGTCAAATATGAGACCGCATGTTATTTGAAACATTAATGTGAATCAAGTAAAGAGCCTTTTTTTTTGGCATAAACACAATCCAAGCAATATCTTCCTCCTTCGTAAAAATGTGGAATCGAAACGTTGGTGTTAATCCTCTCTACGTAGTGTATCTAGAAGTTTCATTCTTCATTTGACCTGCAATATGAACTTAAAATATTTAAAAATATGAAACGTCATCAAGAACAATATTCCACAAGCCTTTCATCTGCAAAAAAATATTAATTTTTCTCTTCCAAACAATATAATTAGAGTCATTAAGTTGTTTAAAGATCATGGTCTCCATTTTTTAGGACAAAAACACAAAAAATTAAGAGCAAGTTTTACAGAGGGGGTTTAAAAAACTACTATATCGGACCTCTCCCTCTAGTCTTTGACACATGAAGGAATAATTGCTACCAAAAGGAGGTGCACCAGAAGTACTTTACAGTGGGCCAAACAACTAGGATTTGAGTGTGACAACCGCTAATGGGGTTGAGGGGTAGCACCCCTCACATGGTCTAAGGACAGTGCCCCAAGCATGCTTCCTATTACAATACAGGGCGAGGTCGAGGGGCAGCATCCCTGACGACAAACACAATTTAGAAGGATTGTGGCCTATAAAATGGCCAAAAAAATAGCCTTTTGCAAAGAAAAATAAGATCCCACTTTACCAAATTTGAGCACCCCCCTTATACAAATATAATAATCAAGCTTCCTTTCAAATTTTCTCTCTCTAGAAAAATACAATTTTCTTTAGTAAAATTAATTCCCCATTAAAAAATCAATAAAAATAATTAGTGGGATTTGAACACCGAAATTCCTGAAATGTAAAGCAATTGATTACCAACTCCCCTATCAAACCAATCGTACTTCTGTCAAAATTTGTATTTAAATACTTAGCTACCATATTTGGTAGAGAGGAAAAAAAAGCCAACTCATGTTGCCAAGCTAGCAGGCAAGATCTACGTGTCTAGCTTTGTGTTGAACTGAGAGCTTTTTAGGGTTTTCCCTTATTGATTCCATCGATATTTAATACTTACCACTACTAAGAGGTGTGGTTTCACCATGAGTTATGGAAGGTATGAAATAGATTTTATAGTCCCACATAGGTATAGGATTACACTGCAATACGACTGCCACATAGAGTTGTTTACTTTGCAAGCCAAGTTGAAAAAAAGTGTTGGGTTTCAAAAATTCCCATCCAATGAAGGGAAGATCTCTTGATCAAGAGATGAATCACCAAGAATAGATGCCTCCAAGATAGGGTCGGGGATCTCACCAAGATAGGATGAGTTACTATTAATATGATTTGAATGCCTAATCTTCAGAGCTTGGATCTTGCCCAAAAACACTGCAGGTGTGAGCTAAACAACTCATGATTTGGAGCCATATCATGAATGGTCTGAGAAGGCCGAGTCACAAAAGGTTATATTTTTGCTGAGGTGGTCACGGATGGTGCTAGGGCGAGTAGGGAAATAGAAATAGAAATAGAAACTTTTAGCTTCCACGAGGCTAAAAATAGCCTATGAGACGGTAAAACCACTTTCTTTACAGTTCACCAATTCAGATCTTCTTTTGTTAATCCTGATGATGAAGTCTCCCATTCCAGTTATCCACTCCTCATCAAACAGGACCTGTAATGGCAAAGTCTTGAAATTGATTGCATATCTGGAACGAATGTCATTATAGGCACTGCATTCTGTAATAAAGTGTTTTTCTGATTCCACTGCCCCATCTGAACAAAAGACACAAAGTCTTTCTTCCCATTTTTCTTTAGTCCTTTTCCATCTACTTGTTTTTTAAGCCGGATCTTTGGTCCTTATTTTGAGCTATGAGAATCTTAGCTCTCCACGGAATGAGGGCCCCATGGATGTATGCCTTCCTTATTGATGGTCGCAAGTGGGTTAAATTCTTGTTATAGATAACTACCATCTCTTTTTTCTGCCTAGGATTGTCCCACAAAGTTTTGGACCTTATCAATAACAAAAGTGTATTTCTTTATTGCCTTGGGGCCATGTATGGCCATTCAATATTCCATTCTTCATCCACTTGATGTTTTGGTTCATCCATGACCTCTTCCTCCTGCCTAACGGCTCTTTGAAGACAAGTTTGGGCCACCTATTTGTTGTCATTTGTTCAATTTAAGTTGAGGTATCTTAGAAGGAATCATAGCAATGGCTTCAATTGGAATAACACCTGTTTCAGCTAAAAGAATCTCATAAGGGACCATTACTTTCAACTTAAATTTGGTGGTAATCATATGCTTTTAATTCTCTCAATTTGCTTCCATTTTGATAATAGGTATGTATTCTTTGGCCCATATTTCACACCCATAAAGACACAACAAACACATAACTAATATTTCAAAAAGTGTTTAAATGTAGTTTTCCAATCACTCATAAACTTTGCTTCTCACATTTGTTTTGTAAAGCATAAAGGTTAATATCCACCCTCTATCATTCTGTATTTTTCATGCAAGTCTCCCAAGTAAGCTCTTGTTGTTGAAGTCAATCCCCAAATATTTGTTTTAAGTTACTTGTTTAGAATACTAATCAAAGAAAAATGAACTGTTGATTTCTTTTCCTTCTAACACCTAAAGACCATAATCTTGGTCTTGTGATATAAAAATAATGCATATCTTGAAATTTTGCATAGAAAATAGTGCTTCAATAGATGAGACAACATGTTTTTGTAAACCTTGATAGATGTGCAATCTTGTCCCTAAGATCATCACATGCCAGTTTTAGAAGAAGCTTGCATAGTATAGACATAATCACCTTTTCAGATACATTCACCAACCTAGAATATTTAACAGATTCTACAGTGGAAAGCCAATGAGTGTGGGTGATCTAGACAACCCTATCTTATCACTCTTGACTGCTACCTATTTATCTAGATCTTGTATGTAATGTTATTTTAGTTCTGATCAATAGTATCCTTATCATTATGTTTAAGTATTTGCTCCACATGTATTATTTTGGCTCTTGCACTTGCACCAGAATGGTCCCAAGGAATCATTGAGAAAATTTCCTGAAGTCAAAAAATTGATAAATTCGGAATTGGTCTTTTCCTCCCTCACTCCTCTCAATGAAATGTCTTAGGGAACACCATTATACCTACATGTGGAATTATAAGGTCTGAAACTAGCTTGCCCTTTTGCTCATGTTCTCAGCTGTTCTTTGCCCTTATTGATGATTGTGTTCAACCATGATCTACCAATTTAGATGAACTTTGCACAATGAGGGAGGGACTCCTTGATGGTACTGTAATATGACGCTTTACGTTCACATCTCCACTCTTACAAAAGAGGTTCCCTCACTCATCATGCACTTTATATTTTTGAGGTTGAAACCACACAAATCCCAATTGTTGAATGTTATTAAAATGTGATAGCCCATATCAATTGTATGTTGAAGGTAATCTACCTTTTAGCAATCATCAATCCTTGGCCTTATATGTGCACATGACTTTTATTACATATACCATTGATTTTGATTTGGACCATGTATTTGAATAGACTTGTTATGATACAGGCAGAGGTGATGAGTATTAAATCTTGCTCTTACACATACAGTGAAGTTTTTGCCCTATATTCTATTCCATTGACTTATTGTACATAAATAATATCACTGAATATGGAGCCTTGATTCTAGGACTATCTATCATTCAATACCTCCCTATATGTTACCTTTGTATATATGGATTTTTCTATCTCATTGTTAAAGTTTTCAAATTAGCTGTTACATACCAAGTAAAAGACTTATTTGAGAAAATCATCCCATATGATATCATGGTTCCTCTGGTATTTTACCTACATTAAAATCCCAAGACTTCTTGAACACTTTTATCCCTCATAAGGATAATTGCAATGTTGATTTCATGGCCAATGTTGCTTCACATATTCCTCTTGACATTACAAATGACAAGATACATTTATTATTTACCAATTACGTCACCCTTCCATTAATTCCCATAATGTACATGCTTTACAAGTTCTTGATGTTACACATAGAACTAAAAATATGGAATGTTACACTCTTAATTTCAATTTCCTTTACCGAAAAGCTATTCCCACCAACCTATCCCCATGCAAGGAACGAAAAATCCTCTTATGATGTCACATGTTTTGTCGTCATTAATGTATCTTTATTAAAATGTTCTCTTTATTTTAAATTCATTTATTATTTGGGACTCCAATATATCTTCTTTGATCTTTTAGAAACATGATAGAAAATGTTGTGGACACTTTAGTTTCAAAGATATGGATACAAAATTATTACAAGGCTATTATTGGTTAACCATGAAACATGTTTATATAGAACATGCCAATGGATGTGATAAGTGTCAATGCCACATCAACCTCCACTATGCACCAACTCATGATTTGTAACCTATTATGTCCCCACGGACTTTTTCACTCTATGGTTGTTACCTCATTGGAAATATTAATCTTTAGTCATGAGAAAAACATAAATTCATCATTACCGATACATATTACTTCACTAAATTTGGGTTGTGTTAACACATAAAAGTTACACCCTATGAAGGATCGTGAATGAACATAAATTTTTTGGTGATTATGGATTGTCTTAAAATTGTGGGACTTTACTCCTTAAGACAAACCCTAAGAGAAGAATCCATTTCCTTATCTCATAGATTAATGCACACTAACCTAAACTAGTCAAATTGCAACTAATCCTAAAACTAATAATAAAACTTAAAAGATTCAAAGTTGAGAGGAAGGGAAAGATTTACAAAATGAGAGGATGGAGATGCACTGACACTAAGACACGGTTCAAATATGATTAGAAAGACATGAGAAAATCACAAATAAAGATATTTTAATGGAAACACATAACTTTGGAGAACATGAATGAATTAAAATTAAAGAAAACAAGAAGGTAAACATAAACAAAAATAGAGAACATTTGAAGGGAATATAACCATAGATGTATTGTATTTAGTAATTACCCATCACATTTATAGAGTAGAGGTTAAATGTCTCAAGTAAAATGCAAATTTGTAGAGGTCTCGAGGGAATAATGTTAGGAATTAATAGAATCTAATGTGGAATAATTCCTCAGAATCACAATAATAGAGAAATATGAATAGAAATTACAGAAATGAAATATGCAAAACATGAAGACAATATTTAACATGGTTCACCCAATGTGGGCTACATCCACCAAGAACACTTGCTCAGATTTTATTACAAGCCAACAATCTTCACAATTACAATAACCAGATCTTGTTTGGAGTTGTGCTCAACAAACCCTCCTGTATTCACACTTGAATTCACACACACTATTCACCTTCACAAAAAACACTCGTATCAATCCTATTATATGTCAATCTATATATAAGTACATCAATAGGTAGCTGAAGAGGTGATTTTACAAAACAATGGGTACCAAAAACCCATGGGCCCAAAACCAGCCCGTAATAGTTACCCATTACCCATGGGTTAATAAACCACCCATGAAAATTTGCTTCGGGGGCTTCACCCCCTTGACCCACTCAAAGCAGGACGCGACAAAAATTTATGAGTGTAACACATAGAAGGTGTACCAAACTCTAACATGAAAATAGGCTCCACAAACATAACAATCTCCCACTTGGAGACTGATTTCCATTGAGCAAGCTTCTCAACCATTCACAATTATCCATGACGGCCAACTAACGTTGAACATAGCTTTAGTTTATCCCTTGTGACCACCTTGGTCATCATGTTTGCAGGATTCTGACTGGTATGAATCTTCTCCAACTTCAACTTATCTTCCTCCAAAGCTGTCCTGATGAAGTGATATCTCAAATGTATATGCTTCGTCTTGGAGTGGAAAATAGAGTTCTTAGCTAGGTGTATAACACTCTGACTATTACTATGTAGCTTACATTCCTCATGCTTATGCCCCAACTCGTCAAGCAATTGTTGTAACCAAATCATCTCTTTACTTGCCTCTGTGGCAGCAACATACTCAGCCTTCGTAGTTAACAAAGCCACCAACTTCTGTAGTCGTGAAATCCAACTTATTGCCGTCCCACCTACAGTGTAAATATAACCTGTCATGATCCTCCTGCTGTCTACATCTTCAGCCATGTCTGAATCTACATAACCACGTAAAGTGGTGTCTGATCCACTATAGCATAAAACTGTCCCTATGGTCCCTCTCAAATACCGAAGGATCCACTTTACTTCTTGCCAATGCTTTTTACCTGGATCACTCATAAATCTACTCACAGCTCCTACTGCATGGGCAATATCAGGCCTAGTGCATACCATAGCATACATCAAACTGCCAACCGCTGATGAGTAAGGTACCTTGGACATATGGTTTCTTTCTTGCTCTGTCTTGGGACACTGCTCCTTTGATAACTTAAAATGGCCTACCAAAGGAGTCCTAACCGGTTTAGCATCCTGCATGTTAAACCTATCCAATACCTTCTTAATGTACTCTTCTTGAGATAAAGTCAGCTTCCGTTCCTTCATATCCCGAGTTATCCTCATACCAAGGATTTGTCTGGCAGCCCCCAAATCCTTCATATCAAAGGATTCACTTAGCTGTTTCTTGAGTACTTTTATTTTCTACATGTTTTTACCTACAACCAACATGTCATCAACATACAAACACATGATAATATAACTTCCATCCTCAAATTTATTTGTATACATGTAATGGTCAGAATGACATATGATATAACCTTGCTCCATCATGAAGCTATCAAACTTCTTATACCATTGACGTGGAGCTTGTTTCAGGCCATACAAGCTCTTCTTCAGTTTGCACACCATCTCCTCTTTACCTTTGACTTCATATCCTTCTGGCTGCTGCATATATAGCTCCTCCTCCAAATCACCATGGAGAAATGTAGTCTTTACATCTAACTGTTCTAAGTGCAAGTCTTTTGCTGCCACTATTCTAAGAACAATTCTAATAGAAGTCATTTTTACTACAGGAGAAAAGATCTCATCAAAATCTATACCTTATTTTTGTGCAAACCCCTTGACCACCAACCGGGCCTTATATATTTTCTTTCCTCCTTCGTCTTTAACTCTGTACACCCACTTGTTCTGCAATGCTCTTTTGCCTTCCGGTAGCTTCACCAAATCCCAAGTCTGGTTCTCCATGAGAGACTTATGCTCCTCATCCATGGCTTACTCCCACTTCTTACTGGCATCTACCTGCATTGCTTCATCAAAACTCTCTGGCTCTTCACTATTAGTGAGTAATAAATAATAAAGAGAATGAGAAAAACGTTCAGGTTCTTTTCTTACCCTAGAAGACCTCCTCACTGTAGGAGTTTGGGGTTCCTGTTGAGTAGGTTCCTGAACTGATTCATGGGTCACTGTCCCATCTGGAAGATCCTCTACCACTGCATATTCTTTCTTGGATTCTTCCCTGTTTTCCTGCAAATGTTGCTTATACATGACTTTCTCATTAAAGACCACATCCCTAGATCGAATGATTTTCTTGTCCTTAATACTCCAACATTTAAATCCAAAGTCATCACCACCATAACCAATAAAAGTGTATTTTTTTGATTTAGCCTTTAGTTTGGTCCTATCATCATTGTCAATATGAACAAACACCTCACATCCAAAGACTCTAAGAAATGAGTAATCAACTTTCTTACCGTACCAAGCCTCCTCAAGTATGCCTCCATCCAAGGCACTTAAGGGTCCTCTGTTTATTAAGTACACAACTGTGCTCACCGCTTCTACCCAAAAATAAAGAGGCAGTCTTGCATGTATCCTCATGCTCCTAGCACGTTCCATTATTGTTCTTTTCATCCTTTCTGACACCCCATTCTGCTACGGGGTTCCTGGAACCGTCTTTTACCTACGGATTCCATTCTTAGAACAATAATCATCAAATTCATTACTGCAATACTCCCCTCCATTATCTGACCTAAGACATTTTAACTTAAGACCTGTTTCATTCTCTACCAAGGCTTTCCATTTAACAAAAGTATCAAATACATCAGATTTGTTTCTAATACAATAAACCCAAAATTTCCTTATTGCATCATCAATAAAAGTAACATAATAACTTGAACCCCCAAGAGATGATACCTGAGCTGGCCCCCACACATCAGAATGTACCAGCTCTAACTTACTCTCTTTCTTCGTAGGTCCAACATCGAGAAACCTTACTCGCTTCTGTTTCCCATATATGCAGTTCTCACAGAAATCCAAACCTGTTTCTGTATATCCAGGCAAATTCTTCTTTATGATGTCCATGCCCTTATGGCTCATATGACCGAGCCAATAGTGCCATAATTTTGTGTCTGCATGTGAAGCCACAAGATTACAATCATTAGTACTATCAGTGGATAAATACAAGGTTCCAACCTTCTTACCTCTTGCCACCACAAGAGCACCCTTGGTAACCTTCCAAGAGTCAGCTGTAAATATCATTGTATAACCATCACTTCTCAATTGCTTCGCCGATATCAAATTTCTCCTTAATGTAGGCACGTGTCTGACATTCTTCAATAGCCATGTATTCCCATTCTGCATCTTAACCTGAACAAAACTTTTTCCAACTATACTGCAAGACTCATCATCACCAAGAAAAACAAGCCCAAAATCCCCTTGAACATAATCAACAAAATAATGCCTATGTGGAGTAGCATGAAAAGAAGCCCCTGAATCTAAAACCCAAGATTCAATAATATTATGCAAAGAAAGAATCAAAGCATCTTGACATACATTACCCGATGCCACATTTGCCTCCTTGTTTTCTTGTTGTTGTTTCTTCTTGTCCCGAAGCTTCCAACAGTCCTTTCCATGCCCAAACTTTCCACAGTGCTAGCATACTATCTTGCTTTTAGATTTTGACTTTACCCGATCCTTTGATTTTCCACAGCTTCTTTTATTCTTCTGTCTCCCTCTAGTTTCCACTGTCAAATCATTCCCTAAAGTAGAAGATTCACCAGAGTTTTTTCTTCACATTTCATCGCTTAGAATCACCCCTACAACATCCTCAAACTTCAACTTTGAGTTAGCTGGAACCGAGTTGCTTACCGCCATTACCAAGCTATTCCAACTCTCAGGTAAAGAGCACATAACTAATAAAGCCCTAACTTCTTCATCAAATTCTATTATAACTGAAGCTAGCATATTTACAACCGTATTAAAATCATTTAGATGATATGCTACTGAACCATTCTCAGACATCTTCATATTAAACAAATTTTTCATTAAAAATATCTTATTAGAGGCAGAGGGTTTTTCATACAACTTCCCTAATGCATCCATCAGTTCTTTTGTAATCTTTTCCTTTGAAACATTAAATAATACCGAAGATGCAAGACACAGTCGGATTGTCCTAAGTGCTTTCCTATCCAACAAATCCCATTCCGCATCTGTCATGCTCGAGGGTTTGTTCACCTTCTGAGACAACGGAGTATAAAGATCCTTCTGATAAAGGTAATCTTGCATCTGCATCTTCCAAAGACTAAAATTCTACCTGTTGAATTTATCAACCCTAGATCTTCCATCATCTGCCATAGCTCCCACTCAAGATAAAACTTTCCCTGCGATTCAACACTTCAGCAAACCAAGCCAGGGTCTGATACCAATTGTTAGAAAATAAGAGATAAAATATGTGGAATAACCCCTTATAGAATCACAACAGTAGAAACTAATATGCAGAAAATATTACAGATCCCAAATAAAAGTGCAAAATAAGTAACACAACACATAAAGACAGTATTTAACGTGGTTCACCCAATTTGGGCTATGTCCACCAAGAATCACTTGCTCAGATTTTATTACAAGCCTCCACTCTCTCAATACAATACCTAGATCCGTTTGGAGCTATGCTCAACAAACTCTATAGAATTCACACCCAAATTCAAAAACACATCTGCAATGCATTTGTTTGTATATGTATCATATGCATAAGACCATATAAATAGACAATTGCTTAAGCAATTTGATACAAAACCATGGGTATCAAAACAATGGGTACCGAAAAATCATGGGCCCAAAAACAGCCCATAACGGTTACCCATTACCCATAAAAATACCCGAGTGTAACACATAGAAGGTGTACCACACTCTAACATAAAAACAGGCTCCATAAACATAACAGGTCAATCAGGTGTAACTGTTTTATGTTTTTAATTTCAGTTCTTGTTTATTTAGTGATACTATAAACATCATTATTTAGCATTAATACATGCTTTGACATGTGATGTGTAGGTTCACATATATGAGAGAGAGAGAGAGAGAGAGCATTCTCAATCTCACACAAACCATACCCACTTCGAGGTTCATAATTTACATTTCATTTATATTAATTCAACAATTTTCAATTCCTATCTATCAAAAACAATTTTTAATTCCTAAATTAAAATAGGGGCAATTTTATTACCCAAAATTTGGACCTAAGGAGCCTCACAATAGTCATTTGACATTTATCCTCGTATCTTCCCATTTACACATTAATTGACTTAATCATAAAGGTGCCTCACTGGATTCTTATACCTTGGGTCCACTAGGTCAATGCTTATCACTTAGTTTAGCACTTTAGGAACCAATGCACCCCATGCTAAACACATATGTAAACTCATAACCACTCAGCTCATGTCTCAAATCAGGTCCCAAAGTAAGTATAGGCAAAATCACTTGGCAGGCAAAATACTTGATGGATGGTTTCTACCTAAGCCAACATTTCTATCATATGTACTTGCAACAATGAAATATTCAAATGTGGTAAGTTACCCTAGTTGACTTAGGGTCAATTGAGTGGGAATCATTCACATAAGTCAAATATTTAACACATACACCTTACACATTAGTGACATCTAGGGGATCTTTCACTCAAGCACTCTAAAAAGAATGTTGGGCCTTTATCATTGAAGCATTTAGTCCTTAGAGCATACTAGGAAACTACATGTCTAAATACAAGCTATGTTGTTGCCTTAAAACACTCTCATGCCTACAAGTAAAGTCAAGGATCATTGCCAAGTGTTAGAGGCCTTATTAGAGGCTTGTCAAAAACCATTATTTATGCACATTTACACACACTCATTAGTGGGGAGAATTATATGGGTAGAGGCCTCTTCAGAGTATTGTTATGTAAGCGTTGTTATGGTGTCTCAACTCAAATGTTAACAACCCCTTGTTGGGTTATATGAGGGAAGCAAGGGTTTGAAGACAAGGATAAGCTTTTGTAGTTACAAAATTTTGATCGTGGGATTATGATCGCAGATTACAAATCCAAGGACATGGGTGCACCAAGTGCCAAAACTTAGTTTCGTATTAGACCACTAAAAGACAAAATTAGCCATAGGAGGTCCTAAACGTCATACATTTTTGTTTAGGTCAACGATCTTGCCCTGAACTCATTTTCAACATTCTAGATTTTACAAGCACACTAACGACACTCTACACAACCATTTTCATAGTCTCAAACCATTTTTCGCACTTCTAAATCTCACATAACAATAGAATTAATCTAACTTAACTATAGTCAACTTTCATCAACACATAATTTTTTTATTTATTGATAAGGCGGGTTGATGGGACCCGTTCCCATTAAAAATAGAGGAGAAACACCCCATAAATATTCAAACACCACAGGGCCTAAAACCCCAGGTTACAAACCTACAAAATTTACCTTAACCAAACGACTAAAAACGAACTATTTCCCAACCAAGGACGGAAAAAGTCCTCAATATTACCAGTTCGACCTTTTTAATTTTTCTTAGTCTTTACTTCTTGCCACTTACTATTCCCTGATGTAATTGCCAACGAAAGTTCACCAGGGTTCGTTAATGCCATCTGATTCTCCGACAGGGATTCTTGATTTGAATCCAATTTAGCATGAGAGAGCCCCCTTTTCGTTCTGCTAACCACCATAGTCCCTTGAGGATCTTGGAATGTACTCGACTTTTCTTTTTCTGCTTTTTCCTCTGCCTTGTTTTCAGAACTGGAATTGCAAGGCTCTTCCTTAAATGTTGCCATATCCACCAATTCCGGATCCAAATATCCCCAACCTTTGGTTAGGGCTAAGCCGCTCTTTTTTGTTGGTTTCTTATTCATAGGACATGATGCTTGCAGATGACCAAGGTTTTTGCAATTTCTACACCAGAATGCTTTATTTTCGTAATCTAAAGATTGAGAATCCTAAAACTTTCTGAATTTTAAATTAATTCGATCTGGCAATCCTTTGCTCAAGTCGACTTCCACACATATCCGAGCGAAAGAGCACAAGCCCGCATGAGTTTGATCCAGGTCTTCTTTTAAAAACCTACCCAAAACATTACCGATATCTTTGAGTGCATACCAAAGGTGTAGAGGAAGATTGGGAAGTCTCACCCAAACCGGGGTTTTGGAAATTGAAAGAGTATTGGGATTAAATTCTGGGAACCAAGGAGTCAAAAATAGGCCCGCATTACCCCAGAACCATGGCCCATCAACCATACATTGTTGGTAATCCTTCGCTTCTCTAAAGTGAACCACAAAAAAACCTCTGGAGCAGAGGAACATTTCACATTTATCTATCCAAATTTGAAAAATCCACTGATACACATCCGTAGAGGAAGGCCATAAGCCATTGAATCGGCCTAATATGGCATCTTGAGATAGATTTTGAGAGTATTCCTCCACTTCTTGAACTTCAATGGTTAGCGGTGGGATTTCCTCCGCTAAATCGACCAAATACGCCTGATTTTCTGTATTATTTCTGTTGGTTTTACCTAGGGCATCTTTTAATGAAACCCTATGCTTAAAATCCCCACTTCCCTGATCTCCGCCCTTTGAACTTCTTGTGGCCGTTTCACTGAAACCCCCCACAGCAAGCCCAACCGCCGATCTGTGTTTTTCATTCCCAGGTTGCGGGTCAGGGCATGGATTTCTCCTTTCCCCGTGTCCTACACTGCCTTCAACAGCAAACTGAATCCCTCCATTATCAGTGCCTTCTTTCCGAACATGCTCCCCATTAGATCTACGCTCCTCTCTGCTAGATCTGCTCGTTGTTTCGGTCCTCGAATTTTTGCCCTTCGTCGCTATCCTCGGCCTCTCACCCTCCCCCGTCAACACATAATTTAAAATATATGTATTTACTATATTTATGATTCTAAAACCATAACATTTAGATTTAATAAATGGGCATAAATAAATCGAGACCTGATTTCCACACTATACTAGCTAAACTCGAAGAGAATGCAAAATAATACACTAGAAATATATAACAATGTAATATTCTATCCATACGAGTTGTTTCCTTGGAACCACATATCGGTAAGGTGGCAGGCATTCAAAATCCCCCCAAGCCAATAAAATCCATTTATCTCGTCTCTCATTGGTTATATTCAAATCCTCCGTGTCCAAATCAACACCACTTTTGAGCTCTCAAAGTGTAAGTGCAACGAAGTTCCTGCTTATATCTTGATCTTGTGGCGTCGAGCAGTCAGTAGAGCGGTTCTCAATGGCAGCCATGGCAGCACATTCAGTAGCAGGCATGGCTCTGGCCAGGCCCTTTGCTTCACACGATTCATCATGTTTTTCTTCATACAAGAGTTTAAATCCACACCCACTAATGATTAACAGGGAACGAACGTCTTCTGCTTCTTTTTCTTCTCGTGGGGTTGTGAGAATGATGGCCGCAGAGGTTGTGAAGGACACACCCAGGAAGGGTGCCAAGCAAGCTGTGAAGGAATCCTTGCTCACTCCTCGGTTTTACACCACCGATTTTGATGAGATGGAGACGCTCTTCAACACTGAAATCAATAAGAATCTTGACCAGTCTGAGTTCCAGGCATTGCTGGCTGAATTCAAGACAGATTACAACCAGACCCATTTTGTCAGGAGTCCTGAATTCAAAGCTGCTGCTGATAAAATGCAAGGTCCATTGAGACAGATTTTTGTTGAATTCCTTGAGAGGTCATGTACTGCCGAGTTCTCTGGATTTTTGCTCTATAAGGAGCTTGGAAGAAGACTCAAGGTCCAGAATTCTTATCCCATTTCGCTCCCTGTTTTTGTGCTTTTTGGTAGGTAAATTGTAACACTTACCCACAGAAAATTACTGTGCACACTCAGTCGTCAAACTTGGAACACCTTTAGGTTTTCTCTATATGCTTGCTTTATTTTTTCTTCGTTTTTCTTGTTTTTTGAAACAGCATTTACATCTTAGTTATTTAGGTGCAAGTGTTGTTTCCATGGACCAGCTAGGGCTCAAACTTAGGACCTTTCATTAGCATTAACATGTTGGGGTGCTCTAGCATTAAGCTACTAGCCCTTTTGCCACCTGAAGTGTGGATTGTTCTTAGGTAACTAGATCCGAGGGTTAAGCCAATTCTCCAATGGTGTAGACCAATTGGCAAGGCTCTGTTTGCGTGTGAGCTTTGTGACAAGGTTAGAACACCCAAGGAAGTACAAATTTGAAACAGTAGATGTAGGGTAAAGTGAAAAGGTCTCCTTGCTTCCACAATGAGGTCTCATAGACCAAATTGGAGTGCTGGCTGAGCTGGACCTGATAAAGCCGCCTTTGTCTATCACCAATTTTCCGAAGTTACCAGAGGTGGCATCTACTTGCCAAAGCCCCTGTTAATAGCTCTATAGCTCTGATAAAACCTGGAATTCTATCTTTTTCTACTAACCTAAATTACTTCAAACTCTAGTAGATTTGCTTGAATTAGGTAGGTCACAAAATAGTCTGTAAAAAGGAGGCAAATTTGCTGAATAAATCTAACTTAGGCACTAATAGAATACATTAAAGGAGCTAGTAATAAGTGCGAGTAATTTGTTGAAATTATAAATCTCAATTGGAAATTAGTTTATCTATTCAGCAGGGAAATTGGCTGTATGTAAAGTATGTCTTATCATGGAAAGATAAATTTACTCTCTGCAATTTTTTGTTAAAGCGCAGCCTATATAATTTTACAAACTATCATAATCCAACTCTCCTTAATCAAAATATAGTTTTGACTTTGAATATTGATAGGAGATTGCTTGATAAAAGCCTCAGTTTGTTTGTCAACCCTATAATCAAACATGCAAATCTATTTCTGCAGAGTGATTGTTATGAGTCTACGACCATACTTCTCTCTTGTTAGAACCAGTGCTCAATTAGCCATCCCTCTATGTTTATATATATCATCCATAGTTTTGTACCTATCATTCATGGAGGTTCAAGAAAAGAAACAATATACTAAAGACTGATCTCCAACCATCTCGTGACTCTGGTAAGTATGAAACTTCAAACCAATAAATGCTCATTGACACCAGAATGGGGCTTTTCTCTTATTGTTGCAAATTCAAAGGCTGTGCTTTACAGGGTTTGGGAAAATTGGTTATTGTTTTGTAATTGGGAAACTAGGATATAGCTTTGCTGCCCATTCCCTTAATCAAATATAGAATGTTGAGATGCTTCAGTCCAGCCACAAGCCTATAGATAGAACCAGAGGTATTGAAATCAAATAGAAAACCCATTACTACAGCAAAGGCCAGAGCAATAAGTGCTAAGTATGACCCTCATACCAGATACCAAGTACCTACTAAAAAATAGCCTCCGAGTCTTAAGTGTTACAATGCCAATATTGGCCATAGCCAAAACAGAGGATAAGAGCTCAAAATCTGGGCCATATCATCCCTTCCTGAAAAGTCCTACAGTAAGACAAAGTAACGAAAAATTAAAAACACAAGGGCCATTCTATGCATTGGATATGGCGCTCTGCAACCTCAGGGCTAGAAATGATGTCTCGACCTGATGTGCCTTCCATGTCAGCAGCATTGGCATTCTGGTGATAGGCATCTTGAAACCTTCCATTATGATGCTGGATGTCATTGCTCGTAGTCCTCTGACCAACTCCTCTGCAAATGGAAGGTCCAAGATAAGAAACTTGGATATTCAGATTGCCAGCCACCACAATTTCATCTTGTACAGATTGACGGCGGGCTTGGGTACTCGAGGATCTGCTGTTGGATGCTTCAAATTTGGTTCCATCTTGGCTGGAGCTTGCTACGTACCACCTCCAGTTTGAAGGGTTCGAGCTACACTGTGAAGCCCAAACTTTCCTGTTAAGCATCTGGTAGGTCTAATTATAAATTCAATTCCAATGCTCTCACTCCACTTCAAAGTTGACCTCTCCCACCTCCCTTTTTGGGCTCTCAATGCCAGCTTTGACCAACTTTTGGACCCTTTAGTCTGGGATTTTCTATACAAACCTTGACAAAATAGATCTCACGGAAAGCTGGCTGAGAATTTAATATTGAGCAAAGGATAAAAAATATATGGTGCCAGAATTTCACTCATCAATTTATTCTCATGAACAGAGGAGGTGTTGAAAATGAACATATTTCTGTCTGTGACTGGCCCTCCATATACTTTCCTGAAAAGTTGTGAGCATTCTATTTTTGAGGCCTCTCCTTGCCTTCTTCCTTCCAGGAGATCATAAATAAACCTTCCAGAGAGAATATTCACAGACAGCACATTTAGGTCACTTTGTCTTCTCCCCCACGGATGTTAAGCCTCAATTTGGCTTTCTATGTGGAACATTTCTTACAAATTGTAGATAGCAACAACACTCATCTTGCCTATCTCCAACATCATTGGTCAGATAGATTGAAGATTTTCCTTGGCCGGTTGAGTGTATGCTCCCAACAATTACGCATTGATACTGGACACCATATCTTGCAGGCTGACAGAAGCCCATATGTGCCCCTTATCAGGATGAGATTGAATACCGCTTTTATTTTTAGGTGACCTGTATGCCATGAGATGTAATGGAGATAGCATTGGCCGCAAAGAGATTAGTGGTTCTTCATCCACCTTTCAGTACCCCAATCAGAGGTACAAGAATTTTTCAAGAGGTTGTTCTTCTTAGATGTGGAACCTTGCAAGTAACCTGTGGAACTGTCAAGATGATTACTTCTGTGAGCCCAATACAAGCATTGGAGGCATTAAGTGGCCCCTAGATACAGCTGATTCACAATTAGAGGGAGATAGATCTGATTCACACTTAGAGGGGGATAGATGAGTGAGACAACATTCCTTTATGTATTATTATCAAAGTGTTGCAACCTTCTCAGTCTCGTTCTAGGAGAAGTTTGCTATTTTTTTCTGGAGTTTAGGTCCTTCTCCTTGTCCATCACTAGTTGTTTTCTCTACTACCAAAGAATCATTGGCCTTGGGTGTTAGGAGAGTTTCCCTTCCTCAGAGAAATTTTCAGCCTGACCCTCGAATCCATGGGCATTCCCTATGAGTGATCTCAAATTTAGCTCGGGTCGTTTCATGGTAATAGAAATCGATGGTCTTGGACCTGGTTCTTCTGGTCTGAACCTTGTTATAGACATGTGTTAGGTTTGATCTCTTTTCATGGTCTCCTTGATCTTCATCAGCTCCATGTTTCTTTGAGGCTATTTGTACTTGTACTAGATGTCTTATGGCTCATCAACCAGTTTAGGTTGACCCCACTAGTATTTCAGGTGTTCAGCAAAATCGTGCGTTTTTTGCCTACGTTTTTTTCATGCTTGATGCAGAGCTTTTTCTGATGCACTCTGTGTCAGCCTGATTGATACTAAATGACACTTTTTTCTGTGTCAGAATTTTAGCAGTTGTTTGGCAGAACATTGTGGTGACGCAAGTTGCATCAATCAAATTTTTTGTGTTAGAGCACTTCCATTCAACTTTTCAAAATTTTAAAATCATTAATTTTGATTTTTTGGAGGGAATTTTTTTCAGAAAACAAGAAGTGACACTTTTGCGTCGGATATTTTGAATTTGTGTCAGAAAATGATTGAAATCAAGCAGTTATTTAAATATGTAAAAAGCAGGTTTTTCATGGTCAAAAGTGTTTTTTTGTCAGATGTATGTACAGGAGGCTTTTTCTGCACCTTTGCACACCTTCAACGTGCAGCAAAATGGCATTGATACAAACAGTGGGGATGAGGATACCCATAATCTGCAAACAAGGTTTTGACTCTCCCTTTTGCAATTTGACAATCATCTGTAAACAGTTAGTGAGCCCAACTCTTCAACTCTAACTGATAGCATAAGAAGATCTAGGTGCCTAACACCTTGTGAACTTGCACAAGAAATAAAAACAAACCCTCCCACAGAGATTTCAGAAATTCATGCAAAAAATGATGCAGAGTATCAGCAAACCAACAATCACTGTGAGAATAAATATGGTTATCTGACTCAGTATTCATCATCAAATATGTAACAAAATGCAGCAGGTATGACAACTATTTTTGTTAATTTCCCGCGACTGTAAATACATCCCCTTAAACAACACCTTCTAGATGGTTCTATTCTATCTCCCCTTTTTTGGTTATTTATAGAAAGACATACATATTGTGGACCCATGCCCTCATAATTTCTGTAGGCATGGTTTCACCAAATGCATTGATAAACTAATAATTTCACTATTGCCAACATACTCTTAGGCTGTACAAAAACTCCTAAGGAGTTTTTCAACAGTCACTTTCCACAAAAAATACATTCCAACCATCTGATTTGTATCCGAGGACTGTTCAGATCAATTTTATATTAATCCATGGCATGCAATCACACCAATCGAATCATGGGACTTTATTTTTCTAACCTATTGTACAGGTCGACACAAATTCTGAAGCAATTGCGTCAGAATTTCGGATTTACTTTTTTGGACGGAGATTTTATCAAACAAATGCAGATAATTGTGTCACATTTTGCATCAAAATTTGTGTTATACCTCATTTTTGTGGGAGCCTGCTACTGACAACACCTTGAGAAAATTTTTGGCGCCACTTGCTTATGCAAAACTCTCACAATATTTGGATCAGCTTAAAAAACTGCCAAATTTGGAGGATTGACACTATTTTGGAGATGTTTTATGTTTTTAGCACAATGTGCTTCCGCATGAATTGGCTGACACAAAATTGCATCAAGAAAATTGTGTGCCACAAATGTCAGAGATTGTGAAAATGAGAAAAAAGTGATACAAATACTGTCGCAAAATCATCAAAATCTATTAGTGCCCCCTCTTTCTTTGCTCACCTCTCTTTCATATTTCATATTTAATTACTTTTCATAACCTAAAATATTTTTTCCCTGGTACTTCTCTGTTATAATAGATTGTACTTTCTCGGTCCCATAACCTATTTTTCTTATTCGTGAACATTAATATAATTTCTTTCTTTCTAACCTTCCTATCACCTCTGCTGCCATAAGCACAATCTCTTACTTTTGGGGGGGGGCACTGGAAGTACTGCGCTCAAGAGAAAGAGTGTTTGAAGGGGCATCAAAAATTTAATTCTATGGAATCCTTGCCGCCTCCCATCATAATAATGGTTTTAACCAAAATTTGGATTTTTGACTAATATGGTGTCGATAGCACAATCCCTACCTAGGAAGGCGTGTGATTATAAAAAATTGAACTCAACCACTCTAACTCATTTATGTTGTCACATATAACCAATTCCAAGCAACACAATGGGATATTTTAGTTAGACAAGATTTTTTTGTTCTTGTTGAGCTCAAAGGAACCATGCTTGAACCAGATTTGATTGAAATCTAGGAGAATGGGCATTGTCAACAATACTCCTTGTATAGGACCTAAAATAAGTCATTTGTGATGCAAACAAGACTCTAAATAGGTAAAAGGTAGAAGACCATTCTAAATTCAAAACATAAGAATGTTGGTCCACAAAGTATTTTAGGGCTATAGGCAAGGGTCATTTTGTAATGGGTCTATAAGGGGAACGCACTCTAGATATACCATCTCTCTAGAGAAAGAGAGTGGATGACCTTACTATATCCTAGGGATTATAAGATGGTAAAGCAAGAACTATAAATATGGTGCTACTAGGTAGTAAAGCAAGAGCTATGGGTTTCACTAGATGGTGAGGAAAGAACTATAACAATAATCTAAAGGTAGAAATAAATAAAATAACAAGAAGCATGTACTAAACTATCAAATACTTGCAACATACAACCTCCACAAGTAGACCAAAGTACAAAAGAAAGAGGTTAGGGTAAGGGATACATACCTTGTGTTGACTTGTCAAGACATTGATCTCACCTTTGTCGCATAGCACTTTGTGAGAGAGGCTTGTAGGAAAAGTCAAGATGGATGGAAGAAACACTAAGTAGACCAAAGTTGGGGGCACCAAATATTGGTTTGCCTCCTTGGTACAACTCTTATTCTTGAAATTTTCAAGGCCTTTATTGCTAAATTGTTTCCTTCAGTATAAACTCCCATTAACGTTGAATCATCTAAGTCTTCCTAAGGGGGAATCGCAAGTGCAAGAAGTGAAATCTAATGTTGTTGCTTGTCAAGAAATGGTGGAGGGAAATGTATAATTATGGTTTGCATACCAAAAAGTCAAAACTCAATTTTAGTCTACATCATCGGCCCGATTGATGACATACAAAGAAATTAGTATGTCATCAGCACAGCCGATGAAATCAGCCAAAATATGGGTGCTAAGGGATGTCATCGGCAGGCTGTTGATGTTGGCTATGTCTAGGCAATATAGGAAAAAGGGGTCAAATGAAGGATTAAGAGGCTGAGGAAAATTTACTATTGTGATGGTGATGGAGGTGGTTGTAGGAATGCTAGCCCACGGCACATCTCTCATAAAATGCTACAAGTCAGCCCACTCTGAGCCTAGTGTATGTGAAAGAATACACTTAGAGATTAAGACTCCAACAAGCCATGGGCAAGAAAAGTGTCAATGAAGTGAAAATAATGTGTATACATATGCCCCCTCCCCCCTAAAGCTCATTGCTCCTCACAATAGTGTAGAAAATAATAATTGAGATGCTAAAAATAAAAAATAATTGAGATGGTAAAAATGAAATATATGTACCTTGACTTATCTTTCTGCCTAATAGAGGAGGTAAATGCATTAGCTTTGCTCGTGATAGGCACAATGTATGCTCATTTTTTTATCAAAATCTGCTTGTGTAACCCCTAATGATGCAAGACTACATGGATGGATGCAATTCTAGCATACACAGATGACTCTAAATGCAGGTATATGCGATATGATAGTTCTTAAAGAAGATGGTACTAGGACGGGACTGGATAACTTCAAGGTAAAAGCTAAATTAGGTCTGAAGGGCCCAAAGATAATTGGATGTTAGGACTAGTCTTAATACCCATGAGGTAAACGCTGGATCAGATCCGGAGGACCTCAATGTAATAAGATGCTTGGACAATTTCATATAGCCACATGGTAAAGGCTAGAGTAGGTCTGGAAGACACTACAATAATAAGGTGTTATGACAGTTCTAGACAGCCATGAGGTAAAGGTTAGATTAAATCTGAAAGACCCAAGGATATGATAGGTTAAAAACTAAGAACCAAAAGCATAATTGAGGGGATTCCTTCAAAGATGAAGCAATAGTCAAGAGAGCATTTTGGAACCCAATGATGCAACTGCATCTCTAGTAGATTTGGCTCAAAGGGAAAGCCCACTTGATTCCCCAAGTCTTACAGTCTTAAACCCTTGAACCCTAATGTTGTAGTGATCTAGCATGTCTAAAAGATATGAAGAAAAGGATGTGTAGAAATTGGGAGAGACTTGGAGATAAGACATCCTATCAAGGAGAATAAATAGAGGGAGGGAAAAGAGTCCAGCCACCGCCACCAAAGTGAAGATATATTCATTACTAGAAGCAAGGCACTCCAATCAATTCCATAAGACTATGAAAGAGTTTTTGACATCAAAAGGTTTAGGAACCATGTTTTGTAAGGTTGGAGTTCGGGCTAACTAGTGAACCTAGTAGCTTATCCCATGAATGCTATAAGATGTATGAAAAATTAAATGTGCTTACCTTTCCATAGTTTTCTCCATTCCTCAAGAGTCAAGACCCATCAGAGCCAACAATCACTATGAGGATTGCTTACTTGGGTGAAAAGGCAGGCAACATGAATGATAGATAGGAGGCCTCCTACACTAAGCTACTGGCTGACCGTACTTAAATTGACCTCTAGCTTTACTATGAGGTCAACTTTGGAGTTTGAGTTTTCGGCTAGATTAGGAGGCGCACTAATGATTTTTATCATGTTTTGGTTGTGATTGGCTTTCAAGATTTTGCCTTTTGACTTTTGAGGTGTATGGCTTTTGAGTTTGTTTCTTCCCTAATTTTGATTTTTCTAATATACTACTCCATGTGCATTCAGAAGGCCAACAATGGTATGGCTTTTGAGTTTGTTTCTTCCCTAATTTTGATTTTTCTAATATACTACTCCATGTGAATTCAGAAGGCCAACAATGGTTTTGAACTATAACATTGCTAAGAGAGCTTGCATCTAGCCAGATAGACCGAAGCTTAAAGACTAGATGCCTAGATACACCTAGACATGGACCTTATCAAAAAGTGTGATCTTGAATCCAGCTTTGGTGCGCCAAATAAGGAGTGTGAAACAACGGGGAAATATGAAGATGACTATGTTATCCCAGTCAAAATGTGTAAAGGGATGATACGATGATGGAGAGAATTGAGACTTTATCACAATAAAGTGTAAGTGTGGATGAAAGATGTTTAGATAGACCGCAATAGTTTTGCTACAAGAAATAGAAGTGATTTTGTGTGGTAAACAAACACTCTCGACCATTTCACTATCTTTTCAAGAAACACATAGCTTTGGTTGCGAGTGCAAGTTGAAAAGTTGGATAACATAGGAGGTGGTTGCTTGTGAGGAAGGATTGGTCGATTCCCTAAGTGTTATAATGCAACTCACAAGCTTATAGAGCCATGGAGCTCGTCAAGAGTAGAATGGTCAAAGATGAAACATAAGGGAGACAAGAGGCTATGGGGAACTATGGAAGTGAGGAGGCAACAAGATAATAGTAAAAAAAGATAGGAAGGCCCCCAAGGGTTGGGATTGAAGAGTTCTTCTTAAGAGCTTGCTAAAACTTTTCAATGGCTACTAACACGATGCTAGAGATAATGATGCAAGTTAAACTAATAACATTGTTAGAATGATATGCAAGATGTAAGTAAACATGCTAATATGATCATGCAGATAGTTCTCCTTCCCTAACTAAATGCAATAAACAACAAATGACAAATGTACCTTAGGCATGGTACATTTTTCATAAATTGAGCATTAGTGGGTTCTTTGAAGATGTGTCCTTTGTTTAAATATTATAGGTCAATCTTCGATGACGACAAAAATCTTGTTAGTAGCTCTTGGGTAATGTGAGATGTCGAAGACGGGTGTGCATCATAAGATGACCCAGAGTCTAAAGTGGGATAGGAATATGAGGCTATAGAATAAGATTTATTGTTATGTTGGGAGATAGTATGTTGTTTATAGGTTCTGCAATCATAGATAGAATGGGTGGTTGAATGATGCCACCAACAATAGTTGTTTCTTTTGGGAAATGTATGGCAAGGAAGTGCCTCGTTGTGTAATTCAATGCACGCCCCTTTGTCGGGTCCCTCTTAAGGTGGCATTGGTAAGGTTTGTTCCATTCAAGTTTTTCCGTATTCTTTAGATTGGAGTTCATAGCATGAGTTTGGTCAGTAAGCTCGGGGATAAATATCTGAATTCTCCCCAACTTTCAAAGGGATGTTATGATTGGGGGAATTGTTATTGGTTTTGGCATGACAATTTTGAAGTCTAATTTTTCGTTGCATTTTTCATGGTTCTTTTTGTTGATTGTCTTATGTCTATAACTTTTCCATTTAACGTTGCTTTCTGATTTATTGGAGGGATTTTAAAATATAATCAGTCATCGACTACGTAGATAGTACACGGACTTTCTAATTTTGACTCAACGTCATTAATTTGGACAATGAAGTTGTTTTGTCTAATGGTAGTTGAATGTCATTGGCTTGGAAAGCATGCATTTATGTGAGAGTAAGCAAGGATATTGGAAAAGTTTTGGCGACTTTGGTTTTATCGCATTAAAATATGCCCTCGTTGAATGTTGTCTCATTGGTAGTATAAGGTGCATCATTTGCATTTTCCTCATAAAAAATGGGGAGATATCTATTCCTTGGTAGCAGGGATGGAGGGATCCAATCACTTATGGTTCGTAGTAACTCGGAAGTGTTGCATTCGTTTTGGATCTCATTTAGCTCATCATTGTTGGAATCTAATAATGGTGATGTGTAAATCAGGATGCATGTTGATATACTCAAGTAATGGTATGTTGGTGACCACGATCGTTTGGGAAATTCTAAACTCCCCTTTGGGGTTGCTAATTGGAAGATCCCATGGGTTGGGTCTACTTGATGCTTATAGTGAATGGTGTTGTGAATGAATCTTATACATTAACTTCCTAAAGAAGAAACTACCCTCATATGGGAGTCCAAGGTCATCCTAAAAGGTGGTTGTAAGATAGTGGACGGTTAATGACCATAACTTTAGGACATACAGTTTTAGGTCACACTTTGATAGGCGACAAATACGACCAAGTAGTTTTTGATTAATTTTTTCAAATTTGTGGCAATTAAGTCATTTTTTCTTGAGATCGTTTTGGGAATATCCTAAGGTCTTATTTACACATAAGGAGCTGACATTGATGCTAGAACCATCGTCTAATGGGAATTTTTCAACTTATAAATTATTGATCATGATATTAATGAATAGGGGAGGATCGTCACCTCTATAAAGGATTTCATAATTGATTGTCTTATCCATTGGGAATTCTTTGGAGAGTTTGTTATGTAATTGAGATTCAGATATGGTCCCAATTTTGTATGCTTTGGTGTTTGTTGGACCTTTTGGAGGTTAAGTAGATTGTTTGATTTCAGTATTTGGTGGGGATTCTTCCATAGCTTGCAATTGTTGATTGGGAAACTTTCTGGTAAGGAGATGTTTACATGCGTTTCATTAAGGAATTTTTGCAGGGCACAATGTTAAATTCTTCTATGAAATTCCATTGGCTAGATTTTTGGTAAGTACCATAGCAATATTTTGATTGAGCATTGGAGTAATACTTTGTAGCTTTCATGATAGGGGAGGTTGCTCCTTAAGTTTGGGTTCTATCAATGGATTAGGTGGGGTTTCAAATTCGTTAGGTGGTGGAGTTGGTGTGAATGTATTTGTTGTGGTAGTCACATCTTTGATTGTCATTTCTTCTTGAGAGGTTTCTTGGGTTTTTGAACAGGATTCTTATAGGCAGGCTTGCACCTATAGTTTACTTTTGCAATGTTGGCATATCGTAAGTTCATGAATTTTTGGTCATAACTTAAATGTTTGTTAATACTCCATTTACGTGAGTTGCCTCGGAACTGGTAATAGTTGGAAAAGAAGATGCTTCTATGAATGCTATGTTAGGAGAGTTATTAGCTTGGTGATTTTTTTATTGTCCTTGGGAAGCTGAGACCTTATCTCTCTCTCTCTCTCTCTCTATCAGTCAATGGATAAATGGTCAAATTTTGCACCTACAATAAAATTATATGCAGGTCTTGTGAGATTTCTGCATTTTTTGCGAGAATGTCCCACATTGGCATACCACCAACAAATTGTTTTGGGGTTGTACCATTGGGGCAAAGTTTGTTTAGGATCTATGTTAGAAGGCTGAGGTATAGGTAACCTTTTCTTAAGTTGTTTGAGATTCAAAGGTGCTGGTTTACATCTTGAATGCTTGAGGGAGGTGAAATCCCCAACTTGGATGATGGGAGATGTTCATCTTTGGATGCTCGGGTAGTAATAACATAAGCTGTTTTGAAAGACTTTTTGCTAGACTTTTGAGGTCACTCAAATTGTTTCATGAGATAGACTTGCCTCTTGAATTTTTCGAAGGCTTCTTCTGGGGTCTAGGGGAAAGAAAGATTGCACTTTGTATTGCAATTTTGGTCCTAATACCATGACAAATAGCTTGAAGAGGCATTCCCCACTCGTATTATGGTTAGCTTTATGTGCTAAGGACTTCCATTTCTTGATAAAGTCATGGGCATATTCATGAGCTAATTGTTTTACATGGATATAATTTCCTAGGTTATTTTCATTTTGATCATGGTATTGGAATTCTTCGACTAAAGTGTTGGTTGTATCTTCTAGTTTGAGAATTGAATTGGCTCTAAGTTAGTTATATCATTCTAGAGCATCCCCGGTTAGGGTTTTTACTAGAAACTTGATAGCCATGTAGGTGTTTAATTTGATTCAATCACTGTAGAGATTGTCAAATGCTTTAAGGTGTAAAGTGGGGTTAGTAGATGGCATAAGTGATGGTTGGAGAAGTTTCTCCAATGTCCATGGCTACAATGTAGGGATCCAAAGGCTCATTTTGTAAGGCATGGAGTACTTTGTTATGAAATGAAGGTTACAAGATAAAATTCCCATTTGCATTAGTGGGAGACGAGGAGAGGAGCACATGTTCGTTGGTCCTCAAATGAATTGTTGTGGTTGCATTGCCATTTTTATGATTTGAATATGCATTTGAGTTATTCGACTATCCGTTGTAGCTTGCATGTGGGTCATTTTGTCTAGGACTTTGAGAAGCACTTTGGTGCTATCTAATTGAGGGATTTGACTAGTATTTGTATTAGTGGTATTAGTAGTTGGAGTGTTAGGAGGCAAGATATTGCTTGAGGTCCCTGCCATTAATGTGGAAGATGGTGGGGAATTGGAATTAGATACTAAGGGAGTTTTAGTAAGAGACCCATCTTTGGAAGGGATATAGCTAAAACCAGTGTCTAGAACTTTGATTTTGTAGATTCTATTGGTGTCTTCTTGTGTATCATGTTCAATGATTTTGACCATATTGCATTGAACGACTAGTCTAGGTTGGGTTTGAGAGAAATTGCATGAGGTATTACCTTTGGCAATGTTTATAGAGGGAATGGAGGAGAAACCCCTATATAAAATAAAAAGGGAATGAAGGAGCAACCCCTACAGAAATTAAAGGTGTTGAGACTCTTTAGGAAAACCTTAAGAGGTGACGTGTTTGGAAAAGAGTGTTTTGAAAATGGACGATTTTAAAAGCAATAAATAAAGAAGGAAATGTGAGGATGACCTAATCAAATGTGGGTTTCAACACAATGTATAGGGGCTAAATAGGTCTTATACAATATTGTGAAGCCTTTAAATAAGTAAAAGGTAGAATACCATTCTAAATCCAACACATAAGAATACCTCCACAAAGCAGTTTGGGGTTGTAGGCAAGGGTCGTTTGTAATGGGTGTATAAGGGGAACCCATACAATCTAGAAAGAGAGGGTGGATGACCTTACTAGATCTAGGTGTCATTAGCTAGTAAAGGAAGAGGTATGGGTGTCACTAGACGGTAAAGCAAGGGCTATGACAATAATGTAGTGATAGCAAAAGAGTAAACGATAACAAGTATTTACTAGATTATCAAATTTATGAAAAATACAATATTCACAATTCTATCGAAGTACAAAAGATGGAGGTTAGGGACATGGATACTTACCTTGGGTTGTTTTGTCAATGCATTAATCTCCCCCTTGGCTCTTAGCACTTTGTGAGAGATGGTTGTAGGTGAAGTCAAGATGGATACAAGAAACCTTGATTAGAGTAAAGTGGGGGACTCCAAATATTTGGTATATCTCTTTGGTGCAAGCTCCTATTTTTAATTTCTTCTAGGCCTTTATTGCTAACACGTCTTCCTTGAGTGCAAGCTCCCTTTAACCATAAAACCTCTTCTTAAAGAGGAATGAAAAGTACAAGAAAAGTGAAATTATTGTTGTTGTTTGTCGAGAAATGATGGAGAGAAGCCTACAAATATGGTTTGGATCCCTAAAAGTCAAAACTTGGGTTTAATTGGTGTCATCGACACATCTGTTGGCATATAAAGAATTCAGTACATCACCATCCTGACCTATGACGTCAACCAAAACTAGGGTGTTAAGGTTAAAGGGACATCATCGGTCGAGCCGACAACTTTGCCAATGTGTAGGCTCTATAGGAAAAGGGGTAAAAGGAATTAGGAGATTGAGGAGGACAAATATATTGATGTGATGGTGATATGAAAATGGTAGTAGGAAGGATAGGTCCACCCCAATCATGATGTATGCAGAAGCTTACACTCAGGGAGATTATACTACATTGGCAAACCTTGGATAAGAAAAGTGTCAATAAAATGAAAATAATATCTATACACTCCTAAGCGACTAGCACAAAATAGCCTTGGTGTTCCTTGCTCAATGATATGTAAAGAGTCCACATCCATGGCTAGCACATTCAAGTTCTTATTCAAGGCAATCCTTGTACCAAAAACTAAGGCCATTTTCTTTTACCTCATTGATGGATGTGCAAGGGAATCCCTTAGCATAGGCACACAAAACTTTACCCATATGTTCTCGAAAGGGGTTCGCAGCCCTAACAATCTCATGGTTCCCCTTTGAAGGACCATTCAAATTTTAGTTCAACTCTTCCTTGTGTAGAGACAATCCATTGCACACCATCTCTAGAAATGTGATCAACTTGGATCCCATGGGTAGGGAGAAAATTGGTAACATTATTCCAAGGGTTAAACCTTCTTTGCCTATACTAAAGGATGAACTTGAATGGAAGGTTTGTAATGACCACAATATTTTCCTTTCTGAGGTGGTTTAGAAGGTATGATGTTTGATGGATCAAATACCCCTAGATCTGCCTAGAATTGCATTGATGACTTTGTACACATTGTTTTATTTATAGAATGATATTTTATTCATTATCTTGCACATCAGTGATAACTTTTCTTTGATGTGATAGTCAAAGAGTTGTGATACAAGTCTAGAAGCTGTGTGTATTGGGATATGTATGGCTGACTTGTGGCTAACATAATCTCTTACCTTGTCATATCACATTTCTTTATGTTTGCATATTGTTAGTAGGGTCAGCCTATGGAGTAACCATAGCCTAAGTAGGGTATATATAGGAGGTAGTGGTTAGTACTTGAATCATCATATTGTGTATTCTATTCTTATTGTTGGTTTGGAGGTTGCCCCCTCGAAGTGGCTCAAGTCATATATTTTGTTGCTTTTGCTCTATCAAATATCTTGTGGATTTATTCTATTCTACTCTAATAATTGTGAATTGTTGTTATTTTTCTGTTTTTGTGTTCGGATATGTGATCATTGCTTGTTGAATCAATCTAAGTAATTTCATTGCAATTGGTATGCAGAGCTTTGATTTGGGCAAGGTTTATGTGATGCAATCTTTTTTTGGGCCTAGCATTGGTTTGAGGGCCACAAGATTGGAAAAAATAGCTTGCAATTTGGAAGGAATTTATTTTTTTATCACCAGTGCAATACCGCTCGAGATTTTTTTAAAAAAAATTTGAAAAAAACAAATGACAATCACAATGGTACTAGCCGCCGGTAATTTTTTTTGGAATTTTTATACCTTTTTGCAATAACAGTCATTGGATTCATCTTAAGCGAGGCAATCACAACCATATAAGCCACCGGTAACCCTATTTTCGAGGGGAGTTTTCCATTTTAAAAATGCAACTTTGGAATCCCTAAAACCATATAACCCTAAACCCTATTTTTGAGCCCTAAATCCTACAACCTAAACCCTAACCTTAGAATATCAACCCTAAACCCTAGACCATGACAGGAAGGTCAACTAGAGGCCAAGGAAAGGGTTCCACTCCATGAAAGACACCACACAAGGAAGATATGGATTTAAATCTCCTAATTCAAGAGGCTTTGTAATAGTGTCCCAGTTCAAGGCAGAAGACCACAACATGGCAAAAAAGGATGATTTGGATGTAGTTCAATGACAACTTGAACATAATGCAAGGAGAATTTCAAGCAAGATTTTACATCTATCACCGCAACCTTGCTTCTTTGCAAGCACAGAGACAATCCAACAATTCCCATCTGATTCACACAAGATCTTCAAGCAACCCAAATTCAACTCCATCGTAGGCTCAAAACCCACCTAGCACCAATATAAGGGTTCGAACATGCTACCAAAGGTGGATATGTGCAAGTTTGATGGGAAGGATCCAGTCACATAGATCAATCAAATAGAGAATTTCTTTGATTTACATCAAACCTCTTGTGCACAAAGGTGGTAATGGTGTCTTTGTATCTAGAATAGGAGCAGTTCATTTGGTATAGATGGTTATGTGCTCAAAAGATAAGAAGGCCTGATGGTCACATGGTCAGTGTTCATTGATGAACTACATATGCACTACGCAACATGTGATAGAGAACTACTTCAGCCAGCTAGCAAATTAGTGGCAAGGCCTGTCCAAAGATTATATTCACAATTCCAAAACATATCCTT
This sequence comes from Taxus chinensis, assembly GCA_019776745.2. NCBI lineage: Eukaryota > Viridiplantae > Streptophyta > Pinopsida > Cupressales > Taxaceae > Taxus > Taxus chinensis. The sequence continues at coordinate 140,054,503 of CM034157.1, forward strand.
GCGAGTGGAGGACATCACAAGGGATAACCTCAATGACTTGTTTTTAGGTGGGTTCAAGGATAACATCCAACTCAATGTTTGCACGTTTAATCCGAGTTTAGTGTCATAGTCCTTGGTCTTTTCTTGCAGAGCAGAAGAAAGAGATCTAGTCAAACGGCGGACATTCCACATTGGCAAGAAGGGTAGTACTCTAGTCCCATCATTCCCTCAGCCTACCAGATTGACTCCTCAACAAATTGAAGAGAAACGGTCAAAAGGGTTGTGTTTCAACTATGACAACAAATACAACAAAGGACATAAATTTGTTGAGAAGAAATTGTTCTACATTGAAGGTGACAATGAAGAAGAAGAGGATGAGGAAGTAGTAGGTGAATTTGAGGAAGAGACCAAGGAAGGATCAGAAGACTTCGAACCAACTGATTTCATGTCATGCACTTTCAGTGAATTAGCACTCCACAAACCCTAAAAGTGGTTGTATTTCTGAAGAAACAAAGCAGTGACAAGCTAATTGTTAATAGACTCATGGAGCACACACAACTTCATCAACAATAAGTTTGGACATGTTGAACTACTTTGTTTACCCATTCCAATGGGAAAATTTTAGGTCATGATTGCAGATAGGAGGCATAATCAAGTTGTTTGTCATTCTAGGAAAAAATTTGCCATGGTATTAAGATCTCAAGATGGGGGTGAGTACAGGTTAGACTCTCCTATGTTTCCCATTCCAAATGGGAGGAGCATAAATCTAGTTCATTCTTAAGAGTCCTAATGGCTCACAACTTTGGGAACAATTGAGATGAATTTCTAGGAGTTGTTCATGCACGCACTTTCATTCCAAGGGAAAGAATTTTAACTTTATGGGCATATGTGCAAATCCCCACAACTAGTTAGTCCTCATTCAATGATGTAGATGAGCTTCTCAAGAAGGGAGTAGATCAAGATGGGTATATAACACAGCATTTTTCCTTACAAGCACTTCCAAAAAAACATTTCTACATTGTCATGTCGCTAGATTTATAGTTGGTTCTTGATAACCACTTTGTTTTTGACAGCAATGCCAAAAGGACTACCGCCTAAAAGAGATCGTGATCATGCCATTTAATTGCTACCAAGTAGTCAACCACCCAGCATCCATCCTTACACTTACATGTACCCATATGTCCAAAAGAGTGAGATTGAGAAAATGGTGCAAGAGATGTTGGAAGCAGGTATTATTGACATAGCCAAAGTGCATATTCTTCTCTAAATGTAATGGTGCGGAAAAAGGATGAGACATGGCAAATGTGCCAAATTAGAGAGAACTCAACAAGTACACCATCAAAGATAAGTTTCCCATTCCGGTAATTGATGATTTGCTAGATGAGTTACATGGTGTTGTTTACTTTACTAAACTTGATCTTCGCTTTGGTTACCATCAGATTTGGATCAAGGATGAGGATATACATAAGACAAATTTCAGAACCCGTGAGAGGCACTATGAGTTTTTGGTGATGCCTTTTGGTTTCACAAATGCACCATCTACATTTCAGAGCTTGATGAACATTGTCTTTTGCCCATTCCTATGAAAGTTTGTCTTGGTATTTTTTGATGACATATTAATATATAATAAGACATGGGAAGAACACTTGCAACAAGTGGATTAGGTATTGCTAACTCTAAAACAACATCAGCTTTATGCCAAGCCTTCCAAGTGTGCTTTTGGGGTTGAAAGAGGTGGAGTACTTGGGTCATATTGTTTCACATGAAAGTGTAAAAGTGGACCCCACAAGATCAAGGCCATGGTAGAATGGAAAGTTCCAAAAACCCTCAAGAACCTTGCGGACTTCTTGGGCTGATTGGTTACTATCGTTGCTTCATGAAAAATTATGCAGCATAGCAACACCACTACGTTGCCTTGTTGAAGGACTCCTTCCATTGGAATGAAGCAGCCACCAAGGCATTTGAGAAGCTAAAAGAGGCCATGTGCACCACACTCCAGTCCTAGCTACCCTAGATTTTTGAAGACCTTCATTGTGGAATGTGATGCATCAGGGTATGGAAGGGAGCGTACTCATGCAAGAAGGAAACCCATTGCATTCGAGAGTCGCTAGCTCAAAGGGAAGAATTTGTTAAAGCCATCTATGAGAAGGCCATGATGGCTATACTTCATGCCTTCAAACAATGGAGACCATATATGATGGGTCAATACTTTAAGGTGAAGACAGATGATGAGTCTCAAATACTTCTTGGAACAAAGGTTGTCATCTGAAGAACAACAAAAATGGGTCACAAAAATGTTGGATATGACTTTGAAATCATATATAAGAAAGGGAAGGAAAATGTAGTGGCATATGCACTCTCTACGGAAGGATGAGCCCACAAAAGCACTTCTATGTGCGTAATGTCTATCTTACAAGCTGATTGGGTGGATGAGGCCAAATTTGAATGGGAGAATGATGCAAGGTACACAAGTTCTGATTCACAAGCTCCAACAAGATTCATAGTGTATCGACAAATTTGTTTGGAAAGGGGGACACCTTATGGTACATGGGATAGGTTGTGCTTGTGCAAATATTCAGTCCTCAAACAAAAGGTTCTTGTGGACCTACATTCATCTCCAATAGGGGGCATTCTAGATTCTGAAAGACTCATCATAGGATCAAGAAAGACTTCTTTTGGGAAGGACTCAAGGGTGATGTTAAGAAATTTGTGGTAGAATGTATGGTGTGTCAGCAAAACAAGGGCGAGACAATATAAACATGAGGTCTATTGCAACCCCTATCTATTCCAAGCCAAAGGTGGGAGGAGGTTTCCTATGGATTTCATTACAAGGTTGCCCAAGTCAGAAGGGAAAAATGTCATCATGGTGGTCATAAATAAGCTCAGCAAATATGCCCATTTTTTCAAGCCTTGTCACATCCATTTGAAGCAAGTAGAATAGCATCAGCTTTTATGATACACAGTTCAAAAGTTACATGGTACCCCCAAGATCATAGTAAGTGACTGTGATCCTATTTTTACTAGTAATTTTGGACTGATTTTTTTCATGTTTGGGTATCCAATTGGCACATAGCATGTCCTATCATCCTCAATCAGATGGGCAAATAGAGGTGGTCAACAAATGCCTATGGTAAAGGATTTGCACTTGCTTTGCTATTTCAGATAAACAAAAGGGTTTGCAGAGTTCATTGGCATCTCTAGTAGGGGGCATTCTAGAATGACTTATCACAGGAGATAAGATTTATCTTGAGGTACTCGAGGGGATGTTCAAAAAATGGTCTACCATGTAGTGTTGCAGAAAAATAAGGGTATTGATCTTGGGCAACCCCTATCTATTCAAAGTGGGAGCCACCAGTTTAATCACCTTCTTTACAAGGTTATAGCCCAAGTCGGAAGCTGGGAATGATCAATTTCTACATGGACAGGCTCACCAAATATGATTTTTTTGGCTTACCACACATTTGTCGCTAGCATAGTAGCATCAACTTTTGGACACAATTCAGAAGTTGCATGGTACCCCCAAGATGAAGTGACCAATGATAGCACCAATTTTTGCCATCTTTAAGTTGGTGATTGGGTCTTGATTGGCACATAGCTTTCATATCAACCTAATCAAAGGGCTAACAAGGTGGTCAACAAATCAAGCCTTGGAAGGTCCTATTTGTATTGATTTGCTTCAAATAAACAGAAAAGATGGGTTCAATAGCTTCCTCTAGCAAAATGCTGGTATAACACTTACATACCTCATCCAAAATGTCTCCATTTGTGGCATTCTATGGGTACCTAACCAATAGAGTTGCCAAAAGTTTGATGGAAGATCACATTCACACTGAACTTGAGGAGGTTTAAAGTCTTGGGAGAACTTGGCAATGGCACACTATGAATGGCAACAGCTGACCAACACTGTCAAGTGAAGCAGTTTGAAATTGGGTCCTAGTGAAAGCAACAAAAGAAGTCCTTCGAAGTAACGGAAAAAGGATAACAAGTTGGCTCCTAAGTATTATGGTCCGTATCAAGTCTTGTAGAAAAATAGCAGTGTAGCATATAGGCTAGAATTACCTCAGTCTACATGAATACATCCAGTACTTCATGTATCCTGCTTGAAAAAGGTCATTGGACAGTGAGTATCAGCCCAAACAGAGTTCCCAGAGCTGGATGAGGAAGGAAGAGTCATCCTAGAACCTGAGGAGATCCTTCAAACATGCACTAAGAAGCTGCGAACTAGGGTGATTCTGGAGTATTTGATCAAGTGGAAGAATCTGACCAATGAGGATGCAACATGGAAGGATGAAGCATTCATACAAAAATACCCAGAGTTAGTTAACTTTGAGGACAACGTTGGTTTTAAGGGGAGGGGCATGCTACGCCCTTAACCTATAATGTGTATTGGGATATGTATGGCTGACTTGTGGCTAACATAATCTCTTACCTTGTCATATCACATTTCTCTATGTTTGCATATTGTTAGTAGGGTTGGCCTATAGAGTAACCATAGCCTAAGTAGGGTATATATAGGAGGTAGTAGTTAGTACTTGATCATCATATTGCGTATTCTAATTTTATTGTAAGGTTGTGGAGGTTGCCCCCTCAAAGTGGCCAAGTCATATATTCTACACCCTAGCATATTTATTCTGATGCTTACTGGCTTAGATAAATTCTCATGTCAAACTTTTAGTTGAAACTAGACAACACTTTCATGTAACTAGTAAACTAGGTAACACGGTTCTTGTTGTAGCTTGTGATACACACAGCTCGCCTACATGACATAATAATGACTTATTTTATTACAGGTTTCTCAACAAGGGTTTATCAGATTTCAATCTTGCATTGGATCTTGGCTTCTTGACTAAAGCACGCAAGTATACATTTTTCAAGCCTAAATTTATATTTTATGCCACCTATTTATCGGAGAAGATTGGATACTGGAGATACATTACCATTTACAGGCACCTTAAAGCTAATCCCGAGCATCAAGTGTATCCTATTTTCAAGTATTTCGAGAATTGGTGCCAGGATGAAAATAGACATGGTGACTTCTTCTCGGCTTTAATGAAGGCGCAGCCACAATTTTTGAATGACTGGAAGGCGAAGTTGTGGTCAAGGTTCTTCTGTCTTTCGGTCAGTAATGTCAAGTTACAATACATCATTCTAATCTAGGCAGCATCATATTAATTAGTTTCATTCAGTATTAGTTGTCTTCTTGTTTTTACCTATCCTATGGGTTGAATTTCTGCTCTGAACACTTGATTTTCTTTTTGCAGGTTTATGTTACAATGTACTTGAATGATTGCCAGAGGACAGCATTTTATGAGGGAATTGGACTGAACACAAAAGAGTTTGATATGCACGTTATCATTGAGGTGAGCTATAAATGTTAGATACAGTCTTGCAATCAATATTATTGAGTTGCACTGATGTTTTGTTTCGGCTGTTAGAGTATGGCAATTTATTTTCTTGATTCATGCAGACAAACCGAACAACAGCTAGGATTTTCCCCGCTGTCTTGGATGTTGAAAATCCAGAATTCAAGAGGAAACTTGATAGGATGGTAGAAATAAATGAGCAGATTTTAGCAATTGGAGAAAGCCAAGCTCCTAGCTTCATGAAGAACCTGAAAAGGATTCCTCTAATAGCTGCATTGGTATCAGAATTAATAGCAACCTATCTGATGCCACCGGTGGAATCAGGTTCTGTGGACTACGCTGATTTTGAGCCACAGGTTGTGTATTAGATGCATACATTAGAATTTATGCATATTGTCAGGTGAACTGCATGGCCCATCAAGATCTTTAAAGATGCAGATTTTTGTTTCGTATTATTGTAGTTGCCTGTCATTGGAAATATCTTTTTGAAATCTAGTAAAAGCTCCAACCTTTCAATTACTGTTAGCACAGGAGTGCCTTAACAGTCAACACATGCACAACTTAGGACTTCAATGGTTTAGAGTATTTATCAATAGAAATTTGTCATGTGTGTTTGTAAACATGTATTATTCTTAATTCATGATGTTTTACAGCAAGAATTAAAGATCATTGTAAGGATGTATAGATGAACAATCAGAAGATCAGTATTCCATATTGATGATGGCAACAAGTTTTTTCATGTTTTGTTGACCTCGTCTTTTACTTGAGATGGAATTCGGCATGTAAGTTTGAATGTGTGGCGTGTCTTGTGATGCTGACTTGTTCCCTGAACTCTATTTCATATTTTGTTACTTCTGCTGTCTCCTTTGGTTTCCTTGCACATAAAACTGTGAGTTTACCTCTTTTCTTTTGCAAATAATTGTTGCAATGGTCTTTGTTCTCTGTGCATGTTTGAAGTTAAAAGAATTATAAAGGTAAGTAATATTTTGAATGATTTTTTTTGTTAATGTACAATGAGGTACAAAGGAAAATTCATTTCATGCTATTTCTTTAAGGTTTAGATGGATTTATCGTCAACTTGGTCAAGTCCTCAAAATCTAAAGTAATACAAATTTTAACAATATATAAGGTAAATGAGAATTTTAGAGTTGTAGTTGAATGAGTTTTTTTGGTGATTACGAAGCCTCAAAGGAGGAGAGGGAAAGGTTGAGCAAGTTAACATATTCATCATACAACCTGTAGACACCCTAATGTCACACCTTTTCCAAATCAATTAATTTTCCCACTCCATTTCCCACAAAAATCCCCATGGAATTAATCGATGTTAATTGGTTAATTAATCCATTTCAACCCATAAATAATACCCAATCTTCCTCACATGCCAAATATTCCCCATGTCCCCCATTTGAGAATTAAAAATACAAGTTTAATCCTTACCCACTTTTTTGGGTCCCCACTCACCTAATCATGCCCACATTTTCAAACTGCGATTATTTAAAATATTCTAAGTTAATCCAATTCCCAGGCTATAAATACAGCCTTACCCCCCCTCTAAAACACTCAGAGAATAAGTTTGGATATATTGTCTACACTCTTGCATCTTTGAGCACAGAGCATTCTTTTTACCTCGTCTTAATGTTCAAATAGCCCCATCTTGAAGCATTCCAAATCCATAATCCCTTCATCCATTTGGTGCAAAGTAAGTTGATTTTGTTGCAAAAAAAGTCTTGCTCCGGTTCGAGGAAAGCACCTACATTTTACGCAATCAAGACTCATCCATGTTTCACTACCCATTCTGAGATTTGCTAAGGAATTGCGAAGGAAGTATCTAGCTAGTTGCTTTACTTTCTTGCTTATCAGTGTATTTTCCTAGCTCACACAACCAATCAACCATTATTTTAGGAGGGCCATTTCCATTGTGTCATCACCCCCATTGGAATAAGGATCATGGTCTATTGTGTCTATATATTGTTGCTGACAAAACCTATCAATTGGTGTGGAATTAATTGTTTCTTGAATGAATAAGGATTTTAGAGTTGTAGAAGCAATTCCAAGATGGATTGAAGAGGCATATCCAACTTGCGGTAGTAAGGCATGTTTTTTGAATGGAAAACAACCTTTTTGTGGGATTCTACAAAGGGGGATTTCTCATATACCACATTGGTGGCTCACTAGGTGGTGACCTAAAAGAATACCGGTTTGACTGCATGAGTGCAGAACTCATGAACCTTGGCCAGAGTGAATTTTTTTGCCACTAGGAAAGATGGTGTTTCGTGATGTATTTTGGTAGGTATGGAATCAGATAATTTATATGTAAAAGAAACTATACTAATATTTTTTGTTTTTTCCTAGTCCTTTCATAATGAGAAACATAGGTGTGCTATTTGTATAAATAATATGTAGCTTTTTCAACAAAATTTCTTGCATGATTTTGAAACGATAGGCTCCCTCCTAGCTGACATAGACTTCGAGTTTACATTCAACACAATAGAAACAAAATCTACTTTAGAAAATGAAAAGCAAACTTGAAATAACTCTAGAATTACGAATATTCTTTGCAAAGATGAGGCTTCCAATTGTTTCCTTTGGTTTATATCAAACTAACTCTCCCTCTTTTGTTTAATTACATGTGTATTTGATTCTCACCGAAATAACTAGTTTTTCAAATGTTCTATTGAGAATCATACAATAAGTTACTAGCCTTTGGGAGTTAACAGTCGTTATATTATAATGTGTATGCAGCTTGATGGAGACATGCTTATATGGAATAAATCATTGTTAATATTTTGAGCAACTGACGTTTATAAATTCTGTAGCATTTCATGTTTATTCTTAATTTATGGAGCAGCATATCAATTTGTGTGTGTGTTTATTTGTGTTTTGGTCTCATATCCATTAAAAATGGTTAGACACTGATGTTAAAATTTAATCCTTACATTGAAATATAAAGTTGAAGTTTGAATCTGTGGAAGACGTTTGCCTCAAAAGATTTTAGGCCTGAAAAATAATGGTTCAACCTGCTTTCTTTCTAGTTAATATATTTTCTTTCAAATTTAGCATGTTAATTTTTTTTTACGGGAATGATTGAGTGTGGCATGTGCTTTCTGGCCAGGGATAGGTTCTACAAGTTACTGAGTTTTTTTAGTAATTCCTGCAATTGATTATTTTTAAAGATAACAGTAGTTTTTTAAGTCATTACCAAGCAAAACACCAATTTGGTGTATGAGACCCTTTTTAATAATAGCCCAAAAGCGAGTTGTTTCTTCTACTTATTTGTCTAAAATTTTGCAGTGTTGTATGGGGAGACGTCCCCCCTCGAAAACCAGGCGTCTGGGACATTCCGGACGTCCTAGGGATGGCAGGACTGGGGAAATGCCTTAGGGCCCCCACATTTCCAAAATGGCGGGAAAGGAGGGGGACGTCCCTTGGACATTTCTAAATATCAGGGGACATTTCAGAGACATCCCCCGTTTTTTTGGTAGGGATGTCTTTTTTTTTTTGAAAAATAAAAAAATTAATTATTTAATTTCTTTGTTGTTTTCTCTTTAAAAACATTTACCAGTTAACCATAACCTGACTGTATTGTATTACAAAGACATATTAAGAATCAAGAGTGATATATGAATACAAAAATTTTAGAGCACAAATGCACGTGGTGGATTGTGACAACATACATTAAAAGCTGTACGGACTATGAAAACCAGCAGCATGCATATTAATATTATATGTCCGTACATTAAAAACTACATGGACTATGAAAACCAGCAGCATATATATTAATATTAAAAGCTATATGGACATATAACAATATAATATTATGTAAACTGCTGAGCTTTTCATATGGATGTCTGGACGTGGATTGTAGGCACACGGTGGACTGATATATAAATATGCACCGCTAATCATAATATTTTTAAAATTTATATGTATATTTTTAATATTTATAATTTTATATATTATTTTAATAGCCATCCACTTGCCGTCCTGAAATTTTAGAAATTTTTTTGCCGCGCCGAAAACTCCAACCCACCATCCCAAAGTCTTAGGTAACACTGTATTTTCAATTTTGTATCTCTTCAGTTTTCAAATGTTTTGCCAAATTTGTTGACTTGGATACTGAAATTCATGAAAAATTGGCAAAATTAGTTTATCTAGAGGGAATATTGCCTATTATTCAGTTTTTTTACACTTAAATAGTCTAATTCATTGCTATTTTGGTACTGTTGATGGTCTGAATTATCCTCAAATATTGCAAAAATTACGCATCCACACCTTTTGAAGGAAGCATTGTGAGCCTTGGAATTACATTACCAGTCTTGTAATTGGCAAGACAAGCCTTCTCCATGATGATGTCTGATTGAACAATCCTTCCAATGCGGAAAACTATGTAGAAAAATCAGTAGAAGATGCTGAAATTGGCGTCTTCGTCATGTTGCGTATTAGTATTGTAACCCCCAAGTATACGAAGGTGTTTGGACAAAACAACTACCGTATTGAAGTACTAGTGCTTAACTGAAGAACTTGAATGTTCAACAAATTGAGTATTCATATCACAGATGAATGTGATTCAATGAGGCTAACAAGGTCTGTATTATCTTCCAAATCTATGTCTGTCATGATTAGAGTCAAAACGTTTGAATCGTCCTTCTAGGTTGTTGTTATGCTAGAGAGGTCTTCAAGAGAGTATAAAATTGATTGTCAAAAACTCCCTCTAGGTTAAAGTTGAAAGGATGTACTCAGTATTTTGATGAAAGGTGCTTATACTATGTAGGCAATAAAATACATTTTCCCAGCAAATTGTGTCGATGGAAGTGATGCCACAGTCAGACTGTAGGTCTAATTGAGACCCTGAGAGAGTTGCATCCAAATGCATCTTGATCAGACAGTGTGTCAATGAGTGTCATCGTGGTCACATTAGGATCCTCCAAATTCGTTCTGTGCGATCTCCAATATTCCCATTACAATGTCTGGGTACGATTATTCTCAAGCTTTGAGTCATGTCAAGGAGCAAAAGCAGGCTTGCCCTGCAATCCTGCTATGAATAAGTAAGTGATGTAAAATGTCAAAACCATACATGTATTTGATTTGAAGTCCCAAGAACCCTTGCATCAGATGTCTATCCTCAGCCACAAGTCAAGCATTTCTAGATATCAATAAAACAGAAGAAAGAATCTTCAAAAGTTTGTGATAGTGTCAATCTGAATATGATGCGAAGATCAATGCCAAATCAGAAATACAATGCCGAAACCCGTTGAGAAGGAAATGGTCAAAATGTTGATACAACTAGCCTCTCCTATCGAAAGAAGATAGCAACAGGAGTCATGTCAGGCAGCTACAGTAATAAGTAAAGGAGCCAACAGGTAGACTCCAAACATAAAAATGTCTCAAGCCAAAGATTGTAGCTCAGTTTGCTTGACAGATGAACAGGATTTGAAGTATTGCATACAAATGTTAGAAATCTATGTAAGTTTGAAGTCTGTCTTCCCTGAGTCATGTAGGCAGTAGCTCACCCATTTGGGTATCAGAGGCTCTATCATTTGCAAAGCCAATGATGAGTGTTATGAGTATGATATAAGAACAAGGTGTAAGCTCAACATACTCACACAGTTAGTGAGTTTGTAATGCAAAGGGGTTTAGTGTGAAGACAAATAATGGAGCTGTCATGTATCATGCTAAGATTGTTGACTCATAGAGAATCAAAAACGGGGATCTACAGGTTCTTCCATAAATGGTTTATTGGATCAAGTTGTGCAAGATGATTGAGACCATGTCACAGTAGTGAAGAGATGAGGTGTCCTAGGAACCTAGATACAACTAGTGAACCACTAGTATAATGGGTGACATAATGATAGGTAGGTTTTCTATGGGAACAAATTGGTTCTACCCTTTAAGTCTAGACTCACGCCGGTAAATCACACTAGGAAGAACCTTAGTGCGCTCACTCAAGACATGAGAGTAGGTCGGTTCAGTACTGGTCTGATTTGATTGACCTATCTCTATGACTGTGAATACAAGGCAGATGCTTGATCTGTTACTAGTTGGTTGACAATTAGGAGCCAATGCAAATGGTCCCAGAGGGAGGTGCACGAGTTGGTATATAAACAATGATGAACATGAATTCTATGGATGGCCAAAGAAAAAACAAGATAAACTCGGGGATCTAAGCTCCAAATAGCACTTAAAGTTCAACTAGTTCTAGAATAACAATGCAAATTCCTCTTGTGACATCTTATAGCATCCATGACATGAAAACTGTATTGCTGAACATCAGTTTAGTATATATGTTCAAGTATGTCAATTTCTTAGGATGATTGTGGTGGACTTTTTTCCATAGGATTCATTCAAGACATAGATCCAAAGGGGTACTATCAAAATGGCGAGGACAGCTTCCCTTGATTAAGGTGTAACGAGAAGCTCTCTTGTCATTGCCTGAGTTCAACTATATAGAATGCTACTCATGTCAAGAAGGCAGTGGATGTGTCAGATTGTGCCATTTCATAACTGTTAAAGGGTATCTAAACACAAGTACTGTTCCACAAACAAACAAAATTTGATTATCTAGATGTTTGTCCATTGGTTTGATATCATCGTCACCAACCCAATGCTAACACTTTATCAATACTTACAAAGTACAGCAAAATGGGCAGTTGAACTATTGCTTGATTGGTACCTGTAATTGATGCTCACAATGAAGATTGTGTGCGGGCCATGGAGTGAAATGTCAATTCCAGATTTCCTTTCAATGCGTGACATTAGAAGTCCTTCTCCAAACCATGCGTTCACTAAATCTTTTCTACAGGCTCTGCTTTAACTCAGTGAGGTTGGTGCCTAACTGGATGAACTGGAATGGTTGTTACACTGCTATGGCTCAAATGTCCTAAAGTCATAAAAGGTGTGAGCTTGAAAATCTTGCAAGAGCATTTTAGTGTCTAACAGAAAGGTCAATGTGGTTGCCAGGGGCAGTCTCATGGTTTGCCTTGACGAAATTGGGGCCCAACATTTTCACACACTAGCTTCTTTTTTTTCCTAATGAGTAATGTAGGGGCACAAAAATGCACATCATAAAAAAATACTTTCTAGGTAAGCTTTCTTGGCGCAAATTGGTAATCATGCTAGAAACCATTTCGTCGAGTTTCACTCTTGTAAGAGCAGATACAGGGCTTACTAGCCTTCTGAAGTGCAAATTTTTCAAGTCCTTCAATCACCTGTCTTTGAGAACTAACTGTTGACAGTTGAGGTGAATGAGATTTTGGGCTTACACCATCAATAGCTTGATTGACTATGCCAAGCTTTGAACATCAAAGAGGGATTGTTGATGCCAAGCACACTCCTCCTTCATGTCATGTTTCATCAATTTTGAAGACTGGCAAGTTACTCATAGGCACTCTTTTATCGAAACTCACTGTTTGCCTTACATCAAGAGTGCTCAAGTCATCCACACTGAGCACCTCAACAACTTACATCCAGTCTTAACATTGGTCAGTTGTATGAACTCCTTCAATGACATCCCAACCTAAACCCATGGCCTTCTTCTGAATGTTTTTGCTCTCAAGATTGATGCACTTCAATGCATCCAAGTTTTTGTTGGACCAAAGCCCTGGAAGAAAACGAGCCAGTTCACTTTCGTCATGACTCTAACATTTGTTCTTTCTCCTAATCACCTTCTTTCGATGGGTAAATAACTATTTTTTAATTGTTGGTTTTGGGGTTGTCTATGGAATCACTTGTTATGAGTTGATTCAACCGGGCTCTCAGACAAACTTTATTATCTCTTTTGACTTTCAAGTCTGCAATTTTGTGGTGGAGTTCGATCTTCTCAAGTACCGCATACATCGGATTACAAGTTGGTGTCCCCGAGGATTTCACCCTGAAATCTGAGAACTACAACCTTTTAAAGTTTGTTCTTTCTTTTTAAGTGATGGGTCATGTTTTTGTGTTTTGTTTTGCTCGCGGTTGCTCGTGTTGCTCAAAGGTATCTCCAGGAAATCATAAAGCCACATTCGTCAAATACCCACATGCAAAAGCTCACTCAATTCCTTCGCTAGACTTTGTCTGAAAGCGTTTTATTTATTTTTATATTAAATAAATAAAGTTCTTTTAAAAATAGATTGAGCTAAAATTAGAGAATTTGGGCTATATAAAGCACTTCACTCCATCATTATTACCACACTAGTGTTACTTTCACCTCAAAGTGGAGCATTCACCCAAGGGAGGAATTTTACAGATTAGCTAATTAGAGAATTCTTTTTGAGCAATTACCCGCAACTTCTTTCAGATATTTTGTTTTTATTTTATTTCTTTTGTGTTTGGTTTTGGCCTTTCTCCGTAATCTATTCTGGCAATTTTAGCCTTGTCTTTCTTCCCATACCCTAGGGTTTTGAAAGAGCTCTCCATTCAGATTCTATTGCAAGTTGGTTTTCCCAAGTTTTAAATGAATTCCCACAGAGTATTCAGGCCAAGTCGTGGTTTTTTGGCATTTATGCAAAGTCAAGCAACATTCTTTTCCAAAAATCCAGAGGTTTTCTTTAATACAAAACTGTTTTTCAAAGTTGCCTTCAGCCTCTAGGGAAAATTGGATTTTGAAGCTTTTAAGCAAGAAAAGTCACCTAAAAGTCGTGGTCTTTTGAGTGCTTTCATTTTTGGCTTCTTGTCATCAGTTTGCATGCTGCCTTCTTCTTCCGGAATTTCCACAAACTTAAAGGCAAGGAAATTTAAGAGCAAGTCGTGGTTTTTCAAAGCTGCCTTCATCCTTTGAAATCCACGAAACTTTTAAAAGGAAAGCCACTTAATGAAACCGTGGATTTTCAATGCTTCCAGCTGCCTTCCTGCTTCAGAAATTTAAGGCAAGGTATTTAAGTAAATCCTGTTTTTACAAGCTACCCTTCATCTTCAATTTCCACGCAATTCTGTAAAAGTTGAAATTTGCAGTGCTGGAATCTGTGTGATTTTTAGTTGCCCTTCCACTTCAAATTCCACAAAAGCAAGTAAGGTCTTTAAGTGAAAATCATTGATTTCCAAGTTAAAATTGAATTTTTGAGCTGCCCTTAAGGGTGAAAATCGTGGATTTTCACGTTGCCTTCCCTCTTCAAATTTCCACGCAAATTCAAAGCAAAAGTCACTTAAGTGAAAAGCGTGAATTTTAGCTGCCTTCCATCTCTATTTTCCACTTGCCTTGTTCTTCCTTCAATTTCCATGCAAAAATTAGGAGGAAGTTTACACAGTTAAAAGTCATGAATTTAGTTGTCTGCCCTTCATGTCTATTTTCCATGCGGGAAAATTAAAAGCAGCTGCCTTTCACGCAAGCTAAATCACATGCAAGCTGCCTCTTAAGTGAGAATTTGCAGCCATTGTTAAATTACAAGGAAAAACACTTAAGGCAAATTGTGGATTTCGCTGCTCCACCATGAATTTCATGCTTTGCAAAAATGCTTGCCTTCTTCATTTCCACGCAACATATTTCTAAAGGGAGAAAGATTTAAGTTTTGTCATGAATGTGGAGCAGCATATTCTTGTCCTATAGTTCCAAAATGTAGCCCATGTGGAAAATATTCATAAATTGCATGTTAAATCCCTCTCAAAGCCCATGCATGTTATTGTCCAATCTCCCAATTGAGCCCATGTTGAGCCTATTTCTCTTTGCTTTGATCTGAAGTAATTCCTAGAGTTCAAGGTTGCCCATATGCAATTTAAAATAAAAGGGGGATGAGTTGAATGTTTGTCTGAATTCTTTCCGGACAATTCACTTGTGCACATACTTGAGAAGAACTGCAAAAGCTTCAAGGACAAGAGGTGAAGATAGGAAAGAGGCAACATCTGCAAGAAAATCACAGTTAACTTCCTAGGGGGAAATAAATGGAATCATTATTCCTCTCACAACGGGTAAAGAGTTGAGAAGTTGATAAAATCTACAGTTGATACCAAAGCCAAACCCAGTTTGATGAGAGTCAAAGAGTCAAAGGAAAGGATTCAACCAGCATATGGGAGAAAGAACTTCTCAGATTCAAGGACAGAGATATCATTCATATCATTCATGAGGCGGAAAGTACAATACATGTTCTCAACATACAAAGTATGGAAGGAGAACAAGATTGAGAGTGTTGCAGCTAATTGGATTCTTCTAATTTCTTCTCCTCTTTCTTCTTCTTTCTCTTATTTTCTCCAACAAAGTAATTGAGTAATCAATTAAATTGTAAAACTTAGGTAATTGGTTTAAAAGTTGTTACTTCAAGTTACTAGAAAAAGTCAATTACTTGGAAATAGGTGGCAGACATGCAAGGCATTGATTTAGTCTTCAATTGTAAATCATGTATGTCATGCAAAGAGGAATTCCAGGAGGAAAATTGCCAACTATTTCCTTTCCTATAGCTTCCACATGCAGCAATTCATTTGAAGTTACCTATTTGTATTTTTCCTCTATGCACTATAAATAGAGGAAGAACCTACAGGTTAAATAATCACAACTTGTTCATCAGAACTTGTTTAGCAAATGCTTTTTGTAGCTAGAGCATTCTTGAGTTTTCAGACTTTGTGCTGGATCCTTTGATGTGATTTCTATGAAAGCTAGGGATTGAATAAAAGGTGGATTTCTAGAAAACTTTGTGTCTATAGTGCTTTGCTGATTACTTCTATTCAAGGTTTTAGATAAACTTTGTGTTATCTTAGATTTAGGTTAGAAGTTATTTCTTTCCCTTATTGCTGAATGTTGTGATTTCTCTGTTTATTTAATTTGTGTGGATGAGACCAACTCTGATAACTATTGGTTGAGTCAACACGTCTTCCTTTCTTATTTCCCTACTTCTATTTTTCCCCCTTCTACAAATATCCCATCACAACCACATACTTGCTGCCAAATTACTTAGTTGTGGTTCGTGAGCTGAAGTAATTAAAGTAAACCCCCTGAAAGTAGTTATTAGGATTCACCCCTGCAAATTAGATAAACATCTTACACGGGAGCTTCATCGTTAAATGAAGGAGATTTATCTCATGACTGCTTAGGTTTTACGTTGTGCATAAAATTTTTCCAACACTATCAAATGTGTAGCTATTTGGTGAATTGATGTCACCCAGATTTCACCCTGAAATCTGGATCTTCCCATGGCTCGAAAAAATTTCGTACTTTTAAAATAATGGGTGCGTCTTGTGTTTTTATTGCCTTTGTCTTTTGTATTGCGTCAAGATAATTGCAAGAGCCATATTACTTCCGTTTTCACCAAATACCCAGATGCCCAAATTTGTTTATATTCCTTGAAGCGTCAACAATTAGTCTCCAAGGAAATTTGTGATTTAATTATTTTGAGCCAAAATTTCCGTACTCATACTGGCATACTAAACTAGCACAAAGTTTTGGACTCTGTTATATCATATGTCATTACTCTTATGTACCATAAGGGTTTTAACTTGGAATCAGTTTTGGGATTTATTGGTAACTTTTAGCATTTTTTCTGTTTTTGTGTTGTCCCGTTTCATTTTCTTTGAAATTTCTCTAGAACAATTCTTTTTCAGGTAAGCTTCTTATGATTTTTGGTCTGGAGTAGAATTGTGGAAGTGGCATAGTACGCACATTATGGGAGCTGAACAAGCGATTTTAGGTACTGGATCATGAAAAAGCGCACTGGTCACTGAAGCAAGTGCGGGAAGCAATGTCTTGTGTTGACAATTTTGGAATGCAAAGGTTTGAGTTTCAATGGGTTCCATAGAAGCCCCATACATTTCTGAGTGGGAATTTTACAGCTTCACACTAGAAATGTACTTATTTTCAATTTATAAAATAAATATGTTTAATGTAGAAAGTTAGATTCCTTTGGTCTGTTTTTTTTTAGGATGTACCTGCCTTGCATAATTTCTTTACCAGCTCTCCATGCATGAAATGGACAGTGTTGGTAATAGTGATTTCAGTGAATCATGAAAGGATTTTTGACAGCTGCGAGCAAGGGTAATATAAGTTTGACGATTATCAAAGTCATAATCTTCTTGCAGTGGATCAGTGAAACATTTTATGTTGCTATTACCCTTGTTTGTAGGTAAAGAATCCCATTTTGTGAGAAAAATTCCTAAAAATACTTGAATTATATGTGCAAAAAAGTGTGCCCCCTTTGGTGAGATGATGGGACTTAAAGTGATGATGGAATTAATCTATCCTTGTCAAAAGTTGTGCCCAGGCTTGGAGGAAGTCAACAAGTCAAAGAGGGAATAAAAGTAAAGGAATTAAATGCATTAAATTTAAATTCATTTAATGGTTGCCCCCTTCCTGGCTCAAAAAGTGCGCCCCATTTGGGAGTTATTTAATGTTTTTAAAGGCATTAAAACATTAAATTGATTTTCTATTTGCAATGGTTATGGTCAAGGCACACTGTGAAGCTTCAGTTAAGTGATGTGTGAAGGATTAAATTGGATTAATTTAATTTATTGGATGGTTGTCCTTAAACATGCTATTTTTAAAAGAGGAAAAGCATGATTTTTAATTAATTAATTGCCTTTAATGTTAGGGCAATTATTAATTATAGAATTGTGAAGGTTATATAAGCATGGGCAGCCATATGGGTGAATTATTTGTTTCACAGGTAAAGAATTGCAGCCAAGAGGAAAAGTGCACCCCCATTAGAAGAAGGATTTTGTTCAGACAAGGTGGCAACAAGGCTAAAAGCTTCCAGATTTGGTGCATGCTTTGAAGGAGGTTGATCTTTGTCTGCATAATTGTTTGCATAGGTGTTACAGGTGCTCAGGTACTTGTTGAAAGGATTCATGCTCTCTTTATGTGCAAATTAAACACCAATTTTTGGGGCAGCAGAAGTTGAAAAGTGTAGATTTTTACAATTAAGATTCACTATTCATGCTCCGATGGCCATTTTTGTCCGAATAAATTGCAGGAATTCATTACAGGTGCTTTATAAAAGAAAAGTAGCTTTAATCAATGTCCAATACATTGCATATATCCTCCGAATCTGAAGAATTGTCCAGATCTGCACCAATTTTGAAGAAATCCGGCCAAGTAAGAAGAAAAAGAATTATTCAGACAAAGATAGACAAAGCCATGGCGAAGAGAGATGAAAAAGAAAGCACGATGGATTCATGCATCGCTTCCAAACTTGCAGACATAAGAGACACAGATCTAAGTCCGGAACCTCTTGCCGATTTGATTGATAGATCCAGAGCGGGAAAGACTTCACTCATGCGTGCGGTTAAAAGCAGTGGAATTATCCGAGCTGCAGCTTTTCCATGTACAACCCAGTTGCCAGAGTTTGTTATGGAGTGCACTAGATCTTACCATCCTTCATCCAGATCAGTGCGTGATGCTACGGGAAAGACAATAATTCGTTTGGATGCAGAGTTCATCAATTATTGTTTGAAGATTCCAGTGCGAAAGGTGGTGACTTCCATTAGCATTCAGGATGTTGACAGTAGATGGGAGAAGCATAGAGTTGATTGCGTGAGCATAATGAATAGGTGATACATGAAGAAGCCTAGATCTCCTTCAAAGTTCCCGAGAACTCTTCCGTGGTCCAATTTGGTGCAGGAGGTCAATGATGATTGTCAAATGCTTTTGACCGTCAAATTGCTAATAATGGCGAAGCGAATGCCTACACTTTCCGTACATGGATGTATGCTTTCATTAGGACCATTGAAATCAACAATGTTGATTCTATAATCAATTGGTCAGAAATTATTAGCAACAACATCGGTGAGCAACTCCGGAACGTGAAGCATACTTTCATCTTCAAGATGACTTCATACTTGGTATATGTTACAGCTTCACAAGGGGTCTTTTCCAAGTTGGATAGATGTGGTGTTCTTTCTAAGGACCCCATTTTCGAGTGCTAGCCACAGCTTACTGCACCTGCGTGTGGGAAAGACTTCAAAGTGATCAATGATGACTTCTTCTACGATTTCATCTGCAGGCTAGACAAAGACTTGAAGGCCAACAGGGTAAGCAAGGAAGCGTGGGAAGCTGTGTCCAAGATTGGTAGTCTATTCATTCAATTTGTAGAATTCACATACCTCAGGGTTATGGGCTTTTCTGGAGAACCAATAAATATGCCTAGGTATCCGAATGATAGATTGATCGTCATGGAGCTAAGCAGGCAACTTGTGGAGTTACACGACCTTCAGTCAAAGCGGCACAAGTCTACGGGCTTCTTCCCAATCACTGTGGGATATTATTGCTGCATTAGCATTCATAGAGCTTGGGGGATGGAGGCGCAAATGTTATCTGAGTATGAGCAAGAGTTCTCCCCGGCACGAATGAACTTCGATCCATTTGGAGTAGCCAGGAAGACAATCTCCTAGGAGTACGCACATGTGCCTTCATTAGAAGATTTCTGGATGAAGTGCAAAAGTGAGTACGAGGTTAGAAAGAGAGATTTCAGCAGGCTATCAGCAAAGCAAGTGTTCGACTTTAGACTAGCGTGGATACCTGCGGATCTTAAAGATGATGGGAATGTGGTACTTGACACTTACCATCAAATGGGAGGAGATAAAGCCATACTACAGGATAACGTAGGAGGCTGCAACACAATTGAAGAAAGATCAGGAGCTGTGTTGGTGAATACTTCAAACCGGTTGCTGACGAAGGGATATTGCCTTGATGAAACATTGATGAATCAAGTCACGGGAAACTTCGGCGCAGGAGATTCCCTCAAGTGAAAGCACGGAAGAGAAAGCAACAGGAAAGTCGAGAAGTTGAAAGTGCTTAGAAGATCTCAATCAAAGGAGAAGATCACTTCTACGACCATGACTTTGACTCTGGCTTCTCCAGCACCCAGTACTTCACCAACTATTGCACCACAGCAACAGGATGCTTCCATGCCTCCATTGAATCCAACGACATTCATTTTCTCTCCTTAGCCACTTCGTTCAGCACCTGTTCCAGAGGAGACGTTGAAGTTGCAGATGGCGGAATTCGAAAGGGCTTTGTCCTTGGATGACTCAGAAGATGGCAGCCATAACACTGTGGCACTTTTTGACGGAGAGGATGCAGAGCGGAAGATGGTAGTGCACTCAGCGACTTCTCATTCTCCGAGAAGTAAATTTCTTGGAATGGTTGGCTTCGCAGTTGGATCCGGAAGCGAGAGTGGAGATGAACTTAGAGGAGCATGACTTGCAGCTACTCCAGAATCTGGGTGGAAGAGACAGAAGGCCTAAAGTTGCTAAAGAAACTTCTAGGTTGATCATCGAGGAATCGAGGGCAGAAGTTTGCTGAGATATCAATTCCGGCAGAAGGAAAGATAGAGGAGGAGCTCACGGCAGAAGGATGTGACAGTAACCAAAGTACCCCTCGGTCAAGCCACCACTGAAGGATTGAAGCAGGACACGCAGACATTGATAGATGCTTTATTCCTTAGGCTTGACAGTGAAAAGGCGGAGAAAGAAGAGTTGCAGAAGCAAGTATCTCAATTGTGTGATCATAGCCAAGGTTGCTAAACCTTCCATTCAGCCCATTTCAGAGCAGGTGAGTGATCATCTTATGCAGGAAATGGAGGATGCAAGCAATCAAGTAAAGCTATTGACGAATGGAAGGATTTGATTATTCGTCAAGCTTCTGTACAACTTGGAGAAGTGCCAGCCCGCCTAAAGGTTATGAATGATGCAGCAAATCAGCTGAAGCAACTGATGGCAAACATAGTAGGCATGAACACAGTTGCAGAGAATAACCTGAGTATTTTGGCCGAAGATCAACAAGCTGCCGGGAGATGTATTGATTGCGGAACAAATTGTACCAAACGGATCAGTCGAGAAGGGGAAGCAGCTAGAGTTTGCAGTATCTTTCCGTTTGGAAATCTGCAGAGTTTTGTTGAAGAGGATGCAGGCACTTGAGAGTAGGACATCATCCTTACCAGACAGTATCATTTCTTTCACTGAGGAGAGAGTGGACGGGAATGTTACTTCATACGTGCGGATCATCTCTAGCAAGGTGCCTAATTCCCTAGAAGGTTCTCTTCTGATGGTACAAAAGAGAATTGATAAAGCTACAAGCCTTTCACGATGAATTCTATCAGTAGACTAGTGGCGCTGCAGGCAGATATTGCGAGGTTTGGGCCGAGCTTGGAAGATGTGGAAGCGTGCATCAAAGTGTTGAATGAAGGGTTGCTGCAATTTAGGACAGAGAAAGAAGCAGTGGCTAAAACAGATGGAAGGATGCTGAATTACATGTTCGACAAGTATATCCGATATCAGAACAAGAAGAAGACATAAATGTTACAGCTGGCATGATTTCTTCTATTTCTTTCTTCTTCTATTTTCTATGTTCCCGGATGAAATTGTAAAACTTCTAAGTTATTGGTTTTGCAACCATTACTTAAAGTCATGTGGAACCATTCTATTAGTTAAGTGATACATGTGTCACTTAAGGAGAAGATAGTTGAGGATGATTGCCAAATGTCATCTTTACTTGTTTATGTTTCAGTTCAGTTTGAGTTTTCCATTTGTACTTTCCCTCCTACATTCTATAAGTAGGAGAAGAACCTCCGGGTTAAGAATCAATCAGAATTTGTAAGCAACAATCTTGTGTTCTAGACTTTGTGTTGAACCCTTGAGAGCAACTTGGAGCAAAGGAATACAAAGGAGCAGGTTTCCGAAGAACTTTGTGTCACGGTGTACTGTGTTTCTTGCTTTTAATCTTAGATCTCTTAATAAACTTTGTGTTATTTTTAGATCTAGATCTAGAGCTGCCTTTGTTTTATAATTCTGTGTGTTCATATCTATTGAGTTTCTTCTATGTGCATGCAATTAGCTCTGCTATCTACTAATTGGGATGCACATCTTCCCCATTTCTTCTCTATATTTCCTTTACTTCCTTCTTCTATAAAATACTTCCTTTCTTGAACAGCTTCTTACTTGCTGCAGAACTTCTTAGTTATGGTTCATGAACTAAGTGGTTAAAGTAAAACCCCTGATAGATAATAACACATTTTTATTGACAAATCTGACACGGGAGCCTCACCGGTTAAATGAGGGAGATTTATCTCATGACTGCCTAGGTTTTATGCTATGCAGAAAATCTAGCCAACATGAACACACCACCACTAGTGATGAAAACACAACCGCCACCTGCAAGAAGTAATGGTTGCATGTTAGTAGTTAATTTTTTTTGTGAAAGTTATTTTTTTCCTCAATTTGAGCCTCACTAACTTCTATTTTATGTTGTTTTGGGTGATTATAGGGTGGATACATGAGATAAAGCCATGCCAGAGAGATTGGTCTACTACAATTAGCTATATGGAAACTTAATCCATAGGAGATAGTATTATTTGACCGATGAGGGATCCTGAAGCTTTTCAGAACTCTTTTAGTCGCTCCTACAAGCAAGATATTGTGTGATTTTCTCATCTGTTAGGATGCCGACCGAAACACATTTTGATTTCTATTGGTGGTAGGAGAGTGTAGTATCACTCTTGAGGATGTTTATAGGATCAGAAGGCTCCCATTCAAAAGGAGAGATGTGACAGTTACTATTAAAACCAAGGTAGCCCAGACCTTAGAGTGGCCCAACTTTTTTGGAGATGCACATGCACCAGATGGGATGACCAAATAGGGGGTGCATTGGTAGGGGTAAGGAATGCATGTATTTTATACTTATACAAGTTGATCATTGGTATTTTGTTTACTTGCATAGTCAAAGATAAAGACACATATCACTTGTTATACTACTTAGCTATTTTTATAAGGGAGATTGAGGATCACATACACCATTTTCATTGGGCACAAAACATGTTATTCCATACTTACAGGGACTTACATAGGGTAACAAGGATAGGAATTCAAGGTTTGACTACCCTACTCTCATGATGAGTTGGGTATATGAATGATTCAGGCCATATGTCAGGGCAATACCTGTGGACCTAGTCAGGGACATTAGAGCACATTTTTGGGGGAACATGCCCCCCTTCAAAGACACTTCTAGGGAAGTAATGACATTGACACATGCTAACGTGGCCACATAGCCTTACTTAGTGATGACATGGTCTTAGCCTAGGGAGTGAGATTAATTAATGGCCTACTCCCTTAAGGGGAAGGTCAAGGATAGAATTGGTTTATATCAAGGTGTATCTAGTGAGAAAGGTGCCCCGATAGTTTCGACAACCATTGGAGGAAACCATTTCATACATACATGTAGTACATCATGGTGCTTGTGAGTGATATGATGGTCACCTAGGGAGGTTACAATGGACTCCATTGACCCCTTGAGTTCTCATTATAGCATATGTAGGAGGGGTATTTCACCCTTATAGGAGGGGTCGAGGGAGGAGAGGTGTAACACCATCACCACCAGGGTAACCACAACCACTAGGTTAGAAGCCTCTACAAAAAACAGTGTTAGTAGTAGTAGAGGGGTACAATCAAGGACCAATGACAATTCGAAATGCACACCCAATTTGTCAAGGGGGAGGTGGAGATAACCAAGGACATGATGGAGAGGGTCAAGGACCAACTAAAGAGGAAGAGGAGGAAAATTATTATGATCTTTCTAATGCAAGGTTACACCTAGAGTGGCAAGCACATGATCTAGGTAGGTGTACTTTGATTTGTTTTATTTTCTATAGTTTAACTCTTATTTAGACTTTTTCTATTATGGCTATCACATTTTCCATTCCTAGCATTAGTGGTCTTCTCATGGAGATGTTATCTGAACTCTGATCATTTTTTATGTGTGTACAAAGACTAATGTTGAGTGGTGGTACTCGATCAGAAATACCTTAATAGAAATGCTTTTCACTAACCTCAGGAAAGGCCCTAGATGAGTTACAAGTAGATATTGGGATTCCTTCATAATGTTGTATGACATGCTCATGTCTTCATCATTGGCTATCATGGAGACAAATCTCTGGATTTGCTAAGAGGGCTAGGACTTCAGCAATAGAGGCTGAGGTGTGGATGTTAAGAGAGGTGATGCATGGATAGTTAGGAAGGCATGTAGCTTCATCAAGCTGGAGGACAACTGGCACAGATGACATGTTGGCATCATGCAAGTGATGGACCTCACCATAAGATTAGGTCAAGGAGTTCTCGCCACTCTACAATTGGGTCTCATAGGTAGAGGAATATGAGTCCTTCACACCATTCTGCCAGAGGATCACACCAGTGATTCTTGATTTTTGATTATCATATTAGTATTTATCATACATGGAGGTACTTGTATGCCTTTTTTTATATTTTTAATTTTTGGGCACACATGTATCCTTTCAGTGTGGATGCAATGACACGATTCTACCAAAATTTACTTCACACACACACACACGTCTCAAATTTATGGTTACATGGTGTTATGATGGTTCTCCTACTCTATGCATGTTTTTGTTACTTTTCTTGTTTATACATGTATGTGATCTAATGGAAAACATGATGGATATGACATGTTAGTAGTTAGACTTATAAAAAAAGTATGGTAGCACACTAGATGATATACATACATACACTGAAAAATTATTTTGTAGGTGAGATAGGTGTATAATGAAATAGATGGAAATTACATAGTGAACATCAAAGTGACAAATGGCCATATTTGGAGGCAAGTAAGGCAATCATGGAAAAAAGAGATGAAAACATGTTGGTAAATGAAAAACTTAAGTAGTTAACCAAATAGTAATCATGATGTAGGGCTTAGGAAACTCATAGGGAGTGACAAGACAATTGATCGATGTAACGGCATAGGTTTAAACCTTTGGTGGTCACTTGAGACAAGATGGGTGATAGGGATTTCAACCCTCTTTTTGATTGCGAACAACTAGATTTTTATATGAGCTTAGAGAACTCTCATGGCTTCAACATTTCTTCATGTATAGAGCTTCTTTTATATAACCCCCATGTCTAGCCTCATGAAACCAGGAAGATGTATGGGCTCATCATTAAATACTAGACATGGGTGAGTAATGGTATCACTCCCAAATATCAGCCTCATGCAAACTAAGAAGATGAGTGGGCTCAACACTGAAGACCAACAAGGGCGCAAAACATGGTAGATCTGATGATGGCTTTTTTTGCTATATGCATAGTTTATTTTGAATTTGTTTCTTTTCTTCTTTCTGAGAGTAAAGTGAGATATTTCTCCCATACCTCGGCCCCGTGTAACTAGTAAGATACAAGGGCTCATCATCAAAGACCGAAATAGGTGAGGAAGATCCCAAGGGAAGAGATGTACTAATTTTTGTAATCGAAGAGAGAGAATGTAGGGAACTATTTTATGAACAAGTATCTAGAATTCTACATGGACCACAATCTTACGTCCAACTAAGGCCCGCTAGGGAATAAGAGATTGCAACATTGGGAAACCAGAGACTAAATTTCTACTATGAAAACAATCTAGAAGATAATAATGAAAATTGAAGTGGTAATGAATTAGTGAAAAGATATGAAATGGATGAAAAAAGAAATGTGTGGAAAATACAAACTGAATATCAAATTTAAACAACTTTGACAGGTATGCAAGTATGATGACATGAAAGTGATACAAAATGCAAGACGAAAAATATGAAGGGCTATGAAAAATATTAAAATAAACTGAATAACATTTGAGGTGAAGAGAATTGATGGACTCACTAATTTATTCACCCTCAAGCATGCAGATATGAAATACCCCATTGTTAAAGTCCTCGGTGACTAAGTAATGTCCTAACTAGTTTGGCCTAAACTTGCGGCCTTCACTCGTCTTCTTGTGTATGTGACTATCTTAGCATAACACAAGATCGCCAAGTTGAATAGGATGTTCGTAGATGTTCTTGTTATACCTTCGGGCCACACCTGAAACAAGTACCTCATGGTGTTGTAAGGATTTGAGAAGGTCCTTGTCTAGGCTTTCTAGGGCAGCCAAACATGATTCTTTGTAGTCATCCTCATCTAGGAGACATTGAAAATATACTAATAGGTTAGGGAGTTTAAATTCTAATGGAAGGACAACCTCAGCATTGAAGATGAGAGAGAATAGAGTAGCAGTGGTAGATTTGCATATACTGGTCATATGAGCCTATAATGCAGGATATAGTTGGTGTGGATCCATCTTGTTTCTCTTGCCTATTCTAAGCAGAATAGACTTTAATGTTTTATTTGTTGCCTCGACTTGTTTTTTGGCTTGAGGGTAGTAAAGAGATGCACTGTGGAGTGAGATGGAACATTTCTTGCATAACTCGTGCATTTCAAGATTTTTTAAGGAGCTTCCATTATCACAAATAATAACTTGAGGAACTCCAAATTTAGATATAATCTTATTTAGGATGAACTTTCCTATGACTAAGCATAAGACTGTGGTTATAGGCATTGCATCTACCCATTTTGTGAAATACTCAATAATAGTAATAATAAAAATTGTGCCCGTCCATAGAGGCTAGAGTCAACTTATCGATTAGGTCTAGGCTCATGTGGAAAAGGGCCATAGAGTAATAATGGGTCAAAGTTCATGTGTCAGGACATGTATAACAGGGGAAAACTCTTGGCACTTTGGACACTACTTAACATATTCGGCCAAAAGCATCCCACCCTATGGAATTTATAGGTAGTTGCATAGCCGCCGCAATCTCCATCATGAGATTGAAACAAAACATGTTTATAGTCTTCCTCATGTACACATCGAAGGAGGATGTCGTTGAAGGTTATCCTATATAAAACCACATCTAAAATAACATACTTCATGGCAAGGACACAAAGACACCACCTCGGTAGGGAGTTGACATCCTCTGGATAAATGCACATCACTGAATTTCTTAGAGAGGGATGATTGTGTCAAAAATGTATGAATGCCTTGAGACTTAACAATCACCCTAGTTTCTTGATTTAGCATGTAGTGTCTTAATCACTTGTTATCAAACACTATGGCAAGGCATTCCTTCTCAACTTGAGAATACCACATTTTTTAATCAAAGAGCACATGGATGATGAAGTACATAGCCAACTCTCTGTCATCATTTTCCTCATGGGAAAACATGCAAGCTAAAGAGACATTAGTTGCACATACATACATGATACGTTGTTTATCTGATCATGGTGTCATGATAGTAAGAGGGGATATACAAAATTTCATAATGGCTTCAAAGGATTCATGGCACTTTTGGGTCCACTCAATGACATTAAGTTGTTAATCTGGTTAACAACATAGGTAAGATTAAGGTCAAATCTTCATATAACTCCTAATTTTTGATAAATGACCGAATTTTTGATTCGCTAGTTGGTGGGACCATTTCTAGCATAGCGCAATTTTTTGTGGGATCAACGTTAATACCCTATTTGGATATGTATGATATACCCTAGGAATTTTCCACTCTTCGTTTTGAATACACATTTTTCTTGATTTATAGTGACACAAAATTCAATGAGTCGTGTGAGAATGATGTGTAACACTTCTACATGATCTCCTCTCTTCCTAGCCTTAGCTAGCAACTCATCAACATAGAAGTCGATGATCTTGTGGATTCAATCATGATATATATAATTCATTGCACATTGATAATTTACCCCTACATTTTTGGGACTAAAGGGCATGACTGCATAACAAAATGTTCCCCGAGGGGTGGCAATTGAGGTTTTGTTTTGATTGTATTCATAAATGTGGATTTGATTATAACCTGATAAGTATTTCATGATTCAAAGAATTTCACAACCAACGGTCTAATCAACAATCATGTCAATGCAGGAAAGGGGAAATCGTCCTTAGGACATGCCTTGTTAATGTCGTGGAAGTCGATGTGAATTCAAATCTTACGATTCTTTTTTAGAACGAGCACAATGCATGAGAGCTGACTTGTATAATATAGCGGCCTAATGAAACCAAAGTTCGGGAGCTTAATGACTTCTTCCTTTACCGTTAGCATTATTTTAGGTTTCATGGTCATAGTTTATGCTTAACTGAATTATCTTCAAGTTTCGTCACTAGATTATGTACACTGACATTTGTCTTAATGTTGTTTATGTTGGAGTAAGAGAAGGCGAAAGTCTTAGATAATTTGGTAAGTAAGATCTTATGGGTGAAAGTGAAGATACGATCTTTAGAATTCTGCGATATTATTTTGTTCCAATGTTTATGTCAAGAGGCGTTACCCTATTCAAACTCAGGGGATATAGGGGCACATTCTAAGAATTATTTCATTTTTAAAAAATCAAGATCTTCCCTAGCAGAATCATAATATTTGACATCACAGTAAGAATCATAGTACTTGTTTTTGAAAGGAGAGGAAGGATGGAGTGTAATGGAAAATCCCCTCATTTGGTGTGGAGGAAGATGTATGGAAGAACGAAGGTATTCTAATATGGCCTTGTTGTTTTCAACTAAGTCAAGACTCATTAAGGTGAGGTCATATATCTCAATATTTTAAATCCCTTCTTGACAAGGGGGACACCTCTTAAAGATACAACAAAGTTAGCTTTAAGAAGACCATGAATGGGACAATATTGTGCAGATGTAGTAACAATGGCATCAAAATATTGGTTGTCTTCTAGGAACATACTTGATGGATATGAAATCAAATTCATGAACCACCTTTTGGCAACATTATTATACATATGTAAATTTTTCAGCTTTGGTTTTATATACATCTTCCACCTAGTTGATGACAATTTTCTAGTCACCAAATATTTGAAGTTTTTTATGTCGAGTCTACGGGATAAGAGAGGTCGGTTAACAAGGATTTGTATTTGGCTATGTTATTGGTACATTCAAAGTCTAAAAGGAATTTGAAGGGTAAGATCCTCCTCCTAGGAAAGATAAAAACCACACCTTCCTTGTCCCAACAACACACTTCATTCCATCGTAATGTAGGGTCCATAAGTCTCCTTATGGAAGGGGATCATAATATATGATGGATGAAGGGACATGGTTATCACAAATCTCAGCCATGTTCACATCGACAACCATAACAAGAGAGGATTGGTCCTTGGTGTTCTCAAGGAGACATAAACAATAGGTAGAAGGCCCTTTGGGTCAAATGGAAGTGTGAGAGGTAAATCCTTCTCTAGGATATCGATGATATGCATAGTAGTCTTTAAGGAAATGGTCTTGATTTGTAGTTTAGGGTTTTCGGTCCGTGAGGAAGTTTCCTTTCTTGCTTCAAGATATTCCTTTACGATTTTCTTACACGGGGGAGGATCAAGAGCTAAAAGAGAAAGTTTAGGCTCAGCATTAGACTTTGTAATCATTTTTTTCCTTTTTCTAAGAATGTGGGAATTTCTAGGTCATTTATGAGCAACTCATGATGAATATGAGTTCCTGGTAACTATCTAATTTTGTCTTCGACTATATCAAAAGGACTCGGGTCTCCCTTAGTAATGAAAACCTTTCAAAAATGCAAAGACCATCTCCTGAAAGAGTGTTGAAGGAACATCCTTCATTTCATGGATCTAGGGTCGTCTTAGAATCATGTTATAGTTGGTTTCTCTATGACATATAATTCCATGTGAATCATTTTATGACAGAGGGTTAAATGGAGGATAATGGTGTCATTGATGTGGCTCCAAGGCCATCATACCTGTGAAGAGTGTTTTGAGTCGATGAGCAATTAGTTTCACCATACCTGAGATTTTGTATAAAGGAAAAGGGAACAATATTGATTATTTCCCTATATTCTACCACATACCATTTCACCAAATTATTATAGACCAAATATTACAAATCGAGAGAGGGATATACTCTTGTAGTGAATTCCATATTTTTGGGCAGTTAACACAAGTCGAAGAAATAACCTGCATCTTTCACCATAGCACATGGCAGGAATATATCCATGTCAATATGATTAACCTATGGGGTCTGATATAAGCTAAATGTCCAAGCCCCATAGCATCTAATAGTGTCAGTTGATGTAATGAGGAATTCTTCAAAAGGTAAAGAAATGAAATGTATGAGAATGTCTTGGCAATGTCTATGATGATGTCATAATTCCTCGGTTATTTGGGAAACCCATCATTTTATATCTCTAAAGGACATTGCAATGGAGCATGAGGGGCTTGATACTCTCTCATTTGGGTAGTTCAATTTTCCTCATCTTTGGTTTCTAGTTCAATGACACCAAGTATGTGTGTTTGACCTTGTATGCCTAGGCACAAAACAACATTAGGATTAGTCTTGTTGGAGGTTGAGGCTTTGGAATCATACTTTCTAACTTGGGCTACTTGTTTTTGTGGTGGTGGTAATAATTGTTGTTGTTGTGTTTTGTTTTTTTGCGTGCCTTGAAGGGAATTTTTCTAATGGTTAGGGAAAAGGTTTAGGTAGATATCCAAATGGGAATTTTGGGGTGCAACAGGACCTAAATGAGCGGTTGGGTGATTATTAAGGTTCGTCATCCCCAAGAATTGTTTGTTAAATGCTTACCTTTGGTTTTTAAGGATGTGTTGGATAATTTTAGTATACTCCTTGCAAGTGTTAGCGTCATGGCCCCTAAGCCTATGACGCAAGTAGAATAGGTTAGGATCATATTTATATGGATGATGGCTTTGTTGATCCACAACTTGTTGGAAGTTATTGAAGTTATACGGGTAGCCAATTAGGACCAAATTTGTTTTAATATGGGCCCTCTCATTTCCTATTTTGGTTTTGTTGTCGTTGATTTTGGTTTGGATTGTTGTTTGGAGCCCGAGTAAAATCAACCACATTCATAGTAGGAGATTTTTGTTACTGTGGACAATCCTATTATTATTATTGTGGTTGGTTTATTAACCACATTGTTAGGGCAATTAGGATCTTTTGTGTTGATCGATAACGTCATCTTTAGTGGCATTGCATTTTCGGTTAAGTATATTTGGACCTTGGGAATTTTGGGAAGCTTGTGTGTTATTGTTGTTATTATTTGCATACTCTTCAAAATTTTTGATGAGAACAAGCCTCCCATTTAGGTTTCAAGTCCTACGATCACTATCTATACTTGCTTAGTCAATCCTTAATCCACTGTCTAAAGCTTCATAATAAGACTTATATGGGAACTTTTGTACATCTTCCTTGGATTCCCTACTAAGGGTGTGAAGGAAGAGGTTGCATAGCTCCC
Source organism: Taxus chinensis (assembly GCA_019776745.2). NCBI lineage: Eukaryota > Viridiplantae > Streptophyta > Pinopsida > Cupressales > Taxaceae > Taxus > Taxus chinensis. The sequence continues at coordinate 140,085,794 of CM034157.1, forward strand.
ATTGATCTATGTTAGGCGTTTTGGTAGAGGAATAGATTACCTGACACCACCTCATGAGGAAGTGTGTGGTGGACTCCTTGGTTTCTTGTTTGATATGAACTGATTCCTTGATGTCGATATTTACAAGTTTATTTATGTTGAAAGCCTTAATGAATTCAATTATAAGTTCCTAAAATGAATGAATGAAGCCCTCAAGTAGGAAGTAATACCAATCAAGGGTTATGCCTTCGAGGGTTTTAGGGAAGATTATATTGACAACTCCATCCCATGGGAGTAGTTCACAAATTGCATTGGCATACACTTTTATGTGAGCATTGGGATCTCTTTTAACCTTGTATTTTGGTATCTCGAGGAGAGGACGACCTTTTGTGCATAATAGGAAGGAAATAAACTCTCGAGCTAAGTAGATTTAGAATACATTTGCATATATGATGGTATGGGTCTTATAGAAGAGGATCTGAAACATTGTTGAGTGTGTTGGGCATAAGCTTATGATGGCTGAACATGAGACACTGAAAGTTGATCATAAGCCTATGGTTATGCAAAAACTTGTAGTTAAGCATAAGCATATGGATGCTGGGCATATGCTTGTGAAGGTTAAGCGTAAGACTATAGTGTAAATTTGGGTTGGGTGTAAGATAATGTGTGGTTGTCATGTTTAGTGGGATGGTGTAAGAGGTGGTATTGTTGTCAGGTGTGTACGTCAAGAAAGTATATGATGAAGGTCCACTCATACCTAATGTGCCAAAACCCGTGAGGAGATCTATTGGATTTGGTTGCATCATATAACTAGTATGTGGGGTTTATTGTGGTGGTGGTTGTGTTGATTGGACATGACTTTAATTATTTGTAGTGTAATTTGTGTCCTGGCTAGTTTGTTCTGAGTTTCGAGAAGGTAAGGCATTCTCTAATTCCTGAATATGCTTAAGGTAGAAATAAGGTTACCTAAAGGAGCCTATTGTTCTTGTTTGACAAGTGGATCGACATTAGATTGTAAATGGGAACGATGATACCCGTTGATAAATTATAAAGTAGTTATTTCCCCCCTTATGGGTGTACTTCTAGGTCTAAAAGGTGGGGAAGCAACATTGTTATGTAAGAGAGTGGTAGTATAAGCTTGGAGTCTCTCTAGCGACTCATATATAGTTATGATTTGATCACCACATTGATCAAACTGTGTTAACTTTAGGCTGAAGGTATGTTGGTAAAGCATCAAACTACATGCTAATTTGCATCATATCATGACTCTCAGATTGAATCCAACCTTTCCATTAAAGTTCATGTCATTAGAGTTGGAGGGGTCCATGGAACAACCTTCATAGGTCGATTTTTAGTGTGAATGTCATTTTAGATGGATTTTATGGTCTCTTATTTTTAGCATTAAAATGTTCTTTTTGTTACGTTGGGTAAAATTTGCCGCACATATTTTGTGTTGTGCAGGAAATGATTTTTAGAGGTGCAAACACCACAACCTTGCTCATAGAATGAACAATGGTATTGAACCTGTGAATATAGAAAATGGTGTATGCATAACTTTATGGTGCATTCAAAGGGGAAGAAAAGCACCAAGTGTTTCAGATATGCCTTTTCTAGACTTCCACGGTTGCTTTGTTGGCTAAGGATTTTACAATTTTTATTTTACAAATTCTTTTTTGAGACTTTTCACTTTTTTTTGGTCGCCGAGATAAAACATGTTTTCAATTTATTTAATGTGTTGGGGTAGGTAGGTTAGCTTTGTTGTGGCTAATCTAGCCACAAAATAATGCAATGAGGATGTATATAATAATTACCTGATCATTTATGTAGGAGAGAGTTCAAGGTAAGGAGAGAGTTACGGGATCAAATTACAATTTTTTTTTGTGATAATACCACAAAACTTTAAAAAAAAATATAACTGTTGGATTTTGTGGTGGGTCCCACCTGTGCATGTAGGATGCATGCCCGTCATGGGGACCATGTGATTCTCTCGCCAGGATAGCTAGTTCCGATTAGTTTGGGTGCCTAACAACTTCTGGCATGTCAAGTGCAAACGGGTTGCTGAATAACATTAGAGTTGAATTGAGATTTGACATAACATTCAATGTGGATGTATATAATAATTACCCAATCATTTATGTAGGAGAGAGTTCAAGGCAAGTAATTTATATAAGTATATGTACAAAACACAGTGGTCTACAAAATTTGTCTTGAATGATTTCATACTCATAACACATCCAAATTCATTGTTGCATAAAATGTTGTCATATAGAAATAGAAGCAATGCATAACAATAATAATCTTAGCCTTCAATCTTCACCAATGGGAGTTATTGCTTCCCTCCTTTTTCATATGACTACATTGGAGTCATATATATATATATATATATTGCATTGGAGTCATATATATACGCATCCAAAATTTTGATTTGCTCCCTTCAATATAATACGTTAAGTCATTTTAAACCAACAAAAAAAGGGGCATATAATTGCTACATGTTGAATGAAACAATCTCATTCTGTAAAGAGAAATACCATCCATTTAACCTCCCCTTTGCATGAAGGATGTGTCTATTCAATACGGTTTTCTCTATTTGTTAACTCACTTAAGTTGGACCTTCAACTTATTTTCACTCAATTCGAACCCATTCACCATGTTGATGGCAAATTGTGCAATTGTAGGAGAGTCAACTCATGAAACTTACAATCTTTTTCATTTTTTTAACAAAAATTGTGTTTTTGTGTGTTGGGATGTGGAGGACTTCCCAATCGAGGAGACTTCTAGACATCCCCTTACTGTACCGAAGATGACTAGTCACTTCTTATTGTCCCTATTGAAAAATGGCATCTCAAAACAATTCTTAAGAAGAAATTGGAGATGTCTAAGAAATGTTTCCTACCCATCCCTAAAATATCTACTATGGGGGGACGCCCCCAAAAACACAGTAGACGCATCCCCAAGATACACTGAAATACCTAGATAGATGGTTGCATTTGTTCACAACATATGTTCTTCAACCATTTCGGCCAATACCCATGGCTAGCTTGGTATTTTTAATCATGTAGCCTATACTATAGTAAAATTTCTACAATACAAATGTATAAATATGCAAACTAATTATTGATCCCAACATAGAAATCATGGGTTCAAACCCTGCAGTCCCAGTTCCCATTTACACTATCAATGGGCAATGAATCCTGGCTCAATTTACAATGTCAATACAAAATGATATGCCCACTGACTCATATATTGAACACCAGTGCCCTTTCTTTTGCTAATCCTTCGAACCTGAATTAGAATGAAAAAATACAATATACAAATGATGAGATAAATTTGCAAGTAAATTCTTTGATTTCAATGATCAACTCTTGTAACCAACTAATAAAAGGCTTGTATTTGCAAGGGCACTAAACATATGTTTCGAAAATTTTAAAGATATCATATTGAGCAAAATATGGCAGTTTAAAAATGTGTAGAAATTTAAAATATATGAATTCCATCCTAATAAGTAGAAATTAACCACATGGAATGCAAAATTTATATTATATATATATAATATTACTAATAGTTTAATAATACATAATGCCAACTTAATATCAAACAAGCAATCGCATGTGTTTCATGAGATGTGAACGCCGAACGGTATATGTTATCTGATTTAGAGGTATAGTTATTAATTTTGTACTTGATCTTGTTAAGGTGTTCAAGTGATGTTGTAATTGTAGAAATATAGTTGATCCACTTAATTTGAAGGTTGTTTCTACATTTCAAACTTGTTATAAATTCGTACATGATTACTTGTGATACCGTTTTCGATAGTTAATTAATTTTATAGTTGATGTTGTTAGTTGTGCATCGGTTGTTCAGTTGGTGTTTTGTTGGAGAAACATTTATTATACAATTGATAATGTGTGTGATTGATAGTTGTAGTGTAGGACTTTAGTTGAAACATTACATTGAAATGTTGTATGTGTACATTTAATTATGTTACAGATTCGTACATTTAAAGTTGCATATCATATTTGAAAACATCAAATAAATGAAGGTATACGTACACATAATGAGACATGTATACATTTGCAGTATTTATATCATGAATGGTAGCCTTTAGTGGGCAATTTTAGTTTCAATAAACATGATTACATTTGATACCCCTTGAATGATTGTGTCGCTTTGGATAGAAGAAGTGTTGAGTATAGTAGTAGTGGAGGTGCTATCAAAGCAAAGGGTAGTATTTACGATGGGTTGAGTGATAGTAGTCTTGCTTCCTCCTTTCTTCTTGCTCTGAGTGTTGGTACGTGCGCCATATTTGAGTATCTCTCGAATGAAAAAGTAGGTGAAATGCATAGATTTGCAAGCGAGGGAACTCTGGAGAAAGTTGTGAATGTCAGACCCTGCCTTTCAGTGGTTCCAATGTCGATGGTTGCTCTGTGCAAAGTAAGTCCTTGCGACTTGTGGATAGTTAATCCCTAGGCCATTTTAATCGGCAACTGTCTTTGATTCCCTCTCGAAATAGGGGGTATGGGAATATGTAACGGGTTGGAGGGATCCCAACATGGGCCGTTGTATCTATCAAATTTTACAACAACAAATAAAGGTAATGTTGGTGGTTGCATTGATGCGTCGTAGACAATGTCGGTGATTGTTCCTGTGGCACCATTCACGAGGCCTGCATCAACCCATAGATTTGCAATAAGCATGATTTTTTGTTGTTTGCACAACAGAACTTTGTGTTCCAACTGATCATCATCAAGATTTCCTGGTCCAGTCTGCCTGTTACTTTCAACAATGGATTGGGCGATCGGAACGTTCAATGCCTTCAACATCTGTAGGTTGTGGGAGTCCACCAGATCATTTTTTGCAAACAAATGTGGTGCGTCCTTAAAAATGTTGAGCTCCTGCTGAGTTAGGTGTGTGTCTGTGCGAGACATTAGGAGTTCCCAATCCTCAATTAGAGGGGTTGAATCTCGCATGTGGAGCAGTAAATTCTGGAATGAAACCTGTGCATTGGTTGTTCCTTGTTGCTGAAATATTGTTTGCAATGTAATGGAAGACTGAAATCCCTTCCAAAGGGTTGCTTCGTAGGAATTACTTGCGTAAAGAGGACTGTCCAAAACCGGCGGTAATTGCCCGAGGTCACCGAGGAGGATGACTGATCTGTTCCCAAATTCAGATGTTCTTGAGTGTGGGAAAGCTTCGCGGAGCCTACTGTCAATTTTGCTTAGCAACTTTGGCCCGATGAAACTCATTTCATCAATAAGAACATATTCTATATGTTTCAGCGACTCTTGAAAAGACGATAATGCACTACCTTCAAGGGGTTTCAGTTCTTTGATTGGAATACGCATGGCTGCGTGGATTGTGGATGCAGAGATGTTGAATGCTGAAACACCGGTAGGGGCGAGCACAAGTAGAGGTGAGGGAGATGTGGTTGATGTTGTGAATGAATTCCGGATTTTATTTATCAGAAATGATTTTCCTGTGCCAGTCGTTCCTTGAATTATCAATCTTAGTGGAGGTAGAAGGGTTTTGTTTGTTGAATGGTGTAGTATGGTATCAAGAGCTATTTGTTGTTCTGGAGACAAAGGAAGTGTGGAAGATGGTGGTGTGGCATGTATGTTGTTGTTAATTGTGTTTGCCTTCTCTCTCTCGATGAATGATGAACTAATTATCTACAAATCATGGGGAACGTCATGTATGGTCCAATTATTGTGTATGTCGAAATCTCGTTTCCCCAACATTTCAAGACTATCTAGACCCGTGTTGTTTCCGGGGTGAAGTTGTGTGAAGACCTGCCATTCTTGCAATGGTTCTTGTTGAATACTGCATTCGGGCTCAGAGTCAGAACTAACATCTGTAGCAAGTCATGTGTCTGCGGTAGTGCGTAGAACATGCCACGGTCTGTAGTTGTGCTTGTACATGTCCCAAGTGTCGTTGATGTCATGTGGGGTTGAGCCAAATTCAGACGCAATATTTCTGAAAGGCTTGTATAATAGGAGTTCTGACCAACAGAAAAGGTCATATGACGTTGATTCTTGAGTAGGGACATCCACAAATCTCGGGTGGACCCGAACAATTGCTTGTATTGGTCACTTTTTCCATTTATCACCTTTACGGTTCTTGTTGTAGCTCCAATCTTGAGCAACTTGAATAAGTGGTAGGTGTTCCATGGTTGTTGGATGAACTTTATATGCATCCAAGAAAGCGGTTGTTTGTTGTGCATCGGCATCACTTTCAACGACACGTCTCAGAATCTTTTTTCCAACATTTAATGATACAAATGGACGGCTGCACATAACAAGTGGCATTTTTTGCAGCATGTGGCATGTTTCTTGTGTGCTTATGTCATGTTCAACAACACTTTCTGTGAGCATTTTACGGATCGCGATATGTGTTGGAGAATCTACGTCTGCGTCTCTTGAAAATCTGGATAGCATTTGGTGATATGTTTCTGAACGTTGCTCGGCTTTCGAAGCATATTTTGCAATATACTTAAGAACGGCATGGCGGGAAAGTACCGGTTGGAAATCAACATTTTCTCTCCATATGTATATCATTGTTCGATTGTGGATGTTCAATCTGTCATCGTTTCTACAAGGGAGGTAATTTATTTTCCCATCACTTTCAATGTGCAAGGAAGAAGTAGGTTGCCTAGCCCAGGGAGTGTTATACCTGAATTGCAGTTGTGATTGCTTTCTACGCAGACATGTCTACTTTGAACATTTAGTGTGGCGTTGAACTCGATTAAGCAGTTCTTCAAGGTCTGCATGCGGGGAGGTGGATAGAATTTGTGTTGTATCTAACAAGCAAGGGTTGTCTAGGAGTGACCTGCAAACAAAATCCAAGTGGTTGCAAGCTAGGCGGGGGTTCCAGGAAGACACAAACTTATCAAAGTATTGTTTTGTTGCCTCAATAACTGTTGTGTCCTCCCAGTCCATTTCGTCAAATTTTGGCGCATTCTCGAGCCACAATAAATCGTGGACATGTGTGGAGCCTCTATGTTGCCATTCATACCTGCGAGATGAGGAAACATAAATATTAGATATGTAGTTTGGAAAAAACTTTGAAATAAGTATATTTGATTACCTGTACCAAAAGTCTACTGCTCCAAGTTCCTTCTGCAATATTTCTTCCCGAAATATTGTGAATCTGTGATGCAGGTATGTTGATACTCGATGAGGGTTAGAGACAATGTTAAGTGTTCTCCAACGTTGTGCGGCTCGAGGATCTGTTGGGCATTCACCAGGCATAATATTGTGGAGATCTGGCCATTTAGTGTCTGCAGCACTTAGAGTGAAGAATAAGGTTGGTGTCCCCAATTGTTCCACCATATCTGAAAGCTCGCTTCTACTTTTTGCCCAGAATGAACGTGTCCCTCGAAGGCTCGATCCAAAGCGCATTAAGTTGTCTGGGAGGTTGTCTTTGGGGCATTCCAGTAGTTGTCTTCGCAGCTCTCTAATTGTTGGAGGGATTCCAGATTCGGTGTTCTGTTTCATAAAAACTGTTGCCGTGGACTGGCTTCTGTGTCGCATTATGAGGTTTAGAAGGAAGTAACAAAATCTTGGGTGGGAACCAAAGTGCCCATCATGGTAACGCATCAAATGAAGAGTGTATTCATGCATTGGAACTTCTTTAATGTGGGGTTGTTGCCACATTTCTTTTCCTGTCGGAAATAAAGTTGGGAAAGCCATTGAGAACAGGCCTTCTGTATTGTATTCATTTATTGGCGAAAGCCCAAGCTCTGGCCATGGCATGGTAAATGGAGTGTTACCATCGTGGTTGAGCAAGAACTGTTCGATTTCCTCTTCTTTTGTTCTTGTATTGTGAGGTGTTGGCACGAAAGACGATGAGTGTTCATATGTTTCATCAAAGTGGGTGGGAACACAACTACCATGAGTTGTAGAGCAAGTTTGCATTTGGGGCAGTTCCATTGTGGCTGTGTTGAGAGAGGAGGAAACATTTGACGACTCGGATGGTAGTGAGGAAAGGGCATCATCGTCGATTAAGACATCTTTGTAATAGGGATCGTGTTGGATTTTATATTGCAAGGCTGCATAAACACGAGATCTAGTGACGTAGAAATCATAATTTTTTAAATTAGATCCTTCCCTTTGTGTGAGAACTATGTCCAAATCTCCAAGGCGGCGGGGTAGGATCTTTGCTATTGAAGTAATGTTTTGTGGGAAGCTTATGGTGTGTCCTGAGTATTTGTATTTCCCGCCACGTACTTGGGTGACCTGCATGAATGGATTAACTTGTGCGATAAGCATCTCCTCGATTTGGGTTAAAGATGCAAGAACGATAGGTTGTTTTTCAGGGTCCATGTTGTTCCATGAAGAGAAGCGGTGGCCTTGTTTTTCACCTTTGTATTTGTTACAGGAGGGAAAGCCTTCAAAGGAAATTGTTTTAATTCCTGGGTAATTTTCCAACCAGATTGAGCAAGTTTGAATGGTTGCCAGCAAATCTATTATTTTGTGAAACTGATGTTGGGCTTCAATAGTCATCATCGAGCGCAGAAATATTGGAACTCTTTTTTTCTTAGCACTTAGGGTTTCAATTTATCATTTGCTTATTGCTTGTGTCATATCTGTGCTTTACTATTTTATCGATTGCATGTGACTCTGAAATAAACTCTAGGGTTTTACAAATAAATTTCAATATTTGTTAAATCAGCTTCCACCAGTAAAGGTTTCAACAAATTTGCATTGGAAACCTATTACCTTCTCAAAGATTCAGGTGGTTTAGGCATCATTGACATTCTACGTCAAGGGAAAGCGCTATGTACCAAAAAGATAATCTGAAGCATGGAAGGGAAAGAAGCATGGAATGTGCTCCTGCAAAATGGCATTACAAAAGGCTCCCCTTATGTCCGTACTTCTTGGAAAGGCATTGGATTTTCCAACCTTCTCATTGTTCCTATTCTAGTCAAAATTGGTTGGCACTCTTGTGCTAAAAAATATTTGGAACTCCTAGGAAAAAATCAAACCATGGCTCTTGTGGAATGGAAATGACTTCCATGAAGACCTTTCATTTAATTACCACTCTCTGTGGTGGTCTCCTCTCATTCAATGCCAGGATCGTTGTCTAGTCGAGGTACCTTGGATTCCTGCACTCTACCTTTTTAAGTGATGTATTCATACCATCCAAGACCTCTTTTGAAAACACACTCAATCTTGGCTACCCTAGTAAGAGCTCAAATCTCAATTCAAATTGTCTCTTCTAGATCGATCTCTCATCAATGACATCATTTCCTTTGTGCCAGATCACATGATCCACAAAATTTCTATTCTTCCATCTCGTCCCTGGTGGACTAACTGGAAGTGGTATGTGGACACCCCATTCTGGAATAACTCGGTTGGACGAGATTATGCATGGCTCTCTCCTCATTTTCCCATGGTGGGAAAACTCAATACCTGGTAGGGAGTTCAATCCTCACCATCAATTTGGAAAAGGAGATTTGATATTATTTGGTCTTCCTGTGTGGAACCTAAAATTAATCACTTTATGTGGTGTGTTCTTCACAAAGGCCTTCCGCTTGGTGTTCATCTAGTTCACTTGGGAGTTTCTACCCCCAATGTCCCTTATGTGGTCATCTGGAAACCTTGCCTAACCTTTTTTGGTATTTTTGCAAAGCCTAAAAGGCTTAGAATTGGATTAATTCTTTTTTCCTCCCCTTCTGACCAAATTTTTTTACTTGGCATCATGTTCTACTGGGAGACAATCCTCAAATGCTCCACAATTTTTTGTAGATTTGGCATGCTTTCAGAGGGGAAATATTATTCTAGATTTGGAAAGAAAAGAATTCATATTTATTTGCTAATGTTGAAGCTGATAAGTAATTCTGTATTTATAAAAAATATGTGGTTATCACGAATGTATTGATGTAGATGCAAGCTCAAGCCAACAAAGTGGCGATCAAGGTGGAACATCTGTAAATGTCCCTTCTTCATTTGGGTGACACCCATTGCAATGTTTCTCATGAACTGTAATCCCCATCTCACCGCTCCCCACCACAAGGTAATGTCAGCTGACATCCCATAAGTGGTGGTTGCAGGAGCCGCTCGCAACGACACTCCTTCAGTCAGGACCACAGTCTCCCCAAAGCCATCCTCCGCAGAGGATCTTCTCCCCTATGTCTTCAGACCTCCATCGGGGTTGGGATTCCCACCGCCTCTAAGATAGCTCGGCTGGGGATTGTCAGATGCGCCAAGCTACATACTTAGGATGGTTAGAGCCTCTTGCCTCCACCTGACAAGTTTCCCAATTTGTCTCTCGCCAGCTTGCCCTCTCCGGCCACTGGTGAAGATATCGAAGATGGAAGCCATCCCATCTTTGGTTGGGATGTTCCAGATAGTGGAAAATACCTACCTGGCTTTGGATGGCATGGTCAAGACCCACCCCCAACAGGAAAGAAATTTGTAGCGACGACTTAACTTCTCTTCTTTTTATGTTGCCTGATGCTATGCAATCAGTTGTGTTCCTAGGCTTTGTTGTTGGCTAGTTTGATTTTGAGGTTTTGGGACGTGCTTCTATACCGCTCATTTTTTGTGAATTATCTAGTATCATTTTACTTGTTAATATAATATAAGATCTTATTCATAAAAATGTTTATAATTGTCTTGATTTATTCCATGATCGCTGGCCACAATCAATCTATACAAAAACCTATCAAATATAAGATAGGGGATGCATGTGTAACCATCATTATTCTTTCAAAATTACCTTCTAAAAAAGTACTTTGAAATTTTCTCCTTCTATGTAAGCATTAACCTAACTTACAAAAATTAAAATGAAAATTTTATATGGCCAATATAGTACACTTTATGACTGCAAATTTGAATATATAACACGACACCAAAATTACTCTCGGGACATGCAAACATAAGGTGCACATCTTTTAGTACCACGTGAAGGACCATATTATCTTGGCACTGTGAAGGGTTTATCAGTTTTTTTTTGCTGACTAAAGAAGGGAAGAGAACTGGAAGAGGAGAGTTGTTTCCATACGACCTAGAGGCGGTAGGAAAGAATGGCATTTGTGCAGATCTTCAATGGCAGGAAACATTAATGAAGCAGATTTAATAAAATTGAGGCCAATATTTCTGCCTTAACTGAATTTTTTATGAGATCTATGTCGACGATGGTGGGAAAGGGGAAAAAATCCCACAGGAGGAAGAGACAGAGTTCCAGCAAGAGCACGAAGATGAGAATGAAGAATCTGAGGGACATGTAAAACTTGAGCCCTTTAGCATTTACCCCCTTTCAAAGTAGAGGCCAAATTGGAAATAGAACCTTCAGAGGGGCATGTAGATGCAAATAAACTCAACTACTTATTGAGGCAGCTTGAGATGTACTTTGGAGACCATGGGATCTTATGAGCAGAAACTCTTTTTTGCTTGGTTTTCTCATCGATATCATGGAAGAGCCTGCAACAACTCAAAAATAAAATGGTAGAGTTCGGCATTCACATTGCATGAGTTTGGACTTCTGTGAAAAATTAACCATTAACCCTATAACCGTCAAAATTTGCAAGCAAAAGTGAAAACGACGTGCAAACAGCTGTCAAATTTAATCCCTTGGAAAAACGTCTAAAAGGCTGTCAAATTTGGCATCGCAGCAGAAATGTCTGGAGGTTCTCTACCATAAGGGGAACGCCTTTGGCGTAATTATAAGTCACAAATGTCATGATAAATATTAAATTTAATTATTACATCGTAGTTGATATTCAATATTTATTATGATCATATTGCTCTCGTAGAGAACATCAACACCATGATGTGATTCACTAAAACTGCATGGACTCGAAAATCGGCCAATTTCATCCTTTTAACCAGTTGAGGAAGAATCTGCAAATTAAGATATATGCACAGATTAACCACGACGAATCTAAAAAAAAATCCTTCGCCAGCAGGAATCCATTTATGCAGTACCACTATATAACAAACCAACAAGAAGTTGATCGACAATGCACCCTTATTTTAGCAATACTCTAGATATGGTCCTTTATACACGCCACAGTACTCAAACCACAAACATCAATAATTCTCGCCTTAAACTAAAACATACAAATATTTGAAGAAATTATATATATATATATATATTAGATTTTCTTGTCGAATGGTTCTATATTGATTACCAATGCCATCATTTTCTTTGCAAATTTTCCACTGGCTAGTGATGAATGATTCAATCTAGCTACACCACTACATTGCTCTCAAAAAATGTTTACACGAAAAAAAAAATGGGCTCAAAATTCCACAGTATGCCCAAAGGTATCGCGGTTTTCCAAATTTCTTCCACAAGTAAAATGGAAAAATTAACTACCCCATGGTCAAATGCACATCAAATTGGCCATTTTTATTAACATCTTACACTATTACACTTGCTCTTGCAACTCCCCTTGGTTGCCATTGTAGGTTACGCGTATTGACGTTATTGTCAAAATGCAAAGACCCCTCAAATTCACTTTTAGTTCATGAACAAGTTTTCATGCAATGCACCAAATTGCAGCTGAATTCACATCTTGCCAATTGCGACCCGTCATCAAAATCATAACAAAAATATACTAGTACAAATATCATAAATACATCTATCTGAAAAATGATGATAGATTGAATGTGTTGTGGTCCAATAGTGCATATGATGGTGTAACAGGGGATGTCTAGCCATCCACTAAAGTTCCAATCCCAGGCGATACCAATAAATAAGGAATGAGGCCAGGATTGTGCCCCGAGCGAAATTGGTAGAATGGAAACCCCTCAATCATTGGCAGCTAAGCCTAAGAATTTTGTGCAGCGACTCCTTGAAATTTTGGATTCAATAAAAAAAATGATGATAGATATCAATCAAAGCTCTTATCTTAGATTTTAGGCATATAACATTGATTAATAATTTTATTATACTCTCTTCATATTTCTCACTTGTTGGTAACAATAAAAAAAATGTAAAGAAGAGTCCCAAACTCGACCATATGGTCAAGATATTCTTATTTTTGACTCATTTATCAAAATTTAAAAAAAATTGTGATGATCTAATTTAATGGAGGAAATAAAAGTTGAAATATTTACACCATTTGATTCCACCCCTTGCAGCAATTGTAGCAATATAGTACTATATTTTATTGAATTACATCAAATTTAATTTAGATAATAAAATTCGATAGTCGCACCATTAAATCCCTCCCCTTACTGCCATTGTAGAATGTTTATCAACATAAAAAATCTTTCACAAAAAAAGAGCCCCAACCTGTACCATATGGTCAAGATATTACTATTAGTTTTAAGAAAAAAAATTAAGTGATAGCCAAATTTAATGTAGAGAATAAAAATCGCAACGATTACACCATTAAATTTCACCTATAACTACCACTGTAATAAGATATTACTATTTTTTGCTTCTCGTAGTTAACAACATACTTTAAAGTGACACTCAAATGAATGTCAAATTAACTTAAGAGTACAAAAATTGACATGGTCACACCATTAGATCCCTCCCCTTGCTGCCATTATAGAATGCCTATCAACATAGAAACACAAACCTAATCTGTAGATTCGACTACCATGGTTCTCAGCACAGTTACCAAGCTTGGAAATCTAGATCCATTCAAGAGGGCGAAAGAATCTAAAAAACTGGAATTCTTGAAAATGTTTGGAAAAATTTAATGTGGAATATTTATATATATGAGCATAATTTATAAATGTGCAAAATTTGACAAATAAAGAAAAAAATATTAATAATATAGCATAAAATGTCAATATATTTAATATTAAATAATATAAAAGGGTGTTGTGTATATTTCTTATTGCAAAATAAACTTAAAAAACAATTTTTTTCGAAAATAATAAGGCCAACCCAAACTGCATTTATCTGGGCAGTCTAGGGCCGTATAATAAATCCAGATCCAACCGGATTTTGTGCAAGATTCAACTGAATTTGATAGAACTATGGTTCTTAATAATTCAACTCTTTAAGCTTTTGAAGGCCCCTCTAACCAAAATGCACCGCCTAATGTGTATCGATCACCCCAAATCTTAAAAAAATTGAACCCAATAGGGATCTAGATGTATGAAAATATAATAAACCAATATGTTGATTATGCATGCACTCATATTTTATCAATACTTTAAATTGGCCATTATCAACATAAATGTTTTAAATAAATTTATTTTCAAAATGTTGAGAAAAATCACTCTCGAGGTGCCTATCCAACTTATGTGAAATATCCAATAAGTGTCTTGAGATTGACCTCTCAATGTGTTCTAAATAAATATATTTAAGATATACATATTAATTTATACATAATTAGATAAACAAAATAAAAATATAGAGAAATCTAGATTTAAAAAATAAATAAATAAGATTAATATTTAAAATTGCATATCTCATAAAAATAATAGTATAAAAAAGAAACAAATCAACCCGTCATACCATTATGGTGTGATAAAAGAATGAGAGAAGTGAAGAATCACTTGCTTGATCTGATTCTTAGAAAACCCGAAAAAATTAAAATTAAAAATTAATAACAGATATTTTTTTTTGCTCTTTTGAATTACTCTTGAATTGACAGTTCAAGAATTCGAAAATATGGGAATATCATTAGAGGTAATTCAATTAAAAAAATCAAATTCTTTTAAAAATTCACTAGCCGAAGAATCCAGAGACAAAAGAAAGGTTTATGCTTCTCTTCATTTCAGAAAGAACAAATAAAATCATTATCAAAATGATTCAAATTAGCTTTGATAATATACCTCTTTTTACCGGAAAATAAAGCAAGTTCCACTACCTGCAAGTTCCAACGGGCAGGTGGAATCTAGGCAATTGGAAGCAGATCTGGATTATTAACGAGAAATAGTAAGGCACAGATATCACTGAAATGTGGTAGTATATCAACAAATTTATCATAATTAATATATCTCTCTGAAAAATGTTGACAGACATAAATCTTAAAATACTTATCTTTAATTTTACATAAAACACCCATTTGTATAAATATCTATTTAGTCTATGTAGTTACCTTATTTATAGAGATGCGTGTAAAATGGGTGCAAAGGCAGGCTGGAAGGATGAAAAAGTTGGGTGCGTGAACACGGTTGAGCTGATATGTATGGGAGAATACAGGCAGAGACAGGCCCTATTTAACACACAGGCTGTCTAAGAATATATAATGCACTGACAAACTAAATCGTTTTCCTAATCTGGGAGCAAATGAAGTTGTATTGCATACTGATTCTTCTTTTCTATACTGATTCTTATTTTCTTATCTTTACTTGGGAGCAAATAAAGTTGCATTGCATACTCATTTGATTATTATGTTCTTCTCTTTACTTGGCTGTTTTTCTTGTTTGTATTTATTCTTTTCATTTTTTAATTTTTTTAAATTGTCGTTTCGGCTTTATATATTTAATTTTGATTTTCAAACATTGGGTTAGCTGTATAATATTAAATGAAAATATTTTTTGTTTTTTTGGTATGTCAACAGTGCAGAAGTTATTGTGAATGACTTATGCCATTACATTTCCCTGTTACCACTGTAAGTTACGCTTTTCAACGTAATCAACTGAAAATCTTTTTTTTTTTTTTTGATATGTCAACAATGAAAAGGTTACTATAAACAACTCACACCATTACACTCTCGTGCTGCCACAGTAGGTTACACCTCTCCACATAATAATACATCATGCTAGTCAGACTACAAGCATAGCCCATCCTGACATTAAATTTTTAAAATGAAAATGCACAACATCCCCCTGAAATTCACTTTCGATTCATGAACCTTTTTTTTATCGGATAGCATTTGTTATTAATTTCTGTATGTTGATTTAATATTGGTTCATACATTCTAATTGTAAATGTGGCATTCGCTTTAATTCTATTTATATTTGGCTTTTCCTTAATAGAAAGGCCAATATCACATCCCAGAGGACACAAGAAATTCAGTTTCACGGCTCCATCTTTAGAGATGCTCTACACACAAATAGAATACAGGATATATGACTGAAAGACGGTGGATGTGTGCCCTCGCCAAAATAGTAAACAAATATCAAAGAATTATTGAAGAAACACGAAAGTTGGTGAAGGATAAAAATTTCCATGTGTAACCAATTACAGATCTCCAACATACACATGAATCATATTTTGAAATTAAACAAACAATTTCCTGTAACCTTGTCGTGAAAATCATATTTCAGTGTTCAAATATGAAGAAATGACATCATTCAGAACAACCCTGCAGATGACAACCAACATGATAATCACAAAGTAAAGATCCATGCTGCTCTGCTAATCACATACATTTCAAATCTCTCAGGCAAGATACTTGTACAGTTTCCGATCTGTCTTATCCCTTTCCAAGAAATCCCGTTCTATAAGTGACTCTATCCGTTTCTTTATTACAATAGGGTTTGGCAAAAACCGTGACTGTAACTGTTTAGTTACCTCAGCCACAATATTGTTATGGTCTAGAATACGCCTTGCTTTCATAATCCTAACAATGGCAGCTTCAATTTGAGGCTTCCTATCTTCCTCCACCTTTTGACGCGTCTCTTGCTTTTCTGGCTCACTCTCCCTCTGTGCAACAACTGTGCCAATTTTTACCTTATAAAACTTGCAACTAAACTTCTCATTAAAGTAGAAGTTATCTTCTTCAGCTATTTCCTTGCTCATAGGTTCCTTGACCAGAACATTTCTTCCCTTTACACATGCAAGTGACTGCAAGCATCTTTTCAAGTCTGAAGCAGGTACGTCTGTTGCTTCTGCAATTTCTTTATAACTCAAGCGGTCTGCTGAATTAAAAAGCATAAGGATGCACATTTGATAGGTTGATACATTGATTTCATGTTTCTGACCTTTTGCAAAGGTTGCCTTTAAATCCGCTGTGCCCATGTTTGCTTGCCACGTCAACCTACGACCAGTGTGAGTGCTAAGATAGTATGTCTTAAACTTTTCGCACACTGCCAAGATCTCTCTAGGCAAGTTACACCTAGCACCAGCTTGTGTTGGCCAAGACCCTGTAGTAAGAACCTGGACAGCCAAAGTAGGACCTTCATTGGCATCAGCAGATGCGGCCGACATCAAATTGAAACCTTGCATAGTGTCCTGAGAAGTCTTCATATCTGTAAACATACCTTCCAACTTTGAAGTGAACTGATAACCACACTCTGTCTTTAATTTCACAATTAGGCTTCTCTCTCCATCATCTGAAACAGTCTTGCCTGATAGAAGTCTCTTAGCTAAGTGCTGCTTGTAATACTTTTCAAAGACATCCTTCTCTTGAAGATACCGAAACAAAACCATCACTTTTTCCAAAAGTGCTTCCACATCATCTTCATTGACTACTTTAATGCCTTTCCGAAGCTTGTCATCAACAAACAGGGAAATAAACTCAGGTGACCTTGGATTCAAATTGATGAAAATTTCAAAAGATGTATTCAAGGCATTTAAGAAATCCTTATCATTGTTGAATGACATGCTTATAATTTTAGTATACTTGTCCTTCTCATCAAGAAGATGTTGCACAAAATCCACTGGATCTTTCAGTCTCTCCCGATCAGTTACCAATTGCTTCCCTCTTTCAAGCAAATGAGAAGTCATTACATCTTTGATACTGACCAGACCTGTGGGAACTCGGTGAAACAAGTTGTACATGCGACGTAAATCATCATACTTGTCATCCACAAGCATGCTAACCAGTCCTGAATTCTCCATATGCACCAGTCTGTACATATGATTTGCTATCATTTCTCTCTCTACAACAGCTGTAATCTTCGCCTCACTCTTTGCATCTAGATAGTGTGAAACCCTCTCTGTCTCTTCATTTAACCTCTTCTCAGCTTTCTTGAGATAGTCCCCACAATCAGAGCTTTCGATAAACTGCTGAGATTCAATAGAATAGAAATTTGAAGCCTCGTCCAGGAAAGGTTTCTCAAAATCATCTTGGTAAACAGAAGAACCTAACTCTGTAAGCATTTTGATAATATTGCGCATTAAACCTCGATTGATAACTTCCCCTGTTCGCTCACAACATATAAACTCAAGAAGAGCATCCCGCAACCTATCCTTTATTTTTGTACCGTGGATGATATAGTCCTTCCACAAATTTAGTCCAAGTTCATAGACCGGGGTTTTGTTAGCATTGGTTACATACGTTCTATCCATGTACATCAGAATATCTCGAATCATCTGCAACGCTTTGTTATGGTCCACCCATTTTCTGTTTAACTCTTCTAAAAACAAACTCCCTTGTGCTCCATCAACTGCTTTGGCTATTTCCTTTAAATGAACTGTCATTGCAGTCACAAGACCAGAATAGAGTTTCTCCCCGTATTTATGAAGCACCATATTGTACGCATTCCTGCATACAAAGATACTTGATACTCTTAAAATTGGTGCAGTTTTTCCAAGACTGTCACTTATCCATATCAATATATAAAGAAGCTACTTAGCAATAATAAACATATGCTTGAATTAAGCATAAAATAGTGAGACTGAATCAAGTAGGTGATATGCATGTTAAAACAAGGTTGTTAATTCATTCTAATGTTTGGCAATGAATTATGTCAAACAAATCAACTTGTTTAAACTTGTATAATCGACAATGCCATAGCCACCACATCTGGATTCTGAAAGAAGTATCGTGCAAAGGGGAACAAGCGAGCGAGCAACAAGGGAGAGATGGATGCTTAAATTACCATAAATTACCAGGCTCAATAGATGCAGAGACCAACCAATTGGGAAGAGCAAACCGAGAACAACTCAAAACAAAAACAGAAAAAGGCTATTTTAAACAAAATGCATACATAGATGTGAGAAAAAGTTGCCAACAAAATATAAAGATCTCCTTGCAAGCCATTAAAGGTAACAGAGACAGATATAATTGCAGATAGCAAATTTAATAGCCACAAACTATCTGAGAGGAATGTCTTTAAAACTGTAGGCAAAAGAACTCGTTACAAGAACTCATTTGCAGCAATTCAAAACAAGTGAGATAGATATAGTTGCAGAAACTAAACTCAATAACCACAAACTATCTGATAGGTATGTCTAGGACACAGTCAGTAAAAAATTTAGCTACTGGAAACGGGTACGAAACGCGGAAACAGCAATTTTCAAAAAACCTTGGATACGAAACGTTGACGGAAACGTCCGTACAATATATTATTAAAATATATATATATATAGTACTCATTTAGCAAGAGAAAAATGAGAGTGTGATTTAGAATGGACCCAAGAGGTCATTATATAGCTTTTAGGAAGTGTGTTTAGCAAGTCTAGGTAGTTGTATTAGGGTTAGGGTTCATTTAATGCAAGGTTTTTTTTTGTTTTTTAAAAGCAAAAACTGCTGGAAACGCCAAAAACGTTTCCGGAAACGTTTTTGGCGTTTCCCCCCCCCGTTTCCCCCGCGTTTCGCATTTCTGAAACGTTTCCAGGTAGAAACGTGGGCCCTTTAGGCATTTCCTGGTAACAGAGGTAAAAGAATGTTCAAGCTGAACATATCCTTCAAAAAAGAAAATTCAATTATCACTCGAGTGTACATGACCACTAGAGCTTCAAAGAATGGTATATTCATTCACAACCATACTACATAATCAACAGGATGTGTGGGATGCAGATGCAAGAACACAGACATCATTTTGAAATAGAGTACAGGACGTATGTGAATAAGGATACATTTATAGTACAATTAGAAATAGTCACCAGAATAAGTAGGTATGGTATGGGGACAGTCTCCTCGTCCCTCAACAAGTCTTCTGTGTCTTTGTTCAAAATCATGGAGGAAAGCACACAGTAGCCTCAATGAGAAAGGAAAACAAACCAAATCAAAACCAGAAGATTAAACACAGATGTTTCCAGATAAAGAAATAGAATATAACAGAGCTGGTTCAATATAAATGTATCAAGAATGCAATCATTGATTGACAGAGACACTCAAGTTGAAAGAAAGCTCAAGCTGAAAATTTTCCTTCACAAAGTATTATATCATTATTCAATTGTCATTCAGCAGATAAAACCATCAGGGAATCATACCGTTCTCTACTCATTCACAACCATAGTCACCAAGAGATGTAGGATACAGGTATGGAAATGGGATGCTATTTTAAAATAGGGACAGGATTATATGAATAAGGGTACTGCTGTGCTATATTTAAATATAAGCACCTGGTGATATGGGTACACTGTACAGGGACCAAGTTCCATCAATCCAGAGTTTCCTGGTGTCCCAATGTTGACAACTATGGTGGAACACCCACAGTTGCCCCAAAGGAAAAGGGAAGAAAAATAAAAACAAAACATTGAAAATGGAGATTTTGGGACAGGTAAAGCCTATCATTTGTAACATGCCTTAACTTTAGGACAACCATAATATCAGTTAGAATTTCTGAACACCGTGGGCATAGAACAGCCCAGTAAGTAATGAACTACAGATAGGGCATAGGAATTGTCATGACAATAACCTGGTTTCAAATGCCAATGGAAAAGTTTTGGCCAATTTTGGCAAAGCAGAAATTGGATTGTAAGATTGATGCTGCATTCCACTCAAAGCCAAAATCAAAAACTTACAAGCTTTGTTACCAGGAAACGCCTAAGGGGCCCACATTTCTGCCTGGAAACACTAAATGGTTACAAAATGCAGGGGAAACGCCTTGGAAACATCCCAGCCGTTTCCAATGGTTTTTTAATTTTTAAAGCATCATAACTTCAAAAAAAAATAAAAAATACCTTCATTTATTGCACCTAAACCTAACCTACCTACCTAAACTTGCTAAAGACACTTCCTAAAAGCTATATAATGACATCTTGGGTACATTCTAGAATCTAGATTATTATCATGTATATGTGAATCATTGAAATTGTAACCATGTTGAATGATGACTCTTTAGAACTTCAAATTTCAATGAATACAAAATATTTTGAGTGCTTTATCTCTTATGGACTAAAATTTTGAAAATGAGTACCCAGCATATTTATATGTAGCATGGAAATACCCCTTGGCTTGTACCCACCCAACCTTCTTAAAGACACTTCTTAAAAGCTATATAATGTCATCTTTGGTCCATTCTGAGTCACACTCATTTCTTTCTCTTGCTGAATTCAGTTTTTACTAAATTAATTTAGATTATAATAATGTATATATGAAATTGTAACCATGTTGAATCTATTGAACTTCAATGAATACAAAATATTTTGAGTGCTTTATCTCTTATGGACTAAAATTTTGAAAATGAGTACCCTGCATATTTATGTGTATATATATATATTTTAATTTTTTATAATATATTGTATGGATGTTTTTGTAACGTTTTGTACCCAAGGTTTTTTTGAAAATCTGTGTTTCTACGTTTTTGTGCCCGTACCCGTTTCTTGGAAACATAGATAGTAGCCAAAGCAACAACAGTTGGAAGAAAAAATAACTCTACATTGATTTTCAAACAATGGCTGAAAAAATGCGATAGATTTGAAGAGTCATGATGTGAGGAACTAACATTATCGAATTTGTTGGACTTGAACTTTGAATAAGAGTGCTCAGAAGATGGAAATCAAGGTACTATGGAGCCCAACGAGGAAGGGATCTTGGGGTTACAGTTGTTCTTCGAAGATGAGACAAATTCCCTCAACAATCTATTCCATTGGCAGATGGAAGGCTATGAGGTGTTCTAGACAGATTGCATTGGCATTGCACTTTTGGAGATAAAAGAGGAAGAAGGATTGCTAAGAGATGACTAGAAACAAAAGTTGGTGTTGCCACGTCCTTTTGAACCTTCAATGTCGTAATCGGCTTAACCTCTTGAGATCACATAATAAAAATTAAAAAGTAAGAGCTGCAAAGTTCGATGATGAACTGACCCGCCCATTTGAAAGTGTAGCCCACATGAAGTTCATAACACTAATTGCAATGAGTGTGAGATCTAAGGATCAAATTATAATGGAAGGTGAAGTACGACCTCCTAGAGCATGGACAATTTTTGAAGAATGGTTGGATTCAAATAAGCTTGACTTAGATGATTAAGTCATGGCATATCGACTGGAAATAGTATGTCAATGTACATAAATTATAGGTGTCGCAAAGACTTGCGGCGCATGAATTTTAAACTAAGGGCACCTTTGTTTTTAAGAGGGAGGAAGCACGGGCATGTTAAGGCACAAGAATGTCATGCCTAGGGAACTTATATGAAGAAGTAATGGTTGATTGGGAAATAAATCCTGGTATATTAAAAGGTAGCGTGGAAATTGAATAAGAAGATAGTCAAAGACATTGCGAATGGTTACAAATCAAAATTATATTGGCCAAGGACGTAAAATGTTAATATTATTAACATTGAGCCTCTAAGTTTGGAAGACAAAGCCCTTAAGTGTTCAAAACTCATCTAAAAAAAAGATTAAGGTATCACTACAATTAATGAAGTGGGTTATGGTGAAATGGTAAAAAATAACGAAGAGGACAATTATAAAAGCAAGGGTCTAGCCACGAAAAAAAGGCCCAAACTAAATCAACATCACAGGACGTTACAACATTGTATGCCCCTTGTGTGCTTACTGCTTGGTGCCTTTCTGATTTGTTTTTTACTAAGTCGAATGACTTGGCTTTCCACTTTACATTCTCACTAAACCCTCACTATTGTATGCCATTGTTGGATCGCACGCTATTATATATGCACTATACAACTGTCTAAATTGTAAATTATTGAATCATACAGTTGTGCTGCAATGTCGTACGACTGCTACAATGTTTTGCTACATTGTCATACGATTGCCACAATATTGTATGGAGCTGTTATAGTGACAATAAGATCTTCTACAATAACTGTATGATCACTACGGTCAACTATAGTGATCACTATAGTGTGTACAAAATGCTACACCGCCATCAACGACCCAATCAGACAGACATATAGATTTCGGGGGCCGAGTGGACCCTCAATCCATTTCTCTTTATTTCTCGTGGACATGACTGTTAAATCGACCCCAATCTATCCCCCTCGATCTAGATCTCATATTTAATCACAAATCTTGTGGACATGACTGGAGAACCGACCCCCCCACCCTCCTTAATGGTTGTACACAATGTTTGTAATGTTCATAATGTTTGTATGCAATGTTTGCCATATCAATATAGAGTATGGGTTGGAGTATAGATCCTCTCAGATATATGTTTTCGAACGGATCCAGGTTCCATCAAAAGCCATGGTAAAAATTAAAGGCGTCCCTCCATTCTATCCCAACTTAGATGGATGGGCTATAGATCGAGATCAATTAGGGGTATAGATATAGATAGAGGTGGATGGGGGAGAGCTAGATGTAGGAGCAGATAAACTGATAGATAGGGGATCCGCCCTATTAGATCTATTTGCGGTTGCTTGCCCCACCGCCCTTGGCCCATATCTCTCTATTCTGGGGGGAGCATGTGCTGGGCATCAATGGACTAGTTCAATGCTTTAATAAGTGAGTGATCCGATGGTCGTTTGTTCTATCCACGCACCCGACGAGCTTACTCCTCGCACCGAATGACATAGATTTTCATTCCAGCGTAACATACGCATACATTTCATTTAGGGGTCATTCATAGTTTGCTAGTGGGTGCCCCTATCTCTTCTCAGTTCAAGCGGGGCCTATAGATTTCTGGGGTCCCCTCGGTAAAACTATAGTTGTTTACTGGTATTGACATATAGATAAGAACTCACAGACAAGTAGAACCCCCCTCCTCTGAATTCTATCTTGTTTTATGGTGGGAGCAGGAGCCGGGGGCCCAATATCTATATAGGTGGCTAAGAACTTCAGTGATTGTGTTCGACGAGATTGACAGTATAGATAAGAACTCTTGATCAACTTGTTATCCCCGAAGTGCCTTTGATCCGTTGAGCAAGAGCCCTTCCACACAGGACTCCTAGATCACTATGGACGACTTTCGTCTTTGTTCGATCATAGCCACTCAAGATATCATATTGCCACCTTTTGTTAGAATAATTGATACTACACAACATATAGCTAGTCTAAACAAATCTATTACCTTAGATATATTTTTAAAAATTGAAAAAGGTCGCGGGTATATTATCCAAAATCCAAAGAACTATAATTCTCAGGATTGGAATTTTTCGTATAGATGCTGCCTTTATCCATGTTCAAAATGTAAATTATAGTATTCATTCCTATTGGAGCGGAAATGAGATACAAGAAATTCTTTTTCTTGAAATATGGACAAATGGAGGATTAGCTCCTAAAGAGGCAACTTTGATTGAATTTTTCCTTCCTTGGATAAGCAAGCTCGAGGAATTTTTCCTTCCTTTTATGCATGCAGAGGAAGAGAACATCTCCTGAAACAAAAATTCTAAGTGATAATATGACTCTTTATCTTTATCACATATATTGACCGATACAAAGAGAATCATTTTCGATTGGGGGGGCACTCCCCCACTCCTATACCTCTATCTAGAGGGTGAGGGCCCTAGTCAACTATATCTGCACTCACCCGCCCTAGATCTCTATCTAGAGGGTGAGGGGGCGAGGGACCCTGACCCTGACCCAACAACCTGCTCTACTATCTAGAGGGAGGCTGAGGGCTGTAATAGGTCACTTGAACTACGCATGTAAGGCTCTCCAGTGTTCAATGATGGGGGGTATCCGGCGAGCCCTATCTATATATGGGCATCGTCACTAGAGATTCGTTAGGAAGCCCCCTATAACTCTATGGGGCACTCGTTTTATACCACTGCCCAAGAGTAATACCTACAATGATTTATTTTTTTGTACGAAAAAAGGCATAGTTATTAGATTTGGGGTTTTCATCAACATCTTCAAACAACATTTTTTTTTGTGTGGACAATATAAGATTGTAGAACTTGGCTATAACAATCTGAACTTCAGCATGGGTTTTGTCAAGAAGGTAGGTTATCTAGAAGTTACTTTTAGCAGTAGCAACCTCTACAACTCCTCCTTTAGGGATGTCTTTTGTCTTCCTTCGTCAATCTCATTCTTTATCATTTTGTATCTTGGTGTTCTCAAAAGGGATCCCGACTTAATTTCAAAGGGGCAATAAATGTAGACTGTTGTTTTTAATTTAATCATTGTTTTAAAGCCACTTTGTTATGTTATTATTCTCTTGTCAGCTTTAGGTGGTGTCTTAATGACTCATAAGTTATATGTGGTTGTAGTTGGTGATTGAGTTTTTATTGGCAACCATTGAGACTTTTTTCATATAAATAGAATGATGCATGTCAAGGTAAGTGCTGATGTGACATGTCTTGCCTATACCGAGAAATTGTATTGAACACTACCTTATGCAATAAAATTGTCATTCTCATATAATTATGCAATAGTATTCTCTAGGTAGTGTAGTTTTCATAGCATACATGTAGACCTCAAATTGCATAGATACGAGAAGAAATCTCAATGAAATATGGATAGAGGCTAGAAGGAAATGAAGGTCTTAAGTTGGAATATCAATGGCTTGAACAACCTTGACAAATTTTGCATACTTAGATTTTTTTGGAGTAGAAGGTAAATTGAGGGTGTTTGAAAGGACCCACATCCTTGTACATCATTGAGGAGTTTTTTGAGAGGATCCACAACCTTTGTTATAATGATGGGAACCCACTACAAGGAACCCGAATTGAAGCAGCCTTGTAACCATAGTGCAGATGGTGACCATCGACAACATCCGTGGCGAGTGGGTCAACTATTAGAACAATCTCCAGAGTCGAAGTCAAAGCGAGAATGTGAGTGACCGTCAGCGTCAGTGCAAGCGGAGCAATGATGCAACATCCGCAACGAGTGAAGCAATCTCGACAGCAGTGAGAGGATCGCAACAATGAGCAGATGCAGCCACCAGATCTGCAGCGAGTGGAGCAGGAGCCACGAGCGAAGTAAGAGACTTACAAGCCACCAGCGTCAGTAGCGAGTGAAGAAACCGACCAGTGCTGCGACTGCAACGAGAAGAGAAGCCGCATCTAGCGACGAAACCACCTTCGAGGAGGATTGTGCCTCAGGGGGATTTGAAACTGGGTGGGCAAGCACACAACCATGTGACTTGACCACACCACTCCCACCCCATTGGCAATATTTTTTTATTGTTATTCCCATTAATTTTGATCATATTATTGAATGATTGGGAAAATTATGAATATCCTTGTTTAAAATATTTTTAAAAATAAAAAAATTAAACTTTAAAATGTTGAATATAATTTTAATTAACGTTTTAATATAAATTATGTACTTTATTAAATTGGAATGGGAATATTACTCCTAAATTAAAAATATTTATATATTATTGGAATTGTTCTTTATATTAATATACAATAAAGAGAGTTACATTAGCAAGGGTGGCCGGAAAAGTCACGGTCCCACAAAACGCTACGAAGACAACAACAAAATGCCAAAAAGGCAACAAAAAATGCCATGTGGGCTACATCAAAATGCCTAGAGGGCAAGCATAGAGCACATGATAAAAACCACACCAGCAGAAATCAAGCACATGTCGCAACACCAGGAGGAGGAGGAGGGTCATCCGGGGGAGGGATAAACACTCCACTATTCGGCTCAGCCGAGGGAGGATCCACCTACCAGCCATCATGATCCAACAATTGCATCTGTAATGGAACCATAATTCCCCAACCAGGGGGAGGAGAACTGGCTATAGTCTGCATGCCCTGGCGGACAGTGGAGAGCCCCACCATAGAGAACTAGCAACACCCTTCCCCCTCGGAGGTGGGCTCCTAGCCAAGGTCCAGACGAGAACAGAGCTGAAGGGCGTCCTCGAGGAGAGGTAGATCGGTGACTGCATGAGTGTTTTCTACGACATGGTCCTACAGGTGGCGGTCATCGAGGCGGTGACGGCCGAGGTGGTAATGGCAGAGGATTTGGTGGGACCTGACTCATAGTGCAGGGTGCACTCCCCCAATGATCAAGAAGCTCCTGTAAATGAGCGAACTCCAGGGAAACCTTCGTCGCTTGAGCTTGAATCTGTATGCACACAGTAGACAATATAACCACTTTGTCATTAGTGGAAAATAAAGCAACAGATTGATCATGTTGGAATATTAAAGCATTACGAGCTTTCCAAATATGAAACAAAATACAGGCTCGAAACAATTTCCAAAGAGTATCAATATAATGAGGCCAAGGACTAAAATCTCCAAATAAAGCCAGACACCGGTGAAAGAATTCAGGATGGTAGGGATGGAATAAGGAATGAATCCATGTCCATATAGCCTGAGCATGGGGACATGACCAAAATATGTGTTTAAACGACTCAGGGCGGGAACAAAAGGGGCATTTAGGATTAGGGATGTTGATATGACTGAGACGTTCGCCCACAGGCAGACCTTGATAGACAAGACACCAAAGGAATTGATTAACTTTGGGCTCAAGAAGAGAATTCCAAGTACGGGAAAGCCAACGAAGCCAAGTGGAATGCACAGATTGTAAACCCCATCGGGCATTGAGCTTGTCAATGGCAGGCGAGAGCGGGCTCAAAAGATGGTAGATTGTTCTAGCATTGTAGTGAAGGAAAGCAATTTCCTGGTTCCACCGCCAATCACGCCACCAAGCCTCTGGGGGTTTAAGCCCCAACTTGTGGAGCATAACATCAAGCATAAGTTCCTGAATTTTGCAGATCGATGGGAGGTCCGAATTGGCAAGATTGAATTTCAACTTGAGCTCGGGCCAAGGCACCCAATCTCTGTGGGTAACCAAATCCTGAATGGTATGAATGCCCTTGCGAGAAAGCCAGAGAGCTTTGATGCCCAGAGTTTCCGCAAGTGGAAGATTATCATCAGTGATGATGGGAGACCACCAAATATTATGAGAATTAAAAGAGATCCCTGTGCGAAAACCATCACCAATCCAGCACATCAATGGCTTGACCGTCTCAAAGGCTTTCCAGATACTTTTGGCAACAAAAGTGCCTGTAATTTTGATCGGAACTTTAGTGATAATAAGGGTGTGCAGCCCAATATTATTCCAACATTTCTTTCCATATGGAGCTCCAGACGCAATCTAATGATGCAACAAGATTTTCCAAGCCTGATTTCCTGATAAACAACGAACCACCCATTTAGAACATAAAGCCACACTTTTCCGGTAGACATCAATGATTCCCATACCACCTTGATTGCGAGGGAGACAACAGACCTCCCAGGCCACTCTGTGAAAGCCAGCTGAACCAAAAATTTTACACCATAAAAAGTCCCTCAACAACTTGGCAAGTTTGGTGAACAAGGTGCGAGAAGGGCAGCAACACACAGAGTAATACACATGGGTGGAAACCAGAATCTTAGTACAAACTTGGAATTTACCAGCCAGGATAAAGGTTTGGAAGACCACCAGGAAACCTTATGCTCCACTCTGTTAATAACATAGTGCCACAACGTGGTAGAGTCACTGTCAAAGGTGAAGGGAATGCCCAAAAATTTGAATTGCTCGCCATGACCAATCCATCTCCAGGGGTAAGCTTTCAACCAGTCTGGGATAGGTAAGCAACTTTGTCGGTAACCCAAAGTCTTAGCCATTTGAATGTTGGATCCAGAGGCAAGACAAAATGTATCAAGGCAGTCAAAAACCTTGGCAACATTTTGTTCAGACTCAACAATGGTAAGGAAGGAATCATCAACAAAGTGACCATTGATGAGTTGTGTTGCATGATCAGGAAGAAAAATCCCCCGAATGTGACCTTGAGTTGCATGATGTGCAATAAGATACCCTAAAGCGTCAACAACTAAGAACAAACAAGGTTGGCGCAAGAGGGCACCCTTGTCTGATAGAACGGAAGAGGCTGATAGCAGTGGATTGATGGCCATTGATGGTAAGGTGAGCCAAAGCATTAGAAAATAGAGTGTTGACTGCCGATCTGAAGAAATCACCAAAGCCAAGGGCTTTGAGCATAGCCAAAATGAATGGCCATTCAATATGATCATAAGCCTTCTCGAAGTCAATTTTGAGAAATAAAGGCCTCTACAGAGACACCCTGGCCCATTCCATGCCTTCCCACACAACTATAAGATTATCAAGAATATACCGACCTTTAACAAAACTAGTTTGTTCGGGATGAACAATTTTGGGCAACAGATCAGTTATGTGAAGAGCCAAGGCCTTGGCAATAATTTTATAAGAAACATTTAGCAGGGTGATGGGTCGCCAATTATTCATCTGCTCTGGATCACCAACTTTAGGGATGAACTTGATGTTGCCTTGATTGATGAAACTCCCAAGAGAATTGCATTGGAGAGCTTCATTATAGACACGAAGCAGATCAGGTCCCACAAAAGACCAAGTTGCTTTGTAAAATTCACATGGGAAACCATCCAGACCAAGTGATTTGTCATCAGCTAAGCAGAAGCAAGGTGACATGGAGCTCCTCCAAGGTGAGAGGAGCATTACATCATGCCTGCTCTCTAGGGGAAAGCTTATTAGGCACCACATCAATACATTTCTGCAAGGCAACAACTCACTCAATCGAAACCTCTTGAGCTTGAAAAACCAGACGGTAGTGCTCAACAAAAGCATTTGTGATCTCTGGTAGCTCTGTGAGCCGCTGATGTGAATCATAGATAACTTTGATCTGTTGACGAGCATGCTTGGCTCAGAGGGATTTGAAAAATATTTTAGAGGCTTTGTCTCCCACCTTAAGCCAATGCAGCCTCGACCGGATCTGAGCACCATGGGCCGAATGAGACTCGATGAGCTTGAGCTTGTGTCGGGTTTCAGCTTCCTGAATCTGGAGAGGAATATCAAAAGGATTGGCCTCTAATAACAATGAGATCCATCTGAATTCTTTGTGCAGAGCTGAATCGGCTCGCTTATGGACTCGAGCCACCTGCTTTCCGAAATCAGTGGAGAAACTGAGTGGTGGTTGAATCACCGCTTCCCACCATGAGATCCAACTGGCAGCAAATGATGGATGTGGCGCCATGTTCCAAACCTTGGCAATGAGTGGGACCACCTTGGGGTGACTCAACAGAGAGACATTAAGATAGAATTGATTAGTGGGAACCTTTAAAGGGCCCCCCTGCCAAACAACCTTAAATGTAATTGGGTGGTGATCTTGTAAAAGCACATCAGACCACACCTTGACAGTGGAGGAGCCTTGCATGTCAAAATAAAAAAAAATATGTTGTGAAAGAAGTGCATGGTCGAGTCTTTTTAAAACCCGATCATATCCTTCTCGAAGATTGGTCCAAGTATACCAAGCTTGGGCTTTAAATTCCTACCACCGTCTGAGCAATGGATCAGAAAGTCCCCAATGGATTTTAAAGAAATACCAGGTCGCACGCTCACCGACACACCAACGCATAGGGAGGGTGCCACATTTATCATCTGGATGCTCTATCATATTAAAGTCACCACACACCAACCAATAAGCAAGAGGTAAGTTATCACCTAACCATTTCCATAAAGTTGTTCTTTCGGAGCCGTCATTAGGGGCATAAACATTAAGAATACCAAAAGTAATATCATTAATAGCCATAATCACCCACACAACCCGATTAGCAGGATCTTGGCCCGAGGCAGTGATTAAGGCTGAAAATTTCAGCGCAATGGAAATGCTAGCACCACCTTTACCATCAATGTGTTGCGTATGAAAATGCGTGAAATTTGGGGCAATGCAAGTTAGAGTATTCTGAAGCAAAAAACCAGAAATTTTAATTTCCTGTAAACAAATAATATCTAAACTGTCAATACGCTGGCAAGCTAAATGAACAGAGAATTTTTGAGAGGGCTCTGTCAGACCCCAAACATTCCATGAGATGAAATTCATGAAAAATTAGACATATCAAACTCCCTCTGCTCGTCCTCAATTCCATCCTCCGAGCCGAGAATGGAAAAATTATTGGCAAGTGGAATCTGGTCTGAGACTTGAATGGAGTGGTGTTTGGCCCCATTATCCCCTCGCATGTTGTGGGAAACCTCTCAAGGTGGAGTACGAGAGTGTCATAAAGGAAGAGAGGTTGAAGCAAGATTCCCATAATTCTTAGATTATGAAAGAAAAACCTGGCTCTATGAGGGTTTGGAAGGAATGGAAACCGATGAGTGGGGTGGCTCCGAGCCCGACTCATCCTTGGATGGAGGAGGGGAAGGAGAGGGGGTAGATGGAACCTCTTGAGTGGGTTTCACACCAGAGCCCTTCTTATTCCCTACCATAGTCCAACCATCAGTCGGAGGGTCAACCTTGGGCTTGGAAACCGTGGGTTGTGTCAATGTTGGCTTGGAATGAGCTAGTAGTGGACAATCATGAATGTGGTGGTCTGGGGCTTGACAACAAAAACATGTGTTGGGGAGGTTAAAATAAACCACCTTTTGAGAGATACGTAGGGACCCAACTTGAATATCCAGGTGGTCCCAAAGATCTTTCACAAGGTCAACTTCAACACACACACCCTTATTAGGACAAGCGAAAAAAAAAACGTTCTTGTTCATGGAAAATCACCCTGCCAATGGGTTTCACAATCTCTGTCAAAAAGGACCAGAGATGAACAGGAAGACTGGGAAGTTCAATCCAAACAAGAATTTTTAACGAAACCTGGTTGGTGGGGCTAAAATTTGGAGTCCACTGAGAAAGCACTAACAGGGTATTCCCTAGATACCAACAAGCCACCTTAAGAAGGAGGGCTTGAAGCTAAGAAGGCTCACGAAAAGAGAAAAGATAAAACCCCTTGTGAGGTTACATATACCTGAAACTAGGATACCACTGGACTCCCAATGGATTTTTATCCAGTTCTGAAGGTAGGCTTCTGAGGGAATGTGGCCACAGAAATAAGCAATAAGGTAATTGTTTTAATACCATTTGACCACAGGGTCTAAACTTTCAGTAGAAATAACAACATCCGGGGAGGATTCAAAGTCCATACCTCATCATAAACTTTCAGAACAAACTTATGTGTGTGCTTAGGAGCCCTTTCCACCTTTAGTTGCAACAGTCGTTACAATGGAAGGAGATTTGACCATTTAGAGCTAACTTTCCACCTTAGCGGCGGGAAAATAGTCGAGTTTCACTATGATAGGACTATCGGGATAACCCTAAGAAACCAACAGTTTTATTCTATCCAAAAATATTTATATAATTTAGTATAACTTTTGAATTATACATATTGTCCATAATAATACAATTGTTTAAATATTAAGAATAAATGAATATGAAAATTATTTATAAATGTATAAATTTTCACAATTTTTTATTGTGAATTTTTTGTGTTGTTATTGTTATCTCTCTTCTTCAAATGTTGGAAAACACTGTGTGATTTTCAACATGTGGAAAACACATTGTTTTTCAATATATAATGTTCATTACCCTTGTATAAGATATGTTGATAATTTATGAGAAGTAAATGAATAAAATATATAGAAAAAATCCACTTGATATGATGCAACATTCATTTTTTTGTGTTTCTTATCCCTATGAAAAAACGTCTGGTTTGGTCGGCTTGTGATATTTGGTCATAACCAACTTATATGGTTTTAACCGACATATACTCCATCTTTCCTTTCAATTTCACATTCTTCTTTGGATCATTTAGTTCTTATGGTTCAACCTTTCCTCAATAATTTACCTTCAGATCCCTATACAAGAAAGTTAAACTCACCTCATTTAAGAACCTTCATATGACATTTTATTGACATAATCTCTTATAACACTCATAGAAGATGCCCAAGGCTTCCTAAATCTCACCAAAGCTAATGTAAAATCCTTAGGGTAGCAATCATTGTAGGTATGAAGCATCCTTTCAGGTAAAGTGATCATCTTCCCTCATTTCCAAACATCTAAACATCCCCACCCCAAGTATTAGCAAGAGTCAAACTCAATTCAAGTATTTCCAAGGAGTTTCCAATTGACAAATCTAATTGCATTCATTCAGATATCACATGCTACTTAGAGAATAACATGTGTCTTGAGGCCTCTTTAGAGTAATGTCAAGATCGGTGATAGAAGGATTGCACTTCAACCCAATGAATGTTTGCTTTGCAGGATCTCCCACCCATGGCTAGGGTTTGAGACATCACTCAGAATGTTAAGAGGGATTTACAGCATGATCAACAACTAGATTTTGACAGTGATAAACATTTCCAAGTAAATGATAATCTTAGAAAATGTTGTCCAAAATTGCACCCCATGCAATTTCTAACAACTCGTTCAAGTTGGGAATTAGATTTTTTTTTCTCAAGAAATCCATGAAACTAAGTTAGTCTTCCACGGGTTGCGTAAATGTAGTGTTTCGCAGGTTCTCCTAACCCACCAAACAAAGGAATTACAGCTCAATACTTATGTGGATTTTTGATGGAGTTATTATTTCGCGGAGGTTGAAGTTAGATTTTATACCTTTGCAGAATTAAGGAATTCAATATTTTGTGGACATCAAAATCAGTCTCTCGTAGGATGAAGGAAAATTCAGAGAATTACAAAGTTTGCACGCCTGCAAAAAGAGGGTTTAAATGTAACTAAGGTTGGAAGCCACGAAAAAAGACTTATGTGTTATGTGGGTTCTCAAAATATAGTGTTATGTAGATTTCAAATGTCATGTAACAAAGGGAAATTTTCGCAAGGATAAATTCCGCAAGACAAAGAAATAGAACACTGTGGCATGTGGATAAGGAATGTGAAGTGCGGAGTAAAATCCACATAAGTTCAAAGGTTGTGATATATCCCGTGGATCATAGTGAATTTCATAGGATTGGGAACAAAGGGATACATGTGGTATAATGTATTGTGGAGTTGAGTGTTGATCACGGATCTTGGTGGAGGTTGGAAACAAATACATTCAAAAAATAAAGTCAAAGGTCAAAGGAAACTCATCTAAAATATACAAGGCATAAAAAAATTGTGCTTGTTTTGAACTAGATGCTCAACCACCTCAACAACCAAAATTTAATGAAGTACGGGTGTCATCCTCTTGCATTGGCTATCTAATGGCATGCGATTAGTGAAAATTTCAAGGGCTTATTATCTCCTCCCCCCTTCATTTCTATCTTATGTTCTATAAAAGGGAAACTCATTCATTTGTAAAGGTTGTTCTCTTGACTGTAAAGTCACCTTGTCAAAATAGT
Organism: Taxus chinensis; assembly: GCA_019776745.2. Lineage (NCBI taxonomy): Eukaryota > Viridiplantae > Streptophyta > Pinopsida > Cupressales > Taxaceae > Taxus > Taxus chinensis. Next base: position 140,119,793 of record CM034157.1, read on the forward strand.
GACTAAACTTTCACAAGTCGCATACCTCAGATTTAAACTATGGTGCATGTAGTGCCTTCCACCATTGATGTAATGGAATGTGCATCCTTTAAGAAATGAAATCTTGTCATTGTGGCTCATTTTTATCTATGTTCGTGTTTATTTTGTTATTTACTCTCCATTCAATTTTTGGTATGGTGTGTGTGGATCATATTTGTAGGTTTCCATTTTTTTGTATCTATAATGTGTGGGATAGAAGAGTCAATGTATGGTTGGTATGTGGCATGTGTCTTCCCTCTCTTGTTTGTGTTTCATTCTATTCTTCCCGTCATGTAGATTCATCCCCTTATTTATTTTTCTTTTAATTCCTTCCTTAGATTATTTTTTTATTTCCTACATTTTCTTTAACCCTGGTCCCTTGGATGCTTAGATTATAATTAGTTAGTTGTTATCTTAGTTTAGGGGTAGTGTTAGATCAATGTTAGATAGGTAGAGGAAGCCATCCTTCTCCTCCAAAGGGTGATCTCATACAATCAAGTCCCAAATTGAGAGATCGTCCCATGTTTAATTGAAGTGTTGAACCTAGTTTCAGCAGGGTGCACCTTTAGGTGTTAACAGTTACAAAGCTAGATTCATATCAGGTCCAAAACCATACATATGATCTTGGTAGTTGTTTATGGTCCTACACTAGGTTATTTTACTGCTACAATTTTAGGAATTAATCACTCTCAGGTTATATCTCCAAGTTCCAATAATCTGCACACAAAAAAATCCCATATTCATTTGTAATAAGTCAAGTTCACTCATCCTCTTGTGTTTTAAAGTTTGTCTCATATTGTGTACATTAGTTGCAATAATTAATGCATTTTTATGATATTAAATCATTAATGTTAGAAGTTAAATAATCATAATAACCTCCTATAGATCCCCTTTACATCCTATTAGTGTATTTATCTCACTAATCTATCATAATCTAATAAGCATGTAAAAACATTGGTGAACTCGACTTGTGATTTGATCTTACATCATCCATAGTCACCTTAGGGTTCCTCTTTTCTATCTTTTTGTATGATCTTTTTGTATGCCTACTTTTTTCTATTTTTAGTTGTAATAATGGTTTCCTCCCATGATCAAATTGTATCATTCCTTTAATATCTAAAGCACAACCCCATATGTAAGGATGCACTCATTAACCTTATTCACATTTGCATTCATCCCAACATGTCTCTTGAGTATGTATTGGTAGTATTGTCGAGCAATTTTTCTTTCCAAGAGGAACCCATATCTTTCACTTATGATGACCTACCTTATTAATAAATTATTGATAATGGCCTCTCTTTATATGTGCAATTAATCATCCACAAAAAATTGGTTAAACTTATTCTCATAGACAATGGTTTCGACCTTAACATTTATAATGTTTCCTTTTACATTGTTTGGGAATCCCTACCAAAGATTTTTCCTCCTTTATTATTAGTATATGTGGCTTTAATAACATACCACACCATTCATTAGGACAAATCACATTGAACATCACTATAGGATCTCACACCCTTCCTGCCATTTTACATGTTATGCACAATGACCTTAGTTACAATTTACTATTGGGATGTCCTTGGATTCATATTATGTGTGCAATCCCATTTACTCTTCATAGTTGTCTCAAATATTATTACCAAGGAACCTTATACACCATTAAGAATGATATCACTCCTTTTAAATATTGTGCCACTAAAAATCCTAAAGAATTATTCATTCATTACATCCGACCTCATTCTCCTCCTTATCATGGTTATGAGATATGTTACAATTTTTATTATAGAATGGCTTTACCAAACATGGGCTTGGTTGTAATGGTAAGGGAATTTATGAACCCATTACACTAAAGTCACAACAGATTAAAGGAAGGCATCGAGTATTTTGTAAAACCTTTTTGCAAACCCTCGCTTGTCCCAACATTCCTTCTTGCACTATGCAAGCATTCAAAAAAGTTCTTCACTACACATTAATCCCCAACTTTAGAGATTGTAAGACTAGATATCATTGACGATATTGCATTACCTAACACCCCATCTTTGGATGAATTTACTAATGAGGATTCCCTCCTTGAATACTTGGGCATATATGAGGATATCCATTCCTTCTTTCATTAGAATAGGTTTCCCCATTCTTTACAACCTCACGTGTACTTTAGGGATTGCATTTCCCATGATACTTCACTTGATTCTCTAAATATTATTCCCACTCATTCATACATTGAGAATTGCTCCACATTGCTTAATGAAGAAACTACTTCTTTTAATTTTGGTACTAGTGATGACCCTCGCTTAGTGCTTTTTGTCTCTACCCTTAATGACACATAAAGGGTTGATATAAAATAAGTATTACAAGAATTCCCTGATCTTTTTTCTTGGACTTATAATGACATGTCTAGCATCAAGAATTTTTTTGATGTGCACAACATTGTGATACACGATAAAGTTAAGCCCATACAATAGAAAATCCATTAGATTCACCCTAAAGTCACTCTATTAGTCAGAAAGGAAATCCATAGGATTTTAGCTGTTGACTTCATTCATGTCATCAACTACCCCCAGTGGGTATCCAATATAGTCACTATGGTGAAACCTAATGGTGAGATCCATTGTTGTATCGAATTTTGAGACTTAAATCAATCTTATCATAAAGGAAATTTTCCTCTTCCACACATTGACATGATTTTTTACTCAATTATTGGGTATGACATGTTATCTTTTATAGATGGATTTTACGGATGCAATCAAATAAAAATTAACCTTGCCGATAAAGATAAAAAAAAATTCTTTACCCCCTAGGGTACCTTTTGTTACATTGTCATGCCCTTCAAGTTGAAGAATGTTGGTGCTACTTATCAACATGTTTTGACACACATATTTCATGATTATATTCACAAGATTATTAAAGAATATGTTGATGATTTTCTTGCCAAATCTACACACCAATATAAACATGCCCATGATGTTCGAATCATATAAAATGTTCATTTAGACCCACACAAGTATGTCTCTGGTTTCACTTTTGGTAAGTTTTTGGGATATATCATCTCACATTGTGGAAACAAGGTCGACCGTAAAAATATCCAAGCCATTTTTGACATGCCGTCACCACAAATTTTAAAGCAATTACGACCCCTCTAAGAAAAAAATTGGGTCATTGACCGCTTTGTGGCCCAATTTGTTAACAAGACCCAACATTTCATATGATTATTAAAGAAATACACTACATTCAAATGGGGCATTACTTGTTAGCAATAACTTGATGAAATTAAGCAATATTTAATCAACCCACCAAACCTTATTCCATGTATACCAGACAAGTCATTATTGCCCTACATATATATTGTGGTACACACCCTCAGTTCCTTTTTGACATTGAGTAAAAGATAGGTTTTTGAAAGGATCCTAATCCTTGTACAAAAATATCCAACAAGAGGATCCAAAGAGGAGGATGAAAAAAGAGACCAAATATATATTATGAATATCATGGGGAATATTGACTACTTCCATATCAACCTCCAAGTTATAATGAGTAGAATTAACCATAATGTCAATGGATATTTTTATCTCCTCACAAACATTATCAATTACATATTTTAGGATGTCATTATAATCCTTCCAGTTATTGATGATAGTAAAAATGCGTTGTATTTTATGAAGGATATGGTTGATATCTCGAGTGTAGGGATCATCTTCCTCTACAACTTGGGCCATCACTAGTGACCTGTTCAAGGAAATATTTGAAGCAAGAGACTGTCTATCCACATTTTTGGGATCATCAAGATTCAAGCCGATGTAAGTATCAACAAGAACATCAAGAGAATAAAGGCCTAGCTATGGTAGAACAAGAGGGGAAGCATCCAAAAGAGCCAAGATAGAAGCATGAAACAACACACCCTCAGTGCCTTGCTAGCACAATATTATGATACTAACCATGAGCGGGAAATATACTATATTATTCATATTTTTCTTCTTTACAAGCACAATTATAGCCTAATCATAAAATTATCTCACATTTGTCTTTGTTACAGATAAGTTATGGCAACTTATGTTGAGCACAAACATACATGTTATCACCAAGGTAGATATATTGTGTTACTTATTATCCCACACACATCTCTATAGTCGTATGTTGGGGTGTGGAGCCTATTTTTGGTCTTCTCAAATCAGTATTGAAGTTTGAAGTTAAAATTGGGAAGATGAAAGGTCATGACCGTTTCTTTTCCATCCATGGGAAGATGAAATATCATGACAGTTTCTTTTCCATCCGTGGAAAGATGAAAGGTCATGACTTTCAAACTTCTAGGGTCAGCTTTTGGACTTCTTAAAGGATTGTAATCCTATAAATAGAGGTCTTAGGGTATCTTGTAGATATCTTGAGTGTTCAAGAGGTCTTGAGTCTTAATGATCAAGAGGTGATCAAGAGTGATCAAGGTTAAGAAATTGGGTGTCAATTGTGGTTTAGATGTGGTTTAGCATCTTTGGAATTCTGTTGTGAGTTCATAACTAAGAGAAGACTGTGAGAGTTGTTTTACTCTTGTTGATAATAAAATATGAGCAAGTTCTTGGTGGACGTAGCCCACATTGGGTGAACCACGTTAAATCTTGTCTTGTCTTCTTTTGTGCATTATTTATTTATGTTGTTATATTTCTGCATGTATAATTTTGCTATATAGTTTCCTACTGCTGTGATTTGAGGAATTGTTTCCGCATATTTGTTCTCTAATTCCTAACAACTGGTATCAAAGCTTTGGTGGTTTTTTGCTAAAGTGGTAAATCACAGGGAAAGTTTAGCTTGAGTGGGAGCTATGGCGGATGAGGGCAGATCAAGGGTTGAGAAGTTCAATGGGTAGAACTTTGGTTTGTGGAAGATGCAAATGGAGGATTACTTATATCAAAAGGACCTCCATGTTCCTTTGGCTGGAAAATCAAAGAAACCTATAGCCATGTCAGATGAGGATTGGGAGTTGCTAGATAGAAAGGCACTCAGGGAAATTCGGTTATGCCTTGCATCTTCGGTTGCTTTCAACATATCGCAGGAGAAGACCACGAAAGGTCTCATGAGTGCATTGGGGAAGTTATATGAAAAACCCTCTGCCTCTAATAAAATATTTTTGATGAAAAATTTATTTAATATGAAGATGTCTGAGAATGGTTCTATTGCTATTCATTTGAATGAATTTAATATGGTTGTGAGTATGTTAAACTCAGTAAAAATTGACTTTGATGATGAGGTTAGGGATTTGTTGATTTTGTGCTCCTTACCAGATAGCTGGGACAACTTGGTTATGGCTGTAAGTAATTCAGTCTCTAATAATTCAAAGCTGAAGTTTGAGGATGTAATAGGTGTGATCCTAAGCAAGGAAATGCGAAGGAAGAGCACCAGAGATTCTTCTACTTCTGGAAACACTTTGACAGTGGAGAGAAGAGGGAGACAAAATAACATAGGGAAAGGTAACCGTGGGAAGTCGAATGATCGCGGAAGGTCAAAGTCCAAGAGTAAGTTAGAATGTTGGCACTGTGGGAAGGTTGGTCATGCTAAAAAAGATTGTTGGGCTCTTCGGGATAAGAAGAACAAGAAGGAGGAAACTAAAGAGGTAAATGTGGCAGTAGGTGATGTTTGTCAGGATGCCTTAATTCTTTCTTTAGATAATATTGTTGAGTCTTGGGTGTTAGATTCAGGGGCTTCTTTCCATGCCACCCCACATAGACATTACTTTACTGATTTTGTTCAAGGAGATTTTGGACATGTATATCTTGGTGATGATGAACCATGCAAAATAGTAGGGAAAGGTTGTGTTCAGGTGAAAATGTAGAATGGGAACACATGGCTACTTAAGGATGTCAGGCATGTGCCTAAGTTGAGGTGGAACTTGATATCAGTAGGTCAGCTGGGTAGTGATGGTTGTACGGTCAGTTTTACAGTGGATTCTTGGAAGGTTACCAAGGGAGCTCTTGTGGTTGCAAGAGGTAAGAAAACTGGTACTTTGTATTTAACCAGTGGTGCTAATTATTGTAATTTAGTTATTACAGATGGAGATGCAACTTTTTGGCACTAGAGACTCAGTCATATGAGTCAAAAGGGCATGCAGATTATAAAGGACAGGTTTCCTAGATTAAAGGAGTTAGATTTAGACTTTTGTGAGGACTGTGTTTATGGAAAACAGAAGCGGGTGAGATTCCTCAAGGTTGGACCTACCAGGAAGGAGGGTAAGTTGGATTTAGTGCATACAAATGTATGGGGGCCAGCTAAGGTAAACTCTATTGGTGGTTCATGTTATTATGTCACTTTCATTGATGATGTAACTAGAAAAGTTTGGGTATATTGCATTAGAAAGAAATCTGATGTGTTTGAAACCTTCAAAAGATGGAAATCCTTGGTTGAGAATGAAACAGGTCTCAAGTTGAAATGTCTCAGGTCAGATAATGGAGGGGAGTATTACAGCAATGAATTTCTTGATTACTGTTCGGTAAATGGGATCCACAGGAAAAGAATGGTTCCAAATACTCCATAGAAAATGGAGTGTCAGAGAGAATGAACAGGACAATCATGGAGCGTGCTAGGTGCATGAGGTTACATGCGGGGCTGCCACTCATGTTTTGGGTGGAAGCGGTGAGCACAACTATTTATCTGATTAACAGAGGACCCTCTATGGCTTTGGATGGAGGTACACCTGAGGAGGCTTGGTCTGGTAAGAAAATTGATTACTCATTTCTTAGAGTATTTGGATGTGAGGTATTTGTTCACATTGATAAAGATGATAGGACCAAGTTAGAGGCTAAGTCTGAGAAATGCACCTTTGTTGGATATGGTGAGGATGAATTTGGTTTCCGTGTTTGGAGTCTTAAGGACAAGAAAATATTTCAGTCTAGAGATATTGTCTTTAATGAAAAATTCATGTATAAAGATCAGTTGCAGGAACAGAAAGAGGAATCAAATAAAGAATACACAACGTTAGAGGACATTGCGGACAATAAGGTGTCCAAGGGGCTGGTTCAGGTCCAACATGTTCCGACAAAGCCATTTCAGGAACCTACTCATCAGGAACCCCAAATTCCTAAGGTGAGAAGGTCTTCTAGGGTAAGAAGGGAACCTGAAAGATTTACTCTATCTTTGAATTATTTATTTCTCACTGATAGTGGAGAGCCAGAGTACTTTGAGGAAGTAGTGCAGGTGGATGCCAAGAAGAAGTGGGAGTAGGCCATGGATGAAGAGCATAGATCTCTTATGGAAAACCAGACTTGGGATCTGGTGGAGCTACCCGAGGGAAAGAGAGCATTGCAGAACAAGTGGGTGTATAGAATCAAAGAGGAAGATGGAGGCAGGAAAAGATACAAGGCCTGGTTGGTGGTCAAGGGATTTGCATAGAAGAAAGGTATAGAATTTGATGAATTTTTTTCTCCTGTTGTTAAAATGACTTCTATTAGAACTGTTCTTGGTTTAGTAGCAGTAGAAGACCTACACTTAGAGCAGTTGGATGTGAAGACTACATTCCTTCATGGTGAGTTGGAGGAGGAATTGTATATGCAGCAGCCACAAGGGTTATGAGGTCAAAGGGAAGGAGAGGTTAGTGTGCAAATTGAAGAAGAGCTTGTATGGCCTAAAACAAGCTCCACGACAGTGGTACAAGAAGTTTGACAATTTTATGCAGGAGCAGGGTTACTCCAGGTGTCACTCAGACCATTGTGTGTACATCAAGAAGTTTCTTGATGGTAGTTATATTATTCTGTGCCTGTATGTGGATGATATGCTTGTTGCAGGGAAGAACATGCAGGAAATAAAGGTACTCAAGAAGAAGCTAGGTGACTCCTTTGCTATGAAGGATTTGGGGGAAGAAAAAAAAATCCTTGGTATGAGAATAACTCAGAATAGGAAAGAGAGGAAGCTGGTGTTATCTCAAGAAGAGTACATAAAGAAGGTCTTGGAGAGGTTTAGTATGCAGGATGTTAAACCAGTTAGTACCCCTTTGGTAGGTCACTTTAAATTATCAAAGGAGCAGAGTCCCAAGACTGAGAAGGATAAAATCCAGATGTCCAGGGTACTGTACTCATCAGCGGTTGGTAGCTTGACGTATGCTATGGTATGCACTAGGCCTGACATTGCCCATGCAGTGGGAGTAGTGAGTAGGTTTATGAGTGATCTAGGTAGAGAGCAATGGCAGGAAGTGAAGTGGATCCTTTAGTATTTGAGAGGGACCATGGGAGAAACATTGTGTTTTAGTGGATCAGACACTACATTGCGTGGTTATGTAGATTCAGACATGGCAAGAGATTTGGACAACAAGAGGAGCACGACAGGTTATGTATTTATGGTTGGTGATACAACGGTGAGTTGGATTTCATGGTTACAAAAGGTTGTGGCTTTGTCAACCACAGAGGCTGAGTATGTTGCTGCCATAGAGGCAAGAAAGGAGATGATTTGGCTACTGTAGTTGCTTGATGAGTTGGGTCATAAGCATGAATTTGGGAGACTACACAGTGATAGTCAGAGCGCTATTCCTTTAGCGAAGAAATCCACTTTTCACTCTAGGAAGAAACACATTCAGCTGAGATATCATTTCATCAGGGAAGCTTTGGAAGAAGATAAGTTGAAGTTAGAAAATATTCATACCAGTCAGAATCCTGTGGATATGATGACCAAGGCGGTCACAAGGGAGAAGTTGAAGTTGTGTTCAACTTTGATTGGCCTTCATGGTTGATAATGAAGGGTTGAGAACTTTTCTCAGTAGGAACAGTCTCCAAGTGGGAGATTTTTGGGGTGTGGAGCCTATTTTTGGTCTTCTCAAATCAGTATTGAAGTGTGGAGTTTGAATTGGGAAGATGAAATGTCATGACCGTTTATTTTCCAGCCATGGGAAGATGAAAGGTCATGACAGTTTCTTTTCCATCCGTGGGAAGATGAAAGGTCATGACTTTCAAACTTCTAGGGTCAGCTTTTGGACTTCTTAAAGAATTGTAATCCTATAAATAGAGGTGTTAGGGTATCTTGAAGATATCTTGAGTGTTTAATAGGTCTTGAGTCTTAATGATTAATAGGTGATCAAGAGTGATCAAGGTTAAGCAATTGGGTGTCAATTGTGGTTTAGATGTGGTTTAACATCTTTGGAATTCTATTGTGAGTTCATAACTGAGAGAAGACTGTGAGAGTTGTTTTACTCTTGTTGATAATAAAATCTAAGCAAGTTCTTGGTGGACGTAGCCCACATTGGGTGAACCACGTTAAATCTTGTCTTGTCTTCTTTTGTGCATTATTTATTTATGTTGTTATATTTCTGCATGTATAATTTTGCTATATAGTTTCCTACTGCTGTGATTTGAGGAATTGTTTCCGCATATTTGTTCTCTAATTCCTAACATCGTATAACATGATGGGTGATACTATCAATAGAATTTAATCTCATGTTTGTCTCTCATAAATCAATTAAGGGATAGGTATTCCTCGAACAACTTGTTGCTACTCCATTTTTCAATCCCTCTCCTATCAGTGAATAATTTTGGGATGAATTCACCACTTATAAAATTGACTCTAAAGTATGGACTATGTACTTTGACGGGTTTTGATGTGCCACTAAATTAGGGGTTGGTATTTTCTTTGTCACTCCACATGGTGAGGCCCTCCCTTTTACATATCAAATAATATTTTTGTGCACTGAAAAATATTGTTGAGTATGAAGTATTAATCACGAGTCTATATATTATCAAACACTGTAAATTCAAAACATACAAATTAATGAAGATTTGAAACTTATTATTCATCAAGTACCAAATATTTAAAACACAAATAAGAATGTTTAACCATGTATAACATGCTTGTTAAACATTTTTTGTCAACCTTTAATTCCTATTTTATTGTCAATATTCCACCTAAGGATAATAGACATGTCGATGTCATAGCTAGTGTTACCTCCTTGATACCCTTAGATATAACAGATGATTGTAGAAATTTCACTATTCGATAATTATGTAAAGCCTTTGTTTTTACCGACACTATTGACACTCTTAATGTATTTTTTACCATGTTTAGTGTTGACACTATTGACACTAACATACGCAATTACCTCTATTTAAAATACCTCTTTAAGAATTGCCCGCCTGAAGAGGGTCCTCATTTGCAACATGAGGCCACACATTATGTCCTCATTGGAAGATCATTGTTTAGGAACTTATGATGCGCAAATGGCTTTGTCCCAATTACACAATAGTGTGTGTGGTTGTCACTTTAGCGATAAAGTCATGTCTCATAAATTACTCTCTCAAGGATATTATTGGCCAACAATAGAACAATATTTTAATGAATATGCTAAACATTGTGATTAATGTCAATGAATCAATAAATTTAACCATGTCCCATCTCCCACATTACAACCTATTATTTTTCCATGGCCCTTTTCTATATGGGGTTTTGATTTAGTTGTAAAATTTAACCCAGAGTCCACACAAGGACATAATTTTATCATTATATCCAATGAATATTTCACTAAATGGGTCTAAGTTATACCCTTGGAGTCTACCATGGGTGAAGATATTTACCAATCCTTACTCACACATATCATCACTCACTTCATAGTCTCGTCTGACATTGTTACATACAACCAATCATCTTTTATGAATCACACTTTAAAAAAAAAATTGCACAAAATTATGAATGAAACATGCTTTTTATACTCCTTATTACTCGCAAGGCAATGACCATGATGAGGTTACTAATAAAACCATTGTAAAAATACTCTAAAAAATTATTGATAAATATGCTACTGACTGGCATAATTAGATCATGTATGCCCTTTGGTGTTACCATACTAGTGTTCATACACCTATAAATGTTACTCCTTTTTCTCTAGTTTATGGGACTGAAGTTGTTCTACCATTAGAATTGGAAATCCCTTCGCTCCATGTATCATTAAAATATGTTATAAAAGACAATTATTATTAGGGAAAATGAATAGATGAGTTGGAAATGCTCAATTCTAAGCAAGTACATACATGCTTTGGAAAACCTTCGTATGTATCAAGAATGCATCAAACATTCTTATAATAAAAAATTCCATGCCCATGAATTTCAAATGGGTGATCTTCTTCTCAAAGAAAAAAAAATGAAAAAAAAAACCATTGAAAGGAAATTTCAAACCTAACCGGATGGGCCCATATACTATTATTGAGTGAGTTGGCCCAAGTGTCTATCGTTTAACAACACTTAATGGTATGCCTATGAAAAAAACCCATTAACGTCATGCAATTACGAAAATATTATACTTGATCTTACATATATACCCATTTCTCTATACATAACTAAACATTCAAAAACACAAACACATTGACATAGTTTCGAAATACAAAAACATTCATATATATGTAAAAAAATACAAAATAAAGACCTGTACACTTAGCTTGTGGTGTTAAACACTTTACATTATACATGTTTTTCACTTTGGTTTGATAGATAACATATCTATTTACTCTTTACACACATGTGTTCACATGGTATATTGATTTTGATGCAAGATACACACATAATGGTACATGATGACAGGTTTTGGCCGACCTTTTACCCAAACTTCTTATACATCTAGGGGCATCTATTATACACTACACACAAGTGTTATTGTTTCATTATATTTCCTTTATTCTTCCTCATTACGATTGATTACATATATTGTGTACATGTTATCTTTTGAGCTAACAATACTAACACATGTGTCTTGTGCAACATTGACACCTCTTACTTCACCTATTTTTATCATTGCCAGTTGTATTATTTCATCATATTCTAAGGCTCTTTTTTTCTATACATGTTTGCTAGTTGTATGTGTTACTACTTGTTATTTTTACTAATTATAGCATGAGTGCCTTGATTGTCTTGTGACACAATGGGTGTCCAATGTTTAGGGCTCTATGCTTATCTTGTGTGATATTGTTTCTCATGTTTGCAAGCTTACATGATTGTATTATCTTGTGACACCGTGGGTGTCTCATGTTTACAACCCTACACCTTTTATGTGACACTATTTGCATACTATTGACTCTGAATTTACTATTGCTAAATATATGCACTTATGTTCCTATACATACGTTATTACTACTGTTTTTATTGTTGCTCTTGTTGTGCACCATAGTTTCTAACATGCATATTCCCTTTACAGGTTTAGTATCCCATCATTAGTGGCCACCTCTTAAACACTTCTATGTAGACTATCTATATTCATGGGAACCACATAGTTTGACATACATTGTTTCTCAACTTTTTTTTCGTGCCACTTAAAAATGATTTATGGGGTATTTTCACACCTCAAAAGAAACATACCGACTTCTAGGTTTAAACACAGGTATACATAAGGTATATGTACTCATAAAAAATCAAATATAGAAATCCAAAAAATCATACGTAGATTCAAAAGCATATAGCTTGATCAGGACCGTATGGATGGTTTTGAACTTTGTACATGGGTTTTCCTAGGGGAAGTTACATCAACTTTCTCAATAGTTTATACTTTCACATACAGGAATAGGTTTTTGACATAGTTTCAGATCCATTTCAATCATTTTAGATCAATTACATGGGCAACAAAGTACTTCACTCCTTGTTCACCATGACACTCAATTTTAGTTATAATTTCAGGGATCTTGGGGGCATAGGTCTCCTTTCTTCATCTACATTTTAATGCATTACACTTTTATTTAGTTTCTATTCAGTTGTGTGGCACATGGGAATGGAATGGGGAACTCATTCTCTTTTCTATCATGTGTCCTTATTTACAAAATTGGGCCTAGATTTGTTGTAGTGGTGTGGTCCATGAGGTTACAAAAGATGTCAAAATTGCTAAGTTCTTCATAGGGAGTCCTTCCTATCCTCTTATATTTAAAGGGGAAGATATCAAAGTTGTTGAATGACTTTGATATATGGTTTTCTTCATTCATATGGTGTTTTTGTATCAAAATATGCTTATCTCTCTCTCTCATCCATTTTTATGTCAAGTTGAATGTACATAACACTTTGGTTTCTCCTGGCCACAATCAAGGACTGATCACCTCCAATCCTTTAGCAAGCTCAACAATTCAAATCTCCGAGTGTAGGTAAAGAACGAGAGAGTCTCCCTTTATAAAACAAACATGTGTATTCCTTCCACATTTTTCATCTCTTTATATCACTTTATACAAATGCAAATTTTACATATTACACTTTACGTTTGAGCTAAAGTTCAATTATTTACTTTGGACATTGACTACACTCTATGTTTCAGGTTTCATCATGGAGCATGCAAACATTAACATAAAGAAACTCTATAAAATAAACTCCAAGTGAAGAAAAAGTGTGTCTACATACTTACGCATATTTTCCTTTAAGCACATAATTTTAATTTTATACTTAAAGAGGGATACAAATGTAGAAACTCAAATTTGACAATTTACTCTTTAACGTGCTATTAGTTTTTACAATACATTCTTGTTAAGAAAAAAACTCTCTTTCTATCCCCACTTAGTAAATCATGAGATGTATTGTCTAACTTGCTTAATCATCTACACTGATATGTTGATAGTTTCTTAGAATTAAATGCATAAAATCCATAAACAAACTCCATTTGATAGGATGCAACCTTCATTTTTCATATTTTTCATCCTGTACAAAAGGGTCTCGGTTTGGTTGGCTTATGATATCTTAGAAGTCTCAGACTGACTTCTATGGTTTTGAATAATGATCATATCCTCCATATTTTCTTTCAATTTCACATTCTTAGTTTTGGAACATTTACTTCCTTTGGGTAAGCCTTTTCTTGATAATTTACCTGTAGAGCTCTATATAAGCAATTTAAACTCCCCTCATTTGAGAACCGAGAAATCATATGGCATTCTATTTCCATACTCTCTCGCAACACTTACAAAAGGAACCTAAATCTCACCAAAGCTATGACACAAGCATTAAGGCAACAAGTACTGCAAGTATAAAACATCCTACCAAGTCAAGAGATCATTTTCCCTCATTTGTAAGAATCCAATCCCCACTCCAGGTATTAACAAGAGTGAAACTCAATTCAAGCAATATCAAAGAGTTTCCAGTTGCCAAATCTATTTACATTCATTCATATATCACATACTAGATGGAGAACTGTGTGTGATTTGAGGCATCTTTGGAGTAGTGTCGACATCGACGATACAAGGATTACACTTCAACTGAATTAATTTTTGTTTTGTAAGTCTTATTTCCCTCCAATGGCATCATAGTTTTAGATCATAACTTAGAATTTTCAAAGGCCATTTCATACATGAACCTAGAAAACTATCATATTTGATCTATTGACAAACATTTCAAGGTAGACCAAAATTTCAGGAAGTTATAGATATAAATTCAGAGTAGGTCCACACAGTTTACTCATATACTCAACTCCTAAGATCAAACTCTACGGTCCTCACAGGCCTATCTCTTATCCTTCATTACACCATGCAGACATATTTAAACATGTAGCAACATTTATGCATGAGATTAATTCACTTTCATGCTCAAAAATCTCAAACTTTGAGTTCCATATCAGATCTTCATACCACAATCTTACTAAATAGAATCTTTCATGATAAGATAAATGCATTCATTATACAAGCTTCGAGAGATCTTAGGAAATTTAAGGGATAAATAATGTTTACAAATTATAGATCCATAACATAAACTTCCGAATATCATAGTTTATGAAGTGCAGTAATTGAAACATATATTAAGATGTTCATATCACAAATTATAGAATGTAAACACCATGAACATAAAGTAATTGAACACAGTGACACAAGATATAAGTGGGAAGACCTTAGAAGGTAAAAAACCCACTAAAAATCAATTATCTTTATTGACAATAAACATTCACCTAACACTCCCTCTATTTCTCTATCAACTCGCTCATATGGCTTGCATAAATGTTACCATCAACATGTGTGCAACTGATCTCTAATGACATCACCTTTTTATATACAAGGTGGGTGGTCAAGATCCACTCTTAAATTTGACCCACTTTTTGGTCTATCATGCTTATATTTTAAATATAATATATAAGACAAAAACATATAGTCTTTAGTGGGTTTCTAAAATAAGTAATTTCCCGCTTAATATTATAAACCCAAAAATCCCCCTTAATGGTAAGTAGGGAAACATGAAAAATTGTTTTTACATGTTAAATATTGTTCCAAATATCACATGTCAAGTCACCTGTTGGTACAAAAGGAATTACAATCCATAAATCAACAAACGATTTAGGCTAGCATGCAACAAACACTTGTTTCGTGGATTTTATAGTTCTGCAGTGCACTAAAGTAGTCCATCAACATGCAATCTATGATGACAACTCGATATACAGAAACCCACAGGAACTTATTCCTTGTAGAATCTATGTAATACAAAAGAAAATTGTAACTGTATTGCAAGTTTTAGAGAAGCCACGATACATTCTTTTACCGCGGTCCAAAGCAGTGTTCCGTGGATTTTATAAAAACTGCAATACAAAGGAACACTGCAAATTCTCAAGATAAAGTGATTAAGGATGAAGTCTTACATAATATTATGAAGTTAATAAACTCTTCGTATCTAATGTTTTACTGGGAATTACAAGTAAACTTCACATATATGAAAATTTTCTCAAACAACATAGAAATCATCTAGGGAGTATCCATTTTGACACAATCAAGTCATTAACATATGGCATTGCACAAGAAAAAAACATACAATATGTTTGTTTCGTATTTCCCCCTCAATGGAAACTTTGAAAGGCCAAAACTCATATGATTCAGAGGTGAAGATCAACGTCATTCACATTATCATAAGAGCTAAACAACATATGCTCAGTGATTAAGTGAATATTGAAATGAATAGAAACTAATATGGTGCTAAATATGTAACAGTAAATAAATGCAGCAATTAAGTATTAAGCACATTTTACACCCAAGTAACTACGCTAAAAAATTATGAAACCCTAGTTGCACAAGGAGGAGATAAAGGGTACTTAGTTGATTCACAATAATAATCTAAGAGTGTACCAAATTTCTGACCAATTGATGAACAAAGCAGTAGGAAAGTGTCGCACCAGAGACCCAGTAAAAATGTCAAGATTCTAGAGAGATAGGATGGACAATTGGGTGCACTTGAAGAGGAACAAGGGCACCCGTGGGCGCCCTAGGCATGTTTTTGGGATGCCTGGGTCTACTATAAAATATCGTGAAACCTAGTTTTGCAGTGGTTGCGAGATATTGTCCACTTTTTTCTCCTTTGGTCACTTGTATGTCGTTGCACCAAGATCAACGAGGTTCACCTGGAAACCTGCAATAAGAATATAAACACTTGCAAAACCCTCCAAACTAGACATCAAATCCTAAAAAATAAAGATGCAGAATGAGAGGTTCAGACTTTCCTCAACTATCAACAATGGTGAACTTACGAATGAGAATTACACTACATCTGCAGACCCAATGTAGTTACATGTGTGTGTGAAGGAATCGTGCCCTAGGTGGCTCTTGTGTGCAAATCGCACTTGATAGCGATAACAGTAAGCTAGATGTAAATAAATATAAATAGATGTGTGTATGGAATAGAATGAACTTCCCCTCCTATGAATTGTATGCAGAATAATGCAATCCCTTGTGTCCCTTTGGATGGATGCTAGATGGATGGTAAAGTGATCTCTGTAAATGCCTTGATGTTTGCAACCTTAGGTGATGATAGCTAGATGCTTAGTGTTTGGTCCCTTATTATTGATCACATAGACTTTATATTTATATGATTATTTTTTCTTGAATTTTGTAATTAACCCATTAAAAGGCCTGATTACCAAAAATATAAGATGCTCAAATGGCTAGAAGAGACCCAAAATATGTGAACAAAGTACAACGAGGTTGGGGGCTCCCAGAGGGACAGGGATGTCTGGGCACTAGTGTCTAGAGTAAAAAATTGTTAGGTTGTGGAGCTGATTGCTTCAAATATTACATGTTTTACATGTTACTGATTCTGACAGTAATCGGTGTCGGTCAGGGCTAACCGACGTCAGTCAGTCCAAGTCAGGAAAAGTGATCTGCATCGGATCAGGGTTAACCGGTGTCGGTTACCTATGCGAGAAATTTTTAATTAAATCTCAAGAATTAAATCTATTTTTAGCATTAAAGTATATTTATTGGATGTAATTGCATGGCTAAGTGCCCTAAGTTTATAAACGAATATATAAGCA
Organism: Taxus chinensis; assembly: GCA_019776745.2. Lineage (NCBI taxonomy): Eukaryota > Viridiplantae > Streptophyta > Pinopsida > Cupressales > Taxaceae > Taxus > Taxus chinensis. Next base: position 140,136,999 of record CM034157.1, read on the forward strand.
TAAACGTTAGGGTCTAGAAATAGAATTAAGAGAAGGATTGAAATAGATCCTTAAATATCCTAGATTGAGAGGATGAAGAAAAAGAAGAAGAAGAGCAGAAAGAAAGAACATGTTACATGAAGACAGAGTCTCCATGAAAGGAGCTAGACAGAAGGAAATAGCATGTACATCTGAATGGTGAGAAGAGGGTAATATCTTCTACTGTATTTTCTTTGTATAGTTATTGTCTCATTGTAATGGCTTGCATAGTATGCAAAGCACATATATTTTCTTCTTATAGATCCACATGTTGGTGAGATATTGTATTATAGATCTATGTAGATCTAGTCTTGTATTGTAGATACATGAGATCATGATGTATTATTGATTCATGTAGATCTAGTCTTATGTTGTTAGATCCACAAGTTGTTGTGAGATCTTGAATAATGGATCCATGTAGATCTAGATATTGTAGAGGAGGTTGTCTTCATGTTTGCACAGGTTATGTAGTGATGGAGTGTTGATAAGAGAAAACACTTAGTTGAACTTGCACACAGAGTCCGCGTGGAAGAACAACACAGGAGCAAAGGCACGAAGGTATAGGAAGGCATCACGCGCGGAGGTGTAGAGTCAAACTTTCAGGACTTAGCCGATTTTGGAGATCAGGTCTATTCTTAGAGATTGGCGTGCGGAGCACACAAAGTGATGCCGAGACTTGCGCGCCACTCTTCATGGAGATTTTTGAAGAGCATGTCAACTCACTCTTGCATGGGCATAAGCTAAGAATAGATCCACCACTATAGTTAACTATCAGCGATCTATAGATAGCATACTTGCATGTATGGCTATAGTTGTAAAAGGCGCGTGGCTGTTATTAGCATGTGACCTATTTCTGGTAGAGTTAAGTGGTGAAGGGCTAGTTCCCCACCCTATATATATGTAATGAATTACTTAGTAAGAGATATACAGAGACACATGCTTTGAAGGATGAGAGATACATGAGTACATGAGACTGGATAATTGTAACAGATCCATGCACGCATGTCTGGTATTGTATAAATCTTTTGTACTATTGGTGTGATGAATATATAAAGAATATTGGCCAAACAACAGTGTCTGATATGTTTTGTCAATGTATATTATTGTTATCATGATGATTTACATTTAAGCACTTATAGATCTAGTTCAGTATAATGATGAATAGATGGATTAGTTACTAAAAATATATGTTTACTGCTTTATCATGCTACCATTCTGCTACAGCAACTCTTAAGAGGGACCCGGTACCTTTGCGCGCTTCGGGTGAGCACTCAGCCTAGGCTGAGTGATGTGCCAGCGCGACTAGGTGTTAACTAAGAATTCTAGGCTGCATCATTGGTTCCGTTGCCGGGACCTCTTTTTCAGTTGTTTTCAGAATGGTTCGCAATGAAGACATACCGGCTAACTTTGGTGAGCATTGAAGAATGGATTCATGATTTGGAGGAAGAATACACATGGAGGTTTGACACTGGATCTAGATTTAGTGCACGCACTTGGGTAGAGCAGAATCTGTATGACAGTTTATACGAAAGCTTCTTTGCTATCTTTCCAGTAGAATTATATGAATGGTTGACTGCATATGCATCTAAGTGGAATTGGAGGTATCACACACTTGTTTGGACACAGGAGGAATTTCAAACACTATATGATGCTGACCTGAGCTAGACTCGCGTGGTAGATACCTGGTTTCACGGTGTCCTAAATAGCTATATTTTGGAGTATTCAATTTCGACTTATTCATGCCCGGAGGTAGCGGAGTTCCAGTTCCTACGGTATCCTAGAGGGACGTATTTGCAAGGTATTCTGCTGGCAATCAAAATACTAATGGTAACGTTGAACTTGGAAGCTAAACCCATGGAAAGCTAAAAGAATCTCCATGCGTGGGGGCAGGAACAGGATTGGTGAAAGATGGCAGACCTAGCGGTAGCATGAAAAAGGGAAGAGAGGTGGCTGAAGTATGATGAGGTGTATGAGAGGGAATTATGCAAGAGACAAGAAATTGCAGAATGGATGGTGTTGTGGAGAGAGATGGCTCATGAAGGATTTGAGGCTCATGGGGAGGAAGAAGAGCAAGAGCATCAGGAACTCCCCCATCTAGGAAAGCATGACAGAGAACCCTCTTCGGCCTCACATGGAAGCATGCCAGTAGATATGACCTGGGCCACGGGTGCGCATCTAAGCCAACCTGCTGACCTAGCCCTTGCGCTTGGTTTTCCAGTATCTAGTACAATAGGTAAAAACAGTTTTAATTTAGGAAGTGAAAGCACAGAAATAGGTCAGACAACAAGTACATCAATGGCAGCACAGACAACTTCATTATTCTTTGGGGGTATGTTTTCAGGCTCATCATCTACACAGAATATGAGTGCGCCGAGTGTGGGATTCACCTCTGGAACTGGGACTACTTCACAGACTGTAGGGGTCCAGTATAGTACCACTGTTGGGACACAGGGGAGTGCATCCACAGGCCCTATTCCAAATCCTGGAGGAGGATCAGGTGGTTTGGGTAGTTCTAGTTCTGGTGGTTCGGGTGGTTTTGGAGGAAGAGGAAACCAAGGAGGTTCTGGGTCAGGTGGTCAAGGCCCGCAGCAACCCCAGAACATTTATATGGAGATGTCCCTTCATCTCCCAGAGTACAGAGGTATTGAGGATGCTGCTGAACATGTTCATATGTGTGAAATATTGTGGCGCGTGAAAGGTATTATGGCCTCTGAGCGCAAGGCAAGTCAATTTGCTACTACATTACAGGCGCACGCGCACAGCTGGTATAGGAAGTTTGATCCCAATCAAACTTGTATTGACTATGCAGCATTGAAAGATGCTTTCTTAAAAGAGTTCCATATCCCAGAGTTTGAGCAGAAGAGTATAAGTGCACTCAAGGATATAAAGCAAGGCACTACTGAAAGTGTACGTGAGTATGATGCCCATTTTAAAATGCTTCTATCCAAACTCTCTTATGACATTCATGCAAGTCAGCATGCACAATGGTTTGTCAGGGGATTGATTACCCCATTTCGAAGAGCACTGTCACATAAAACTTATACCGACCCGCGTGAAGCATTGGAGGCCGCTTTACACGCTGAAGTAGTTGGGAGTATTGACACTGGAGTTAGTCCATTTTTGGAAGCTCAGATAGCAGCTATGGCAAAATAGTTAGAGAAATTATCGGCAAACTCAGCTCATGAAATGTGCTCAGGAATCTGGTGTATAGATTGTGAAGTGGAAGGCCACACCAAGGATAGTTTCCCTCGCAGAACTGTACGTTCATTGTTGTTGGACTGTGAGATTTTCCATTTGAATCATGATGCTAGTCACTACCCCCTACTACAACGCGATCAGAAAGAATGTATCCTCCTTTTGTAAAATTTGTAGGTCCATGACCCATGATACTGAGGACTGTAGATTGATTGGCCAGATCCATGATGCCATTGATATTGGGGTAAGACAGGTGAGTGTGGCTGATAATTCTAAAGGGAAGAATGAGCATCAGGATAGGGATTATAATAAAATGTGCTATGACAGGAATGATGGAAGGTTTGAAGGGGTTCATGAAAGGGGACGAGGATATCGAGGTGGATATGGAGGATGAGGCTGAGGTGGAGGAAGGAGTGAATTCCCTTGAGGAACTTGCTATACATGTGGTTCACCTGACCATTATAGGCACGAATGCCCACAGAATATTTCCTGTTCATTTTGTGGAAAGGGGCATAGTTATGAAGAGTGTCCGGACTTGTATGAGCATCTCAGTAAGTAGCACAAGCAAGAAAACAAGGGCACGGGGATGGTTAGAATCCAGTGCATGATAGAGAATCAGTGGATGCCCAAGTTAACACCAGAACCTGAGGCAGTAACAGTCAAGATAACCACACGAGCTGAGGTGGCACATGCAAGAGAGGTGTTGCAACAGAAACTGACAATCACTAGGGAGGAGGTTTTGCATGCTAGGTATCCAGATCCAGCTCATCAGAAAGAAGTCTATCAGGAAATGATGGAGGTCCTTAGAAGCCTTCAAGGTGAGATACAAGGTTTGAAAGAGCAGTCTCGGAAATTGGAGCACAAGGATACAGAACAGGCCCCGTCGGATATTGACGACATCAGAGAGGTATGTAGAACGTTGTGCCAGGAGAATATTATTCCTTTATTAGGAAATTGGTTGAAAGGGAATACTCCACGCATGGGAACTGAGACTAAAAGACAAATACTTCATGTGAATCTTCCCCCCGATAGCATTGATTACGACAAGGAGATCACTTTGAATGTTGTTGTGGATGGGTGGCTGTTGAGTAATATTTTGATTGACACAGGTGCGGAAGTAAATGTACTTACATTGGATGCGTGGGAACAAATGGGGAGACCCCCATTGCAGCCATCATCTAATGTATTATTCATGGCAAACAGAATGAAAGCTACTCCCATAGGAGTTTTGAAGGATGCATCTATCACTATACAAGGGGCCAAGTTCACAGGAGACTTCGAAGTGCTAGCGCTTGCGGAAGTAGATAGCTTCCCAGCTTTGCTTGGGTGCCCTTGGTGTTATGCGAACAATGCTGATTTGAGGTTTAACAAGGGGTATATCAGCTTCGAGAACAAGGAGGAAAGGGTTATAATACCATTGACTGATGGGAAATCCATGCCATATGTGGAACCTTTAAGTGAAGAGGACTTGAACAGAATCTATATACGTGCTATTCGGGACCCAGAGGTCCAGGATCCATCTAAGGAAGGAATCCTTCATTGGGAAGATTCTCAGTCAATCAGTGATACTACCAGTGTTGCTTGTGATAATTGGGCTCATGGCACTTATGAACTGGTGGGGCATGAAGTTAAGCATGTGGTTGCTTGCAAAAAGGGTTTTCACTCTGTTCGATGTATAGGTCACTCAGTACCCCGCTATACTGGATCTGAAGATTTGGCTGGGTTCTTACAGGCCATGGAAACAAATTGGGCTGACCAGCTTAAATGATGCGCTATGCTGTCATATACTTTGGGTGGGACAGCCGCGCGCTGGTGGGTGGTCCACAGGGATAATCTCTTAGAATGGGGAATGATTGGGACCGCCTTATCAACCAGGTTTTCAAGAAGTAATGCACCTACAAAAATTTTCCCTTATCATGGTGATCAACCTGCTCAGCATCATATCCAGCAGTGTGAGAGACTCTGGACAGTAGGACAGGAAGCATTACCACCCTCACTTTGGGTGCATCGGTTTTATTCTACTCTACAAGGTTGCGCGCGTGCTTGGTATGTATACGCTGAATTACATCGCGACACTAGAAATTGACAAACTTTGACTGCATGGATGATCCAAACTTTTGACTTCTTTTCATCTACACTACCAGTGAACACAACTTTAAGCTTTATCAAGTGCTTAACCATGGGAGACAGTGGGAAAGTGGAAGAACTTATTCAGGAATTATTTGGTGAGACAGAGATAGGGGCACGTTTTGTGGATGAAGAAGATGATATCATACTACTTGAGCGTGCTTCCCTGGAAAAAGATAAGGGGAAGATGGTTTACATAATTGATGAGGAGGAAGTTGAGCACTTGGATGTGGATCATTCACATGGAACACGTGAAGTGTTAGCCAGTGCGGATGTAGATGTGTGTGCATATCATGAACCTATGAAGACAACAAAGGTCAATATAGGCACAGAAGCTGAACCTAAGGAGGTGATAATTGGGGATTACTGGTCAGAATCAGAGGTAGCAAAGATCATAGAGTTACTTCGAGACTATGAGGACTTATTCCCAAGAGGATACCATGAACTTAAAGGTGTGCATATATCACTCGGAGAAATGAAGATAAAGCTCAAGGAAGGTGCGTGCCCTGTTAGGAAGTGACCATATCGGATGAATCCCAATTTGTGTGAGAAAGTAAAGGAGGAGATTGACAAGATGTTGAAATCTGGGATCATTTGACCATTGGATGAATCAGAATGGGTCAGTCCTATGGTGATAAGCATAAAAAAGGATGGTAGGATTCAGATTTGTGTTGATTATAGAGAGTTGAATGCAGCATGTGTTACAGATCCCTTTCCTATGCCATTCATGGAGGAAATATTAGGAGTGGCTGGGCGTGAGATATATTCATTTAGAGATGGGTTTTTAAGGTATCATCAGGTTAGGATTGCCCCAGAAGATCAAGAGAAGACTACCTTCACTACTGAATGGGGAAGCTTTGCCTATACTGTGATGCCCTTTGGATTGAAGAATGCACCTGCTGTATTTTCAAGGATAGTGGTACAAGCCTTCAAGGATTTTATTCATAACTTTTTACAGGTCTATCTTGATGATTGGACCATTTATGGGCTAATTAAGGATCATTGTGACAATCTGTGCTTAATGTTTGAAAGATGTCGACAGTTGAGTATCTCATTGAACATCAAGAAGTGCATCTTTGCTACTCCCTTTGGCACACTTTTAGGACACATTATCTGCAAGGAAGGGTTGTTGGTTGACCCAGCTAAAGTTGCAGTCATCATAGGCTTGAAAGTGCCAGCCAGTCAGCGTGAGGTGCATGGATTTTTGGGTCATACAGGGTATTACAGGAAGTTTATAAAAGGGTATGCAAAAGTTTCCACACCCTTGGAAGAATTGCTCAAGGGAAAAGGTACATTCTACTGGGGGAGTCACAGCAGCGCGCGTTTGAGATATTGAAGGAGAAACTTACTATCGCGCCTATCTTGCACTTTCCTTCATGGGATAAATCTTTTCATGTTCATGTGGATGCCTCTGGCATAACCATTGGTGTTGTCTTAGCTCAGCCAGGAGAAGGTATTGTGGATCATCCCATTTGCTTTGCTAGTAGGAAGTTGACCCCTGCAGAACAGAATTATACCACTACAGAGCGCGAGGCCTTGTCCATGATCTATGCCTTGCACAAATTTTGTCAGTATTTGTTGGCTACACCATTTGTGTTTTATACAGATCACATGGCATTAAAGTATTTGGTGAACAAGCCCATTTTACAGGGGTGCATATGCCGATGGATACTCTTATTTCAAGAGTTTGACTTTACAGTTGTGGTAAAACCAGGCAAAAGCAATTCTGGACCGGATCACTTGTCTAGAATTCAATCAGGAGAAGAGGCACAAACAATAGAAGAGACCATGCCTGATGCACAAGCTATATAGGTTACAGCGCGTGCCATTGAAATTGGAGGACATTGTTGTCTTTCTAAAGACTGGTATGGCACCAGAAGGCATGAAAGCTTTAGAGAAGAAGCAACTTGCTATTCGTGCGGCACCATTCATGTTAATCAGTGGTGATTTGTACAAGTTAGGTAGAGATGAGGTGTTACGCCGTTGTGTATTGGAGCATGAACGAAAGGATATAATGGAAGAAGCACATGGTGGTATTGCAGGTGGCCACTATGCAGGTGATGCAACAACGTGCAAGATCCTACTTATTGGTTTGTGGTGGGAAACATTGTACAAGGATTGTAAAGAGTATTGTAAGACCTGTGACCATTGTCAATGTCTCGGTCGACCAGGACAAAGGGATGAGATGCCTCTATGCCCAATTACAAGTGCAGAACCCTTTGAGAAATGGGCAATTGACTTTGTCGGGCCTATTTCACCAGTCGCGCGCAGGACTGGATCACGCTATATCATCACTTGTACAGATTATCTTACCCGATGGGTAGAAGCAACACCTACAAAGGACTGTACAGTGGCTACAACAACAAGGTTCTTATGGGAGAATGTTCTTACAAGGTATGGTTGTCCTTTAAGTTTAACAAGTGATAGGGGCACACATTTTTTAAATGAGACAATACGAATTCTTTTAGATGAGTTTATGGTTGCCCACCATAAAACTACACCCTATCACCCTCAGGAAAATGGGACTGCTGAGGCTTTTAACAAGATTTTGAGCCACACATTGACCAAGATTTGTGATGTTGGAAGGAAAGATTGGGATGATAAAGTATCTACTGTTCTTTGGGCTTATAGAACAACATACAAAAGATTGAACAAAGCCACACCTTTTCAATTGGTGTTTGGCGTGGAAGTTGTTCTTCCTATAGAATTTATGTTACCTTCTTTGCGCATTGCATGCACTGGAGGTCTAGCTGATGAGAAAGCCTTGGAAGAACGGATTGAGAAGATGGTTCAACTAGATGAGCACCGAGCCATAGCACGCTGGAGTCAGAAATAGGAGAAAGTGTGCCAAAAGGCATGGCATGATCGACACATCAGGGATAAGAAACTTGCGGTGGGACAAATGGTACTTCTGTATGACTCCAAGTTTTTGTGCCATCCAGGAAAGCTCAAGGTGCATTGGTTGGGGCCATATGTTATCACTCATATACTTGAGTCAGGTGCTTGCCAGTTAGAAACAATTGATGGCACACAGTTTCCCGGTTACTTTAACAGGAGTAGGTTGAAGCCCTACTCTAAATAAGTCTTCTTGGTGTTTGTAATAAGGTAGTGTTGCCAAATAAATTAGGTTTCCCTTTATGCATTTCCTTAATGTATTTCTTTCATCGTCGCTATGCTTTGTCAATTTAGCTCTTGTTTGTGTAATAAGCGTGCTTGCGCGCATGAAGCTAACTACAATATGAAGCATGTTGATGTGCAGAGGACTGCACATCCTTTTCATGTGGGGTGGATTGTTGGTGACTCTCAGGTATATGCTGCGAAGATGTCATGTTGTGGGTGTTGAGAAAGAAGGTTGCTAAGGGTAACTGACAAAAGATTGCTTCTCAAGATAAGAAAGGATGAAGATGGATGATGGAACGTATAACATGAGGTAAGCGTGGCCATGGTAACTACTAGGAGATGATGCAGTGACGAGGTACTCAGGTGCTATGGTGCGCGCTGAAGAGAAGTCTGCGACAAAGGGTAAAAAGGGTGCGCTAGAAGGTTATAGCATTTGGTGCGAAGGTATACCACGTGGAAATGATAAAAATGGGTCATAAATGAGGAGAATTTGGTAGGTGGAGGAGCAATTAATGCAGTGAAAAGTAGAAATCTATATAAGGATGGGATGTGATTTCATTTTTACCCTTGCGACTATGAGAATTCGACAAAGAGCCTACACGTGAAGAGCATAAGCTAACCGATTCAAGGTACGAAGCAAGCGAACCAGGCGCGGAAGATAGATCTGTTTATTGGAAGGGCTTGAATCCCCTAGGAAAAGGGTTTGAATGAAGCAGAGTAACAAAACAGAGCTAGGGTGCATGATTTCATGATTGCAAATTAGGGCACGGTTGAATCAAGTTAGGGTTTGAAGTAAACTACTCAAAACACATAGCAAATGGTCTAGAAAACAAAACCTAATAAGAAGAATGGCACCAAAGAAGAAAGCAACACCAGTAAAGGAAAAAGAAGAAGGTGGTGGTGGAAGAAGAAGAAGAGATGGCCCCGAAAAGTAATTTTTCAGAAATGCAATACCCTGAGGATGTTATTGTGGGCCAGGAATGGGATACCCACATCCGACAGAGTAAGATAAGTGAATATAATCACCGGACCAATGAAAACCAGAAGAAATTAGATGACCTGCTCACTTCTCGAATGAACAGGTGAACTGAGGATGGCATGCCAATATATGATGATGCCAGGGAAAAGCTACTGAAAGGGAATGGTGTCTACCAGCTATATGAGCTCCCATACTTTGGAAAGTATGCACCATTGTATAGATGGCTGATGAGCCGAGTCCATGAGGACTTCTTCTACTTTGCAGGATGGAGGGTAAGATTGACACCCATTCTTATTGCCACAGTAACTAGATTAAGGGAAACAGGTGAAGATATTAAGACTGACCTAGCTGAAAAAAGTGCCATCTTGGAGACACAGAAAGCACTGGGCTATCAGAAAGGACCGCGTGGAATGGACATTGACAAATTGAAAAATTGTCCAGTAGTAGATGCAGCAGCACACCTGGTCACAAAATTGAATGACCAAGAATGTTGGTCCCAAGTTAATTCTATGTGGTTGCATGTGGCAAAGTGCATGTCAGAAGGAACCACTTATAACATTTTTGGCTTCATTGCAGAACAAATAGTAGAGGAAGCACGCGCGGGAAATAAAATAAGTTTTGGCTGTATCTTACTAAGTTTAGTCTTCATGGAGATTGGGGTACCAGATGGCCCAAAAGAGAACATATGGGAATACCCCATGAATCATAAGTCTCCAGCTGAATGATTCAGCAAGTATCTTTGCAAGGGGTCAATGACGGAGGAGGTGAAGGAGCGCGCAAAGATGTGGTATGATAGGCTCTGCGCGGTGTTTGGAGAGGAATGGCGCATACCCAAGGATTTGCCTTCGGTCCTAGGGAAGCAGGTACAGTTTGCAGTCTACCAACATTTCTGTATTGTGTGCTTTCCAATGGTAGATGGGTCATGGAGCCCCTGGTGCAAACTACCTTACGCATTTCCCGTGCAATACTTCCAAGCTGCAGTTCATCGGTTCACCAACACACGGAGGTTAGTGTTTAATGCAGACAAGGTGGACTATGAATACCACACCCTGTGGAAGACGTATGGATATTTGGGGAGGAATACGTACAATGAGAATAATATCTCAGAGATTTTGAGCATTAAGCCAGAAACACTGGCCATTGCAGATATCGGGGCCGCGCTAATATATCTCCAACTGAAGCCCAAAATGGAGAATAACAAGTATGTGGAAAATGAGTTCGTGCTTCTAGGGCCACCAAAGGGGAAGCATACCATGGAGAACATTCTGGCACCTAGGCCCTCTGAACCCAAGCAAGATGATGAGGAAGAGGATGAAGAACATGAGGATAGTGGTGGCTTGGTGTGAAGGAGGAAGCAGCCATCTGGCCAAGAGAAGGAGCATGCGAAAACTTCCCAAGGAGAAGGAGTTACAGGGGAGGAGCAGGGTGACCAAATATTTAAGAAGGTGTTTAAGTGCACAAGGGTGCAAGGAGAAACCCACAAGTGAAGGAGCCAGAGGAGAAGAAAAGAAGAAAACTCAGGCTAAGTGAGGAAACAGAAGAATCTGAGGAGAAGGTGCCTTCATCTCCAGCAGAAGAAGAGCCTCAACACAAGGAGGAGAGAATGGAAGGAGAAGAAGGGGAACAATCAGAGGCTACACAGGACAAGGGTGGGGATACATCTAGTATTCCTAACCTTGATGCAGCCATTCCTAGAGGGCCCCGATCCCGTCGAATAGGGGAGGACGCCAAGGCACATACCATGGGGTATGTAGAAGACCCAAAGCTGATTATTCACGCTCGGTTTCAGAGCACCATCGAGCAAAAGGATTTATTTGGATGGGTGCTCATGGATGAGGACAAGGTGACTCTGTGCACAAGGAAGCAACTTTCATGGTCTATGCACACATGCATATGGATGAGCCAGACTTTGATGTCGGTGAAGAATCATGTGCGTCAAGATGGTTGAAGAAGGCACCTGAAATGTGCCACATGACAATTAAGCCAATGGTGATGTCAGATGAGCAGGTGAGCAATGCTCTAGTAAAGGTATCTTCTGAAGTAGCAAGAAGAAACATTGATAAATCTGCTACCATTAAGGTGCTGACGGAGAAATTGAAAGCCAAGGATGTGGAGATAGCGTGCCTAGTACAGGAAAAGGACTTGATCAAAAGAAAATATGACACTTTTGTTAATATGGCAGAGGAAATTGGAGATGATGTTCTAAAGGTACGCCCACATCTGGAATCCCAGGTACCAAAAGAATTTCCTTCTGCGATGCACTATGTGAAAACAATGATAACATTAGTGTTGGAGGATGAAAAGGTGTGTGTATCAACACAGTCCAAGGACCCTGGGGAAAAGTCAGAGAAAGCGCAGGCTGCAGTAGCAAGGAAGATTGCTACTTATGAAGGCCTACTGCAAGCCACCCATGATGAACTAAAGAAAGCTGATCATGCGCTAACAATATGCACAGCCCCAGATGCGTTGATCGTGGTGAAAACATTGGAGGAGGAAAATGAGGTCCACAAGGCTATGAAGGATGCTACCCTAGGCCGCGCTGAACGGTTAGTCCTGGTGAAGCAAAAGCATGAGGCACTAGCTGCTATGGCATAGGCACCACATAAGGAGAGGTTAGAGGAGCTTGGAAAGCTCATTGCTCAAAAGATGGATGTATTGGAGGGGGTGCAAACCTCTATGTCAAGCGTAATGCTTGTGATACAAAATGAGCAAGGGAAACTCACTATGGAAGAGCTGCAGTCTATCATTGCAGATGTGCCTGAGATGGCAGGAGTGGCGTTAATGGTGTGGGAGAACCTGGAAGTAGATATCAAAGAAGAATATCCAGAGTTGCTGCTTCAGGATGAAATGGAGGGGCCTGAGGCTTGAACAGTTTTGTTAGCTGTGTATACCTTATTCAAAATTTATCCATTCTTTATTTATTCAACCATTCTTTATTTATCCATTCTTTGTGTAAGTTTTGGACATCGCCATTGTCGGGGTGACAATGAGATTAGTGTGGGGTAATGTTGATCAGAGAAAACACTTAGTTGAACTTGCACACAGAGTCCTTGTGGAAGAACAACACAGGAGCAAAGGCGCGAAGGTATAGGAAGGTGTCACGCGTGGAGGTGTAGAGTCAAACTTTCAGGACTTAGCTGATTTTGGAGATCAGGTCTATTCTTAGAGATTGGCGTGTGGAGCACACAAAGTGATGCCGAGACTTGCGCGCCACTCTTCGTGGAGATTTTTGAAGAGCATGTCAACTCACTCTTGCATGGGCATAAGCTAAGAATAGATCCACCACTTTAGTTAACTATCAGCGATCTATAGATAGCATACTTGCATGTATGGCTATAGTTGTAAAAGGCACGTGGCTGTTATTAGCGTGCGGCCTATTTTTGGTAGAGTTAAGTGGTGAAGGGCTAGTTCCCCCACCCTATATATATGTAATGAATTACTTAGTAAAAAGAGATATACAGAGACACATGCTTTGAAGGATGAGAGATACATGAGTACATGAAACTGGATAATTGTAACAGATCCATGCACGCATGTCTGGTATTGTATGAAGCTTTTGTACTATTGGTATGATGAATATATAAAGAATATTGGCCGAACAACAGTGTCTGATATGTTTTGTCAATGTATATTGTTGTTATCATGATGATTTACATTTAAGCGCTTATAGATCTAGTTCAGTATAATGATGAATAGATGGATTAGTTACTAAAAATATATGTTTACTGCTTTATCATGCTACCATTCTACTACAACAACTCTTAAGAGGGACCCGGTACCTTTGCGTGCTTCGGGTGAGTGCTCATCCTAGGCTGAGTGATGTGCCAGCGTGACTAGGTGTTAACTAAGAATTCTAGGCTGAGATCTGTTTAGAGATCTGGAGGAGAGGATATAATCTAGGAGAGATACGTTAAACTCTTGTATTGAAGAGTTGGTTTGTACTCTTGTTGTATTATATATATGAGATCTCTATCTTTGGTGGACGTAGCCCACATTGGGTGAACCACGGTACATGTTGTGTTATGTGTGTGTACTTTGTTTTGATTTGGATTATTCTAGTTTATACTTCCACTACTGTAGATTATGGGGAATTGTTAAGATCCTGTGTGCATGATTGGTTTGTTATTTAATCATAACACTATTCTGCAGTCCCGAATTCCCAACAACTGGTATCAGAGCTTGGTTATCTTGGTTAGCTTGGTTATTTCAGAGCAAGGTTTTGCTTCAGTATATTGTTAGTGTTTTACTGACAGGTGTATGAGAGAAGGGGTTTGTTTTTCTTGATGTGAAGATCACAGGAAGATATTTAATCTCAAGTGGGAGCTGGAAGAGTAAGGTTGCTGGAAATTATAGTGACCAACAGTGACTGACGTCGGTTAAGTGGCAACTAACGCCGGCAGGGTAACCGTGGTCAGTTACTGGGCAACCTAGTTTTAAATAGAAAATCACATATTTGAAGAATTGAAAAGATGCATGGAATGTATCTTGTTTGCTGAGGTGTCCTTGGTTGTTGGAGGCACAAGCATGTTGGTCAGATTGCAGATCCGGTTATTGAGGTATGGTTTTATCTTGGTATTGCAGTGCTTATCTTATTGTGGTTGCACATGCATGTTTAGGATTGCAGATCTAGATCTGAGAATGAGAGAAAAGGAGCAGTTATGCATCCTTTGGTGCAGTTAGATGCATGGGCTTCATTAGAGAAGATGAATACAGTAGCACAGAATGAAGACGGGGTTTCCATCAAAGAAACATGTTCTTCAGTTGAAGATGCGGTTGAGTATCTTGGTGCTGGTAAGGTGATGTATTTCATCTTGGTGCAGTTTTATTGCATGTATTATTGCTGTTAAGTTTTTGTGCAAGATTTGGGTGCTTCTTGAAATGACTGGCTCAACACAACTATCGGCTTTGGTCGGAGTAGGCACCTGGTTTAGTGACCTATACCAATTTGTGGCATTGATTTAGTTCCAGCAGCACCGATGTCGGTCAAGGAACTAACATCGGTCACAGAGGGTAACCGGTACTGGTTAGCAAACCATAGTCGGTCTTTGTGACAACGAGTTTGCACATGGTTTCTTATAGTAGAAGAGGGCATGGATGGTTCAGTGTCCTATTTTGGAGGATCAAGTTTCTTGCACAGTGTGTACAGGCAGAAACAATGTAGATCACTTCAATGTTTAGATCAGAAAGGGGACGGATTTGGCTTGGTTAGTCCAGTGAGACTTTGGGTCAGGTATCTCTATATGGTTCATGTTTTATTTATTTCTTTTGGAGCAGCTGATATTATGTTTGGATAGTGTGCACAAATTTACACCATGTTTTTGGGTGTTGTTTGAATTTTATTTCCTAGTTGTGTGGAATCTTGAGGACAAGGATATCTAGTCTAAGGATGAGATCCTCAATGAAAAGTCATGGTTAGACACAGTTGCAGGTAATGAAAGATGTTGAGTACACAGGATGAAAATAAGTTGATTCACCTACTTCACAAGAAGTCCAAACTTCTGTGATGTAGAATTATTCTTTGATAAGAAGGGAATCAATTTATATTTTCTTTCATCTGGTTTTATTTCTCACTGACATATTAGCTTTTGAGCTTGGTGTTAGAGGCAGTGCAGGGAATTTTGTGTTCAGTGGGAGCAAGCCATGGTTATTGGCATTGCAGGATTGGATACATGATGCACATGCAGAGTGAGAGGAGAATGCTACTATTCAGAGTGGCAGAGGCACTAGTTGGTTTTGGAGGGAAATCATGGATTTGCAGGTATATTGATTGTATTGCTTTGTGATGTCACTTCTAGATTATTTTATGGTGCCTGGATATTCCTTAGGGATGGCAGTTGATGGTAGATTCAGCTGATTTTAGATGATAGAGAAATTTTTAAAGTTTGAAGGGTGAAAAGGAGAAAATATGACTGTTACAGAGACCGGTGTCGGTTAGTGTTAACCGTGGTCGGTCATTTGGTAACTGTGGTCGGTTGTTACAGTGACCGGTGTCGATTAGGGGAAACTGTGGTTGGTTTGGTCACAGGTTTGACAAGCAGTGTTTATTTACCATTTTTTAGATGGTGCCCTTGTTTTGCTTTCATCTTGGTTTGGTTTGGTTTGTGCAATATGTTGATGACATGTTTGCTGGTATTTGCACTTGGTATTAGTTGCATGGATTAACATGGTTGTTTGTTATTGACATTGATGAGCACAAGATTCATATATGGCTTTGGAGTTAGTCGGTGAGAGACTTGGCACTTCTAGAGATCCTGATGATATGGATGGATGTATAGGTGAGTTTATACATGTGGATAGATTCATTTTTTTGAGTCTATGATGATGTAGATGTTTGGTTTTCACATGGATGCCTATGGGCATAGTTTAGATGCCTTGAGCATGAGTAGGGGATGTTTGTATTTCCTCTTAATTACTATGTTACTCCTTGATAGGTATGTTATCTATAGTTGAATGTCTTGGGAATGCTAGTTGTTTATGCAGGGTTGGATTTGCAGATTGCAGTGTTTGGATTTCTTTGAGTTATGCAGGTGTTTGTGGATTGATCACCCACTGTTGCATGTAGAACTCATTTAGGGCTGTTTTTACCCGGGATCTTGTTTTGCTTTCGCATATTCCAGTTTGAATTGTCTTTAGACAGTTGCATTGGTGGTTGCATGGAGACATGGATAGATGGATGGAGAACATGGTTGGTTATACAGGTATGGCTATAGTTGCAGTTGAAGCTCAGTACTTCAGTTTGAGTGGGATCTCTTGCAGGTATGCTAGTCATGATGGCTTGGATGCATGAGAGGCTTGGTGTTATGATTCAATGGGAGCTTGATGTATGGATAGCTCGGTTATCATGAATCAGTAGTAGCTTTGTGCAGGTCTTTGGTAAGTCATGTTTTTATCTTCTTAATTTGAGAAGATGGTTTGATCTTCCTGGTTTTATTTTTTGAGAGAATTGTTGAAGGAAAGAATAGATGGTCTTCATAGTGTTAGAGGATGGTGATGTAAAGGTACAAAGGTTTAGCAATTTATCTCCAAGTGGGATATTGTTAGGTTGTGGAGCTGAATTGCTTCAAAGATTGCATGTTTTACATGTTACTGGTTCTGACAGTAACCGGCGTCGATCGGGGCAACCGGAATCGGTCAGTCCAGGTCAGGAAAAGTGATCTGCACCGGATCAGGGTTAACTAGCGTCAGTTACCTATGTGAGAAAGTTTTAATTAACTCTCGAGAATTAAATCTATTTTTAGAATTAAAGTAGATTTATTGGATGTAATTGCATGGCTAAGTGTGCTAATTTTATAAACAAATATATAAGCATAAAAGCTAGGGTTTAGAAATAGAATTAAGAGAAGGATTGAATTAGATCATTAATTATCCTAGATTGAGAGGATGAAGAAAAAGAAGAAGAAGAAGAACAGAAAGAAAGAACAAGTTATATGAAGACAGAGTCTCCATGAAAGGAGTTGGACAGAAGGAAATAACAGGTACATCTGAATGGTGAGAAGAGGGTAACATCTTCTACTGTATTTTCTTTGTATAGTTATTGTCTCATTGTAATGGCTTGCATAGTATGCAAAGCACATAGAGTTTCTTCATTTAGATCCACATGTTGGTGAGATATTGTATTATAGATCTATGTAGATCTAGTCTTGTATTGTAGATACATAAGATCATGATGTATTATTGATTCATGTAGATCTAGTCTTATGTTGTTAGATCCACAAGTTGTTGTGAGATCTTGAATAATAGATCCATGTAGATCTAGATATTGTAGAGGAGGTTGTCTTCATGTTTGCACAGGTTATGCAGTGATGGAGAGACAGACTTACTTCTTGGTGCACATTTATAGTTGCACATATGGTAGACCCATGTGAGAGGTCTTGATTACAGATCCACAAAGAACTCGGTAGCAGTTCAGAGATGCAGTAGTTCTTGGTTATGTGAGATATGCTGGTGGTGTTTGGAGGCACAGTTATAGTGCACTCATGGAGATCCGTTTAGAGATATGGAGGAGAGGAGATACTCTTGGAGAGATACGTTATACTCTTGTATTGAAGAGTTAGTTTATACTCTTGTTGTATTATATATATGAGATCTCTATCTTTGGTGGACGTAGCCCACATTGGGTGAACCACGGTACATGCTGTGTTATGTGTGTGTACTTTGTTTTGATTTGGATTATTCTAGTTTATACTTCCACTACTGTAGATTTTGGGGAATTGTTAAGATCCTATGTGCATGATTGGTTTGTTATTTAATCATAGCACTATTCTGCAGTTCCAAATTCCCAATAGAAATGCTGAAGTATGAAAATATAGACTAGGCAAGAATGTGTGTGAGACGAAGAAGGAAAATAGAAAGAAAGCAAAGAGGCCCAAGACAATGGGAAATTATTACTTTTCTCACTTAGGAATCATATGAATAATAGTATGTGACGAAGACTAGATAAATACCCAAAGTGTGTGATTTAGTGTCTACACTCAGCTGATTTAGAGGTGGAGATCAATGTCATCCACATGATCATAAGAGATGATATTTGAAATGCCCAACATATCACAAAATTTATAGAACTTTGTAGCACCCAAGGGCTTATTAAAAATTTATACAACCTACTCTTCAATTGAACAAAACTTGAGATATATATCACCATTGAGAACTTTTTCCTGGATGAAGTACATATGGATCTCACTATGATTGGTTATTTGATGTTGGAATGGATTGTTTCCAAGATAATTACAACTTTAATTGTCATATAGAAGTAGAGTTATTCCTTTGACACCCATATGAAGTTCTTCCAATAGTCTTTTGAGCCACATAATTTCTTTTATTGCTTCCATAACACTTTTATACCCTACTTCAGTAGAACAGATAGATATTATTGGTTGTTTCTTACTACTTCATGTAATTGCACCTACACCCAACTTGAAAACATATCTAGAAGTACATTTTCTATCCACAATATCGCCAACATGGTGAGAATCACAATAACCAAATAGAATTGCATTATTACAAGAAGAATAACAAAAACCATAATTTATTGTACCTTTGATATACCTTTAATTTTATTTTAGCATTTTCCAATGGTCCTCATTATTGGGGTTAGCACAAGGTTGTATAGATAATATATCATATCTAAGCTTACATGCAATAAAACAGATATTCGACTAGAAGAAATATATAAATCAAAAGATATAAATCAACACCAGATTTAACATGGTTTACCCAGTGTGGGCTACATCCACCAAGAAACAAGACAATCTATTATCCAAAACTTTCATAAGATATAAAATTGAAGATCTACAATATTCCACACCTCTCATATGTATAGTAATTTCTTTCTCTCAAGCTTCTCCTTATGCTCCAAGAATTCTCTCTCTCTCACAATCCTTACTTCTAAAACCTAGCTTTCATGCTTATATAGACATACACAAACTTAGGGCACTTAGCCATGCAATGAAAATCAATAGATCTACTTTAATACTAAATTTAGATCTAATTCCAATGAGTTAAATAAAAAACTCACACACAAGTAACCGACGTCGGTTAGCCCTAACCGATGTCAATTGTCAGTCCCTCCCTCCTTGCTTTACCGATGTCAAGTGCCTTCATAACTGAAGTAATGTCGGTCCACAACTGTAATTCCCACTTGAAAGTTTAATTAATAACATGCTAAGCTACAAGTCAATTGAGCTTCCATGTTTCAACACTCATAAGGATCCTCATGAATCTAGAAATATTCCAACTTATCCTTTTCTAATGGATATTCATAGGCCTAGTGATAGATTCAACTACCCATACCAATACTACCAATGAAGTTGATACCTATACTAATGTAGGATTAAATTTATCACAAGGATGTTTTGGATATAATTTAACACCAACTTCCATAGGAATAGAGACAAGTTTACAAGAAATCGTATTAAATTTTTTAAGAATACTTAGTATCACTTGCTATTGTGCAACAGAATATTAGTAACAAGAAATCTCGCAAACTGTCATCCCATCTACTGTGAAAATATACCCAATAGTGCTCCTTCTACCATCCAAATATCCAGCCATATCCAAATCAACATAGCCACATAAAGAAATATCCAAACATGCATAGCATAATTGCATGCTAGATGTCCCACTTAAATACCTGAGTATCCATTGTACTGCTTTCCAATGCTCTTTATCTGGATTGGCCATAAATCTACTCATAACTCCCACTGCCTGTGCAATGTCTGGTCTGGTACAAACCATAACATACATGAGACTCCCAACTGTTGAAGCATATGGTACTCATGTCATGTATTTGACCTCCTCATGTGATGAAGGACACTGATCTTTTCTCAATTTGAAGTGTCCAGCCATAGGTTTACTAACAGGTTTTGCATCTTGCATGTTGAACCTTTCTAACACCTTATAGATATAATCCTCCTGAGACAAATACAATTTCTTGTTCTTCATGTCTCTGTGTATTTTCATGCCAAGGATTCTTTTTGCAGCTCCTAAATCCTTCATAGCAAATGTGTGAGCTATTTTTCCCTTAAGCTCACCAATGTCATGCATACTAGATCATGCAATAAGCATATCATCCACATACAGTAACAAAATAATATAGCTACCATTTTCAAGCTTCTTGAAATAAACACAATGGTCAGATTCACATCTCAAGTAACCATGCTCATGCATAAAACTATCAAACCTCATGTATCATTTCCTTGGAGCTTGTTTGAGCCCATATAGACTCTTTTTCAACTTGCACACTAATTTCTCCTTACCATTGATTTCATACCCAAGCGGCTATTGCATATAAATATCTTCATCCAAATCACCATGAAGGAAATTCATCTTCACTTCTAGTTTCTCTAAATGCAACTCATGTACTGCAACTATACTCAATACAATATGTATGGAAGTCATTTTAACAATAGGATAAAATATTTCACTAAATTCAATACATGCTTTCTGTATAAATCCTTTTACTACAAGCCTTGCCTTGTATCTTTTCTGTCTACCCTCTTCTTCCTTGATCATGTAAACCCATTTGTTTTGTAATGTCCTCTTACCTGTTGGAAACTTAACCAAATACCAAGTCTGATTTTGTTCCAAGGAATCCATCTCCTCATCCATGCCATGCTCCCACTGAACGTAGGTCTCAACCTGCATTGTTGTTTTCAAAAATTTATGGTTCACCATTATCAGTCAATAATAAATAAGATAGAGAATGTCTAAATATTTCTAGAGGTTTACTTACCCTTTGTGACCTTCTCACAGGATTTTGGGGTACCAAAGACTCATTCTAGACCACCTGTATATTTGTTTCCAATTCTGACAGTGACCGACGTCGGTCACTAGTAACTGACCTCGGTTCTGCTAATTAATGTCAGTTTGGATCTTATTTAACCGATACCGGTTCAACTGATCGATGTCGGTCAGGGGTCAACTGACACCGATTAATGTGTAACCTTGTAGGTATGAATTTTAAATATGAGAGTTCATTTTCATTCACAAACTTCTCAACCGGTTCGTCTTTGGGTACCAAAATTTGATCCCTATACATTCTTTTTCATTTCATTCAATGTCACGACTCCTAATAATTTTAGAGTTCTCTAAATCCCAAAAACGGAATCTGAAATCACCAGATCCATAACCAATGAAAGTGAATCTCTTGGATTTTGCATCCAACTTTTTCCTATTTTCCTTGTCAATATGCACAAAAGCTTCTGAACCAAGAAATTTAAGAAAAGAAATATCTACCTCTTTTCCGGTCCAAGCTTCCTTCTGGTATTCCTCCATCTAGTGAACTTGAAGGCCCAAGGTTAAACAAATAAACTATTGTATCAACTGCTTCTGCCCAAAACTACAAGGGCAATCCAACATGTATCCTCATACTTCTAGCATGTTCCATAATTTAAATCGTTTACACTATTTTTTAATTTATAATAAATCAATATTAATATTTTTTGTCTTATTCTTTAATTATAATTTAAGCCATGCTCAAACAAACTATTTGTCCTTATATTTACATATGCTTATTTCTCAAATTCTACTTCCAATAAACATTGAATCTCGGATCCATGCCATCATGTCTTTCATAAAGTGGAACATTAATTTGGTGTGTTCAAGTTATTATTATGTTATATTAAGCCCTCTTATACCGGACATAAAGAATTTCCTGTCAAATCTATTGCCCTTAACAAAAATATGGCAAATCCCAAATTATATCAGTCTTTCATGTAACTAATCTTTTGAAATTATAATATCTCAAAAAACTTAAGGACATAAATTCATTAATTAAATAAAAATTAATAATTGTGATGTATTTTGTCATATAAATGTCTAGTAACTTGGAAATTGATAGGCTGTAGACTATTTTTTTGTGATTGTAATTGAATTTTATTGGTGGAAATTTTAGTTAGCCGTAGAGAATAACAGCTTAAAAATTTAGAAAATCATATAATTTTTAAATAGTCATCTTCAAATATATATAAAATATGTGAAAATATATAGCTTATTTGTATTTTAGATACATAGGTTTGTCAGAAGACTGTCAGAGTCTGGGCTAAATAGGAGCAACATCAACCCTTAAAACCTTCAAAATCTGACTTTAGCGAGGGCATAAATGGTTGCTATCAAGTTTCAGATCCAAATTAGATCAATAAAGCCTTGGAATCCCACAAAATTGTGAAACAGAGGGAATTTGAGGTAATTAAAGACCTTTAGCGAATTGGAGTAGTTAGTTTGAGTATGGAACCCTAAAATTTTGGGAAAAGCATAATTGGCCAAAAGGGTACTCATATCAAGGATTAGATTTCTGAAACTCTTGGTAGACTGTTTCCAACTATAAGACTTGTCCTTTTTAAGGGCTATAAGCCAAGAACCTAATTCTAACAAAACAAGGTTGAAGGTCTAACTTCGAAGCAATTTCCTCTTAGTGTTTGCATTAAACAGTAGGTATAAATAGAGAAGAAGGCCAAGAAAACTTCTAGGCTTTGGGGATATGTTAGAAAGATATCCCCAAGATCTTAACTAATATCATAACCAATAAACTAAACCAGCCATGAAATAAGAGGATATCCGACAAAATGATCTCAACAGACAATTCATGAATAATTTAGTTTTTCATTCATGCAATGTCCTAAACTAAATGCATGCAAATAATAAAACCCAGAAAATATTTAATGGTAACAATTTTTATATTATTTTTATGGAGCATATACATGCAAATGGAGAGCAACTAAACTGATACAAATCATTGGGAAATTTCCCAGCATACAGTTTTGAACTTTAAAGTTTTCTTAACGCACACATACAGTCATGTAACTATTCGTCCTGCTGATCTTTGAGTTGTTGGGCCAATTTGAAATGTTCTGCACTACGTATTCCCTTGAGGGTTGTTGTCCCTAAGAGGATCAAATTCACGCCTGAAGGGTTTTGTCCTCATGCACCAAGCAACTGCTGTAATAGTGTCACCTTCTGTAGCTAAAGTTGAGTTTGTTAATGTTCAAAAAGATATTTTCTCACTCCCTTATGCGCTGTTTAATAGCCTAGCTCCTAGTGATCCTAAGTCATAAGTAGTCAGTCCTCAATTGGTGGTAGTTAGCTAACTGATACTTAGTTTCCTCAAATATAGGCAGCTAACCGTTTTATAAATTTCCTCAAATGTAAGCAGCTAATTGATAATTAATTTCCTCAAATTGTGATACTAACTGATATGGACAATTTCTCTCTGCCTTATTTTATGGAGTGATCTCCCACTAACTTTATTCTTAGACAAACTTAGTCACCTTATTCTGTTGAAAAGACTCAACCTTTTTATTCTAATTGTAGACAGAGCACTTACTCAGTGCTGTGGGTTAAAAGGGGACATTACAAATCTGCCCTTCCCAGAATTGCTTGCCCATAAGCAATGCAGTGTTGAATGTTTGAAGATCTCTGGCCCCTCCCAAGTAGCATCCTCGGTGGGTAGGTTCTTCCAACGGACCAAGTACTCTGTAACAGTCCTGTCCCTTAGTTTCTTCTCTTGTATGTCAGTTATGGCCTGGCTTCCCCACAAACAATGCAGTGTGGGATGTTTAAAGATCTTTGGCCCCTTCCAAGTAGCATCCTCGGTGGGTAGGTTCTTCCAACAGACCAAGTACTCTACGATAGTCCTGTGGCTCAGTTTCTTCTCCTGTATGTCAGTTATGGCCTTTGGAACTAGTATGAGTTCCCCCATGTCAGCCAATGGTGGAAAATCAACTGATGGTGATATGCTGGCCAAGTGCCCTTTTGAGGCAAGATACATGAGAAATATTGCGAATCCGGTTTCTAGCTGGTAACTACAACTCATAGGACACTTCACCGAATCTCCCCAAGACTCTATATGGTCCATAGAAGCGGGGTTTAAGATTTTCAGCCGCACTTCTCTCAATGGAAGTCTGCCTATATGGTTGTAAGTGTGGAAAGACCATATCTTTGTTAATAACCCACTCTGCTCGGAGGTGAAAATATTTCGGCCCAACAACATGATGGACGCCTTGGTCTTGTCTAAGTTAGCAGAAGATGAACTCTTAGCACAGTGTCAACCTCTCACTTTCCCACCTGTGAAGAACACAAAAAACCAATGGCCAGCCACAACCACCTTGGTCAAGTGCCTTACTGAGGCAGAGATGTGGGCTCGTAAGGAGAAAGGATTATGTTATAATTGTGATGACGAATGGGTTAAGGGTTATAGGTCCATCACACAAAAGCTCTACTTGCTAGATGTGGAATCACTGCCAGAGCAGGACAATGAGTTCGATCTCCAGGAATTCCAGGATGCTCGAGAGAAACAAAGCCCCATAGAGGACTCAGTGCCTCAGGAGATTCAACCCGAGATCTCTCTACATGCACTCGCAAGTGTTACCACCCCGTATAAAATTTATATCATATTATCAGATTTATATATTTATATGACATTGTCATTGATTTATATAATGTATATCATATTATATAAACACATGCATCAATACGAGTCATGAGACAATAACAAAAAAATATCCATAATATTCAAAAACTTTTGATCATTACATATTGATATAAATCAAAATTATGACTAAATAGCTTCCTCTTCTTAGCTGTAAATCTTATTGATAAAGTTGAAAATGATGGAGCTAAATGTAATGGTTGAGCACAATGCAATGTGAATGGTAATATGAAATGAGGTTGTTAACAAAATCTATATTTTGAATTTTTTGCTTTATCATTTGAGTTTTTGCTATAGTTGAAATTCTATGGGGTACATATAAAATTAAGGGAAACACCCGCTTCCCCTAGGGTGCATTAACCTTGGGTGCAACCCAATGTAGTCAAGTGCACACAACCAGACAACCTTGGCTATCAATAATATGAGGTCTTTCTTTTCTTGCAAAGTCCATGTTGAAGGATATGATAAAGTATAAAGCACATAAGGTATTTTGATAATAAATTCAAGTTCAGTGCAAGCTTATTGGAATACCTCTTGCTAATTCACTGACATCATTTCACTTCAGGTTGCTTCGGCAGAATTAGAGGAGTTGTTCCTCACTCGTCCTGAGATTTCAGAAGCTACTTTGATACCATTAGTATCATGACGATTGTGATCACTAAAATATGTTTGCAAAGCCCTAAAACATAAACTCAACACATTCTGATGCTTGTACCAAATATGTTGACATCTAGTAGAGGCCCAAAATTTTATTCAGATCAAAGACCCCCTCATCCAAAAATATGGTTGCCTAGTGAAGGATTACATAGAAGATATAGATGGTCAGAAAAGATGGAAAATGTTGAAGCCGCCAGGTTGTAATAATCAAGCTACTCTTTCCTCCTTTCAAGACGAGCTAAACCTTATTCCTCTGGATCAGAATGATATTGCTGATGAGCTGGTTTGGAAAGATTCCACTGAAGGTGACTATACTGTTAAAGCTGGTTATAATTCCTTTTTCCTGTGTATTAGCAGAAATTTTGATTGGAATAGGATTTGGATGAAAGAGCTATCGCCAAGAATAAATCACTTCATGTGGCTAGTTTTAAAAGGTAAAATCCTCACTATTGATAATCTTATCAAAAGGGGTTTCATTATGCCCAATGGATGCTGCATCTGTAAAGGAGATGATGAAAATATTAATCATCTTCTCCTCCACTGTGATTTTGCTAGAAACATCTGGAGCCGGGTCATTTCTAATTTAAATGTCACTTGGACCTTTCCGGATAATGTTGTTTCAGCTTGGAATCAATGGCTTCCTCCTTTCAAAAACTTCATTTTATGTAGGCTTTGGCTTTTAATTTTTCCTCATGTTCTTTGGAGTATTTGGAAAGCTCGGAACAACATTATTTTTAGAGATATCAGAACTTCTGGGGAGAGCTTAATTAAGGACTTAATTTCTGCTGTGAAAGACAATGCTGAATCTATCAAGCCTCCAAAAAATAAGAATTACAGCAAGGATGAAAATTTCATTCTCCAAAATTGGAATTTGAATCTGGATGATTCAGTCTATAGAAGCTCTAAAGTGGATAGATCTACTGTTAAATGGATCCCCCCCCCTCACGGCTGGTTCAAGCTGAATTTTGATGGTGCTTCGAAAGGTAACCCAGGACCTGCGGGGGGGCGGGGGCATTATCAGAAATCATCAAGGATCAGTTATTATGGCCTATGCAGGAAAAATGGGGTCTCAAACAAATCATTATGCGGAAGCTTTGGCTGCTCTCTGGGGGATTCGCCTTGCTAAGCGGATGAATATTGATAAGCTTATTGTGGAAGGGGACTCCTTAAATATTATTAACACCCTCAGAGGTAAGCAGCCTCCCAGTTGGACCATTCGCAGCTTCATTCATGAATCTATGAAGATTAGTGAATGCTTTCAGAACTGCTCTTTTCTTCATACATACAGGGAAGGAAATAGAACTGCCGACGTTTTGGCTAATGTAGGGGTTGTTAATGATCATTCAAACCTTACCACTTGGAATGATCGAGCACCCCTTCCCCCCAACGTTCATAATTGCCTTATCAATGATCAGCTTCGCGTTCCTAGTATTGATGAGACTACCGTGTGAAGCCCTTGAGCTGGCAGGTTCTAAGTGGGTCAATCAAAAGTATTTACCTCTTGCGCTGCATTGGAAAATTCACAGTACTGTTATCAGCTAGCACGCTTTCTGGGTGTCTAAAAACATTGCCTGTGCGCTGTTCGGTGGCAGCAAGGTCGCAGCAGCTAAGCGGAGTCTTGGGGGAAATATCAAGCTTTCGCAGTCCCTGAGCATAACAATGGGTGGTGCCCCGAAGCAAACTGAGCCCACCTGTGATCCCCGCTGGAAACAGGATGAGGTTCTCTGGAACCTGCTGAAAATTGGGGGGGTTAGCAACTTTATTGAGCGCATCAGTGGTTATGATACGTGCATTTCTGCTAAATTCGCGCGCCTGTGGAAGGACGGCTTCATCACCTTCAGAGGGGTTAGCTATGCTGTGAATGAAGAGCTGATTGCGTTAGTTACTGGTCTTGATATGGATGGAGTTAAATTTTCGAGTAAGAGGATAGACAGGAAGGTGGAGGAAGCTAAGTTTGTCGAAGAGGGGGATGACTTAATCTTCACCACTGGCGGTATCCTCGTCTCATCCATCCCTCCTCCTTTCGACGAAATTTCCCGCATGATGGTGCGCTACATCACGATGGAAGGCAGGTTTATCACTGTTCCTATTCGCCATTTAATTTTTCTGAATCATTTTCGCAGAGGCTTCAAGGTTTGTTTCCCACACTTCATCCTAAAATCTTTAGAAGCTTCTATCATTGCTGTTAAGCATTCTGTGGGCTCCCTTCCCCTCCACCAGGGGGGTTATCCTCCTCCTTCATCAGAATTTCCTCCTGCACTCCCCCCTGTCATTCTATTTCTACCCCTGTCGCTGGCTCTGTTCCTTCTGGCACCCCTCCCGCTGTCCAGCCCCCTGCCCACTCCTCCATGTCGTCTCCCTCTTCTCATCACACTGCCTTCCCCTCCATGTCGTCGCCCTCCCTCCCTGACCCTTCCAGTGTTCCGGCTCCCTCCCCTGCCATTGTTCCTTCCCCTGCCCCTGCTTCTTCCTCCGTTGTACCTTCCCCTGCCCCTGTTCCCTCCCCGGCTTTTGTGCCTCCCCCTGCGTCCCCGGTCCCTATTCCCTCGAGGCGCATCCTGCGCAGTATGAAAAGGGCTGAACCTCAGGTGGCTCAAGACCTCCTCACCATGCACCATGAGTCTCCTGCCTTGGACTGTTCTCCTCCTGATGCCCCTGTTCACTCCCCTGTGATAGCTAGCTCCACTGGTCCCTCCTTGGATGATCTCTCCAAGGATGTTGCTGCGCTTAAGACTCTCACTGCAAATTTTTCCAAGTCGACCGGCAAGCGCAAAGTGCGGGATCAGGAAGACTTACAGGCCAACCAGGTGGAAGAGATTTACAAGAAACTCTTCTCCTTGGATAGCAGAATTCAGGCCTCTCATCTCAGGCACAGCACCGGCAATGAGGGCGATTCTCACCTTTCACGAAACACAAATCAAAAATATATGCAATCTGAGCAACCTCCCTCCAACTGGCTGGATACATGGCATTAAAAAAGACATTGTGTTCAAAGAGGCAGACAAGAATGATCCTGCGCAAATCTCAGCTCTTGGCCTCATCTCGGCCTTTCTCGCTTTGAAGGCGGCTGTGGAGAAAACCATAACCAATTGACTTTTTCTGTTTAGTTGCTGCTCCTTCGCTGTTTCGTTGCTGTTTCCTGGCTGTTCCTTTGCTGGTTTTTTCCGTTTCTGTGCTCTTTTTGTTTTGGCAGTTATGGGCTGGGCCCATTTGGTGTTCATCTTTTCTATGCTGGTTTTTGGCTCCTTTTGTGCTGACTACTTTCCATCTGGCTTTTTGAAGCCTTTTTGTTCGAGGGTATAGGCCCCTCTCAAAAAAACTATTTACCATTAATAAAAAAAAATATGTCTTTCTGTTTCTATGCTTGTTATTTCATTTTCTTTCCATGACAAGTTCTTTTGTGCATTGGCATGACAGATATCTTGATCAAGAAGTAGGCCAAATACCAATGGCATATATTGTAAAGAATTCTCACAGCAAAATCAGTGAAAAGGATGTAATAAATTTTGTTGCAAAATAGGTAATGGCTCAAACTTATGCATGCTTTCTAGAAAAAATTAACTAAATATGCTTCTCTGTTGTTAAGGAAGCATAGAAGCCTGAGAAAGCAATTATTTCTATATATGAATACAGGTTGTACCCTACAAGAAGATACGACGAGTAGTATTTGTGAATTCAATTCCCAAAAATTCATCTGGGAAAATCTTAAGAAGGGATTTGATTGAGAAGAGCAAGTCCATCTCTAGATTGTGAATGACTAAGAGGAGAAAGATAGCATATTTTTATGTTCAAAAGTTGTAAATTGTTTCATAAAGTTTGTAGAACAGGGATTTGCTAACAGGGGCTTAGAGATGACCGACGGCATATGCTTAACATGGTAGGATAACTAATATGCAAAACATTTAATAGTAGGGTTAGTAACCTAACACAGCTAGTATTTGAAGCTTCAAGATTTCCACAAGCTAGGATTTTTCCAGAACCTTGTTTTATCCTCTCTTATTTCTGACATTTTCGTCAATGTCTACTTCCCGTCAAACATTTAACTAAATATGCTTCTTTGTTAGAAAAATTTAACTAAATATGCTTCTCTGTTGTTAAGGAAGCATGGAAGCTTGAGGAAACAATTATTGCTATATATGGATGCAGGTTGCACCCTACAAGAAGATATGACGAGTAGCATTTGTGATTTCAATTCCCAAAAATTCATCTGGACAAATCTTAAGAAGTTGTTTGATTGAGAAGAGCAAGTCCATCTCTAGATTGTGCATAACTAATCTCAGGTAGAGGAAAGAGAGCATATTTTTACGTTCAAAATTTGTTAATTGTTTCATAAATTTGTAGAACAGGGATTTTCTAACAGAAGGATATTTTCTTGGCAAAGGGCTTTAGAAATGACCGACTGCATATGTTTAACATGGTAGAATATCTAATATGCAAATATGTAACGGTAGTGTGTTAATAACACAACTAGTATTTGAAGCTTCAATATTTCCACAAGTTAGGATTTGACATATGTATGGAACCATGTTTTATCCTCTCTCATTTCTAACATTTTACCCATTTCTATTCTTTCTTCAAATACCAATCAGCTATACTAGCAATCGCACATGAAGTGTGCGATGTGAACGCCAAAGGGGAAGTCTGAGATGAAGTTGATTTCGAGGGGCCAAAAAATAGGAGGAAGAGGGTTGTAGAAGAGGGGTTTAGGGGGAGGACAATGATTTGGGAGAGGATAAAGCTAGGGGGACCGCTAATAAGGTCTTTCCCGTAGTGAAAATGTCTTTGGTGTAATAAGATGCCAACATCTGCTCAATTTTTTTTTGTTGCGTTAGCTCTTTCATTTCATGCAACCACAAAAAAAATCTTTGTTTTGTCTACACACTAAAAAACACCCCAATTTTTTGTTGAAGGGGAAGCAAAAACATCATGTGGAAGTGGAGAGGGATTTGGAAATTTGGACACAACTATAAAATTGATGACCTTTTAACATTCGAGATTACTAGAAGTAACTTCTCTCAACAACTTTTTTCATCTTGCCACAGAAAAGTTTAATTTCTTGACCTCAACATGGGCCCATGAAGGACATCAACGCTTAAAGTAGAGTAAATGAAAATCATTAAATCCAATAAGTCGAAGTCTTCAACGCTTATGAGAGGATTGAATGTGCATTGCCAATTTCAAGAAACCTAGGATACAACACATGTAGGTCAACGATCTTAGGTGGTTCCAAAGAAGATGTCAACGTACTTTGAACTGTGGGCCGCGGAGTCCCCTGTTAGACCTAATTGTGGACAGGAATGGATTTACATCTACTGACTGCAAAATTAATCAGTATTAATTCAGGCTATACATATTTAAATTAAATAAAACAAAATTGTCATATAAGAGAGACCTAAATATGGCATGAAAAAGTGCCAATAAAAGCTTACATTTGAAAGAAATGGTGAAGATGCGTGTTTAATAAAGTAGAAGAAATATGCTAGCATTCACTTGGTCTATTTGATTGCACGTAGGAGACTGTAAACACGTTGTTTAGAATGGAGATATTCACAAACAAAACAATGAATGCTTACCATTATTTTGTGCTAGAAAGAGGGGAGTCCCATTCCAATAAGGCGTGCCAAGCATTTTAAGTGAGACACAAAGACGACGGGCTCCGCATTTATTTGCAGCGTTTACCCATGGTTGGCCAAGAGGGTAAAAAATGATAGAGGGAAAAAAACAAAGTTCAAAGGGCTAAAGTGAAAAAGAGGAAAAGTGCATGCCCATGCCCTACAACGGTCAGTGGTATTCATGAGAATTACCACGGTAGTTTCTAGTTTTTGGGTATACGGGGAACAATCTCCCAAAATGGACAATTGTAGATGGATCCATGAAGGACGTCAACGTACTTTGAGGTTTTCCCCCATAAATTTTACATTTTTTCAAAACCAAACCCTAAGAAAAATCATCGACCATTGTTGTCGATCAAAAGAAAGGAAGAAACAAATGTGAATACTTTCAGGGGTTTGTGTTCTCGAGTCTCAGGAACATTGTACTGAGTAGGACGAGGAACCTATTCTCTAGATTGATGAGCAACATGATCTTCATCAGAATCTAGAAATCCTCCTTGGGTTCTCTAGATGTTGATGTTATTGAAGAGGTGAATCTGATCTATTTCAAAAGTCTTTCCCATCTGTAGAGAAGTACTAGCCTTACATGCAACATTCATCGTTTCATTTTTCTTTGGTGCACACCTAATATTGCTCTCTCTCTTTTTCATGCGAATATCCTTGTCTAGTGACCTTGTACATCGACGTGGATAAAGGGCTTGGCCTTCAACATTCTGATGGCTATGGCTGATCCATCACGTGACCGACACAAAGAGAGGAAACATGAAATGCATGCACGAGACCGATAGAGGAAACATGGAATGCTGATTTTTGAAAATCCACTTGTCTATAACTGTCACTTCCACATCAAAAATCTACTTATGGCACATGCAGATAATCTCAAACTTATTGAAATTTTGTTTATCTCTAATACGCGCTTGATCTCTCTCTCTCTTTGTCATACAAATATCCTTGTCCAATGATCTTGTGCGTCGATGTGGATAAAGGGCTTTGCCTTTAACATTTTAATGGTGGCTGATCCATCACATGACCGATAGAGAGAGGAAACATGGAATGCATGCACGATACTGAGAGAGTAAATGTGGAATGTCAATTTTCAAAAATCCACTTGTTTGTAACTGTCGCCGTCACATTGAAAATCTACTTATGGTGCATGCGGACTATCTCAAACTTATTGAAATTTTGTTTGTCTCTGGTGCGCGTCTGATCTCACTCTCTCTTTTCACCATGTGAATATCTTTGTCCAATGGTTTTGTGCATTGACGTGGATCGAGGGTTTTCCCTTCAACATTCTAATGACTATGACC
Organism: Taxus chinensis; assembly: GCA_019776745.2. Taxonomy (NCBI): domain Eukaryota; kingdom Viridiplantae; phylum Streptophyta; class Pinopsida; order Cupressales; family Taxaceae; genus Taxus; species Taxus chinensis. The sequence continues at coordinate 140,168,937 of CM034157.1, forward strand.
GATTCATCACGTGACTGACATAGAGAGAGGAAACATGAAATGCACGCACGAGACCGAGAGAGGAAATGTGGAATGCCAATTTTCAAAAATCCACTTGTATGTAACTATCACCGCCACATCGAAAATCTACTTGTAGCACATGCGGATCATCTCAAACTTATTGAATTTAATAAATATTAATAAAAATCTATTGGACACTGCATTGAACTCACATAATTTCCTAACATTAACATGTCAATGTAGACCAAAAAATTTATATAAAACCTAAAAATCCTTTATATAAAATAATTACGTCGATAGGCATTCCCTTTTACAGCCAATCACCAGACTTCTGACATGGTAATAAAAAATTGACAGTTTGGGTTTGTTTAGCAGTGCATATGATGAAGTACGGTTTTATTTCGACCGTCGGTTTCTAACACTTCAGTGGGGCTACATAAATCATGCAAGACACAAAAATGACAGGTCTGTAAGGCTGCGTGGGATTCTTTATTAGGAAATCTAGCCATTAATTCTCTAAATTATTGAGGGAATTTTTAGATCTGAGAATGATTTTAAAACGTCTATGCCCTCCCAGAAAAAAATTTGAAACTAAGAGAAGTGGGAATAATTTAGTTCTCTAGCCATTGGTTCCTTTATATACAATTTTACAACTCTTCACCCAAGTTGGTCATCCAGTTATTGGATTTCTATTGAAATCAAGCTCAAATATTCAATCCTACCTACATCCAAATGACAAACACTCACAACCACAGTGCAAGTCAAGTAGTCAGTACATAGGTTGCAATATAACAACAATGGAATCAAACACCTCTTCTCCGATCAACCATCAACCATCTCCACTCACAGAACCTACAAAACACCAAGTAAGTACTATGATTTTAATCATTTGTGCTTAATCCATTATAGATCTCTTTCTTCTTTCAGTATTTCATTTCTTTTGTTACCCGTATAACACCTTCTTCCCACCAATCCACTATTCAACCACCTCAATCCTTTTCATCCTTATCAACCTCCTTTTTAGTATTCCGGAGTCTTCTCACCCATATTATGACCCCAACTATGTCACCCTCACTCTCTTTGCAATCACAGAGAGCCTAAAAAACTCATTTTAAAATTTTTATCACCTATTTCCCCTACCGACGTTAGTTCCCTGACCACCGTCAGTTTCATACTCATACTAACATCGGTTACCTGACTGATACCGGTCTCTGTGTAATTTTATATTCTCAGACGTAGAAGCTTCCTACTCACCCAAAACTAACCCAAACCTCAACTAATTAACCTCAGACCCTACCAGACCTTTGACAGACCTGAACAAACCTTGGTTCTAATTAGATTTAGTGTTTCCTTTTGTATTTAGCATTGAATCTAGTGTATTGTGTGTATGAGAAGCCTAAATCATTACACTACAATAAGAATTATTTATTTCATTTTCTTAGTCACATTAAATTGTTATTAAATAGTGGATTGATAACCTCTCTAGGAAGCACCACACTTCCTGAATCTAGCATACGCTAGGAAGTCCACTGTCATATGCTATTTAACACTCTTTTGTGGTCTTGTTTTGTATTTATAGGTAGTCCTTCCCAGACAAGCAAAAGTTCTTTACATTCATCTTGGACAACGTCAACAACACACACATTCTACCTTCCACCTTTGCTTCATAGGTATTCCTCCTTAATCATTTACCTTCTATCCGTTTCATCCTAGAAAGCTTAAAATTATTGGTGAAACATTTTGGCACGCCCGATGGGAGCCCATTTGGGTTCTTTTTGCATTGTTCATTCTTACGGAATAATTGTGTGTCTATTTCCTTTTGAAAGAGTTCACATTAAACTTTCTCCCTGGGAAAATTCTTCCTCTTCTGCTTGTCTCAGTGAAACTCGTACTTTGTATTAAAAGGAACACTTCTTTTTATTCTATATTACATTAGTGAAAGACATACTCTTTCTTATTCATCATTTATCTCATCGAATTTCATTGTGGATTTGGGTCTAAAACCTTTGCATCTCATTTCTGCCTACTGCATTTTAGCTCATTTAAATTGTGGGCAACCTATATGCTAGAAGTCATGACCAATTGATGGTTGGAAAATTGAATTGTAGTTCACTTTGTGCACACACATCCCAAACCAAACCACTTTAATAAATAATACATTTCTTAAACATCTTCTCTCTTGGTATTTACCGTTAACAACTAATAGTTGGATTAGCAGCGGAGCCAGCTGGTGTTCTGGCCAGTCATCATATTAGAGTTGTACCACATGTACCAAAAGGTATATTAGGTCTCTTTATCCACAAAATACTTGAAACCAGCCATAAACTACTTATAGGGCACCTTCGGTAACCAAAAACTCCATTCTACTTACAATCAGTCCTAAATCACATAAGCCACAACATAAATCTACAACATAGGATTTCGTGTTTGTTAGATTTTTCTTGATTTGTATTTTGAGGTGTGAGTTCATATTTTTATATTTTTCTATCCCTACATACTCCACATCATTTTTGGTGTAGTCCGACTGTTTCTAAGTGTATTAGGTTATATCATTGATATACTCATAATTTTGAGTTAGCCTTTTATTTGATCAAAATCACCAAAATTCCCTTTTTCATCTCTTCACATATTTCACAATAACTGGTATTGCTCCAGTGACCGCCATTAGTTAAATCATCCTACCATCATCGGTTGACTGAATGCTATTGGTTTTGTGATTTTTGGTCATTTCTGCCAAAATAACATTCAATCTTCATTTTCTGTTCTTTTTGTGACTTGTTCTATCACCTTATCATATTTTCTGTGTTTTGTTATCACCTACAAAGTTTAGATCCATCTCATCTATACCTTTTCATCTCCAAATTTTAATTTGTTAATTCATTCACAATAGCTTGTATCAGTCTAGCAACTTCCATCGATTTACTGACCATTGTCGGTTCCTTTCTATTTTGGTCACTTAACTAAAACAGTGTTCAAATCACTTTCATCACTTGTTGTGACTTCCTTTATCACTCCACTACATTTCTAGGTCTTTGATATCACCTTCAAAACCCAGTTTCACCTGATATTCACCATTTATCATCAAGTTTTTAAATCTTTCAATTTTCCACCAGTAACCAACATCGGTTCATTGATTGACATCGGATGTGCATCCTGTACCAGAATTGGTTACCTGAAACTAGATGTCGGTATCTTTGTGTTTTGGTTTTTCAATCAGAACATAATGACCTAATTTCCACCTTCCAAATCCATCATGTCTCCAAATTTCTACATTTCGGTAAATCATTCAACAGAGATCAGTTTACCAAGTCTATAATGTCATTCATATGGTTTCTGACTCATAGACAACACTAATGCTCTTGTGTTTCATGCTAGCTACCAGCCCCTCCCACCTAGCCCATCACCATCATCCATCTTCATCACCTATGGACCCCAACCAGCCTATTACCATCAGTAGCGGTGAGGACGAGTTCACAAGACTCCTTGATCAAATCACCGCCACCTTACAACATTACCTAGCTGGCTCATCCACCCGCAGATTCTTTAGGGTAGACTTATCTACAGCATGTTTGTATCCATTCCCCCTACTTTGGTACCCACCTCTACATCGGCTACTACTAGTACATCATTACCTGCGCCTGCCTCATCGTACCTGTGGTTTCTTAGCTTTACCCCACATTATTGGTATCTGTCACATCTATGACAAATATTGTGCCCTTGATGTCTGTCACTTCTACGACATCCACCATGCCCTCATCTACTGACCTTAGTCATAGGTCTACCTACGTCATCCAACTACCCATATACGTGTCACTTCCCAGCCACCCCTGGTGTCGACAGCCCACACTCCCTTCCAAAACCTTATGCTCTCCATTCTGTGGTCTCTTCCATCGATTTCGACACGAGAGTCTTTATGTCCACCCAACCTACTTACACCTATCATAAAAAACAACCTATTTCATCTATCGCTTATCCTTGGTATTTTCCCGTGACAACCATCCCATCATATATTCCCCCATCACAACCTTCATACTTGGTACCCACCACATACTGGAGTGTCATCCACATCATACCCATCTTACATCCCCCCTTATACTGCACAGGGGGTGCTCCGTCATCACAACCTACAAATGATCTCATTAAAATGATGATGGACAAGATGAAGACATTAGAAGCATTTGTCTTCAGCTCATGTAACTCTTTGAAATACGATTGAGATTTGCAACGATCCTATTCACTTTTCTATTCTGATTCGTCCATACCCTACGCATTGGGAAATGCCAAAATTCAACTGATTCAATAGCAAAGAAGACCCACAACATACATTTGCAGTCTTTTAAACATGTGTGTTATCTCATCGCTCATGATGACACTTTATGCTCTTGTGAACATTCCCAATGTCCTTGACGGTGACCTGACTTTAGATTGGTATAGTGCTCTACCCAGGCACTCCATATTTTCATTTAATCAGGTAGCTCAAGGCTTTCTAGACCACTTTTTTATCAACATTGTCAAGAAGGTCATAATGACTGACTTGTACATGACATGCCAGTACAAGGATGAGTCTATTGCAACCTTTGTCACTCATTAGCATGACTTGATTAACCAACTCACATTCCAACTGCCTCAAACCAAGTTAATAGATTTGTTCACCCAAGCTTATGTAAGACACATCTCACCAAATCTCCAAGTCCAAACTTTACACGCATTCAATGAGGCATTCACAATGGCCCACAAACTTGAAATCCACGTTATTGAGGAGAAGAAAGTTACAATTGCGTAACAAAAATGCTCCTTTCAAAACCAATGATTCTTCTCCTTTGTACAAACCATAAAATAATTATTACAAAGAAAAAGGATCTACTAACACAGTGGTTTTAAAACCTGGCCCTTCTCATCCATCCAACCAATCAAATCCTTCTTCTAATCTTTCTCCTATTCAGACTTTCCAATTCAAGCGGGAAAAATGAAAATATACTCCCATAAGAGAACCTTACTCCTTAGTTTTGGAAAATCTTATAAATGCTGGAGCCATAACTCTTCCACCCATCAAACCACATACTGATGACCCTTTTTGACCCTTCCCATCTTGTGTGTGCATGGTATAAAGAGAACGATTATTGTAATTATCACCATGTTACAGGTCATAGTGACGGTAATTGCATAACTTTCAAAAACATCATCCAGAAAATGTTAGATAATGGAGATATCGTCTTGGATAACCCCAATGCACTAGCTAACCAAAACCTTCACATCTTCAAGAAACCATTTCTGAATCATACCCCATCATCTAACCAAGCCGGTGAAACCTCAAACAATGATAACAATGTTAGCGAGGTTCATGCCATTTTTGATATCATACTGGCTCCTTCCACTCAGTTTCCTTCCATTTGAATTGTCGACGAAATTCTTGAATGAGCTCCTTCATCCACAGAAGGAACTGTTTCATCCACTTCTCTATCCACAGAGGATTCCACCTTATCATATCCTCTACCCACAGAGGAGTCGATCTCATCTACATATGCATCTACCCCACTCACCTCCCTACCTATTGAGAAACCCACATTACTTACTCTTCTACCCAAGGAAGAACCTAAATTAATTTCCACTTCATTGAAGGATGGGCCTATACAATCAAACTTGTCTCCTCCTCTGCCCATGGAGGTCCCTCTCGTGGCATCTTTTCCTGTTGGCAACAATTACTCACTAGATTTTAAAGACCCTGTCAATCTGTTATCATCTCTTTTACCCACAGAGTCTGAAGCCAAACATTTCTCTATCTCATAGAAATTATTTGTAGGGATCAATACTAAATTAACATCATCCCCCTCCACTTCGGTGCCGTTCTCACATTTGGTTGACCACTTGGATTATGTTGAAAATTCCATGGTTTGTGGATGCCTTTGACTCCCCATCTAAACTCAAATGAAAATGTTGTCTTCTGACACTTCCACGATCTATCCAAGGGTGTTTAAGACAACCAAACCCACCATGCCCATGCCAAATTTAGTCACCTCTTCCTCCATCACCCTCACCCACACCTAAACCATTACCATCCACTAAACTTTATCCTATGCCTAAACCCCTACCTATGCACCCATGCCTTCAACTTGTGCCCAAATCCATTACCACATTGGAGAGTTATGTCGACATCAAGCCTAGTCCATCCTCCTGTCAAACTAGATTTAGCTATATCCTTGAAAGCCATCACTAAAACTATTCCCCCACTTAAGAGGAAGACCTAACCTCTTAGGCTGTATACACGAGATTGACCCACTACCCCTATGTCACCTTCACCACTTCCATCTATCCTAGGTCTATACTCATCAACCTTGGTTAAGAAAATACCTACCCGAGGTAAACCAAAAACACAACAACCCACCTCTTCATCATGATATTCTGTTCTACCAAAATTACCTACATAACCTATGCCTACATCATTACCTACACGCTTTCTACCTCCCATACCTACACCACTTCCTATATCCTCATCATTACCCATGTCATTCCCTTCTCTTCCACCAATCCATTCCACATTTCCTCCTAGCACAATCTTCACCGCACCTCCATTATCACCTTGGATAACCCACCCCCTTCTTTCGTCTACCTTTCCCTTCTACATTCATGCACGCTTACTTCTACACCTTTACCCAAGAAGGTTCAATCCAAACCCAAAGCCCCACTACCTCTTAATGAGGTAGTTAAACCTACACCACCTCCAACAATCATCTCACCAACTACACCTTTACCGAAGAAGGTAACCAAAATCTAAAACCGTGTTATCTACCAAACAGGTAGTCACACTTACCCAACCTCCAATTCTACCCTTAGGTCACATCTCTCCTACCGATAGGTCACCCAAACCTTCCATCTAGACCTACACTCACTTCACATTGTGATTCCATTGGAAGGGTCTTACACCAAAATTCCAATATTTTAGAAACCTCCATCATCACATTGCCACCTCTTAATCCTTACAACCCAATCAAACCTAAACCAGAGGGGTTCGACAATGATAAGATTTGTGACTACCATCATATGCCATGACATGATGTTGAAAACTATAAGGCGCTTAGGAATATTATTCTTCAATTATGTTCTCTGGAAGAGCTCTTGGAAGAAGATGATCTTTTGGATAAAGTTCCCATTCCACCTTCATCCTATCACTACACAGCCTCGCCCCATACTATTCAGCAACCTCCATCTCCACCTCCATAACCCTTTTACCCTCCTCCAACATTTGAGATCAGCATGGTCTGCATCAGAGAATTAGCCCAAACTCCTCCAAAATTCCAGTGTGCCATACTCCTTTCACAAGACTCTTTTCATTCACCACTTTTTTCCCCATCCTGCCGCTAAACCTTTCATGACACACCTTCTTCTTCACCTCAGATCCTTAATATGGTTCAAGTTTCCACTCAGAGCTAGAAGGACAAAAGGTAAGAGAAGAAAGACAACCAGCTCTGATCTACTACATTTACCTAACATTCCATATTCTACACCTACATGCCAAAATCACCATCCATGGACCCGCTATACCCCATTTCTGATAGAGTTTCACATCATACCATGATCAAACAACTTTACCAATCACCCCTGAAAATGTCTCAATACAACCTTATCCAAACCTCTAATTCTCATCGTTAGGAACTCATTGAGGTCTTGCAATCCATTGAGGTTCCACCTAATGAACCTACACATGTTACCTCCATTGTCACTCCTCATCACGTTGCCTCTCTCACCACTTCACCCCCTTCCTCTGCTCCCACTACCACTCATGAAGTAGCCACTCTCAGTTTCTCTAAAGATGAGATTGTACCTCTCTAAGTGGATGATCTTGAGCCTTCCCTGTTCATATTTATTTATATTGAGAATACACGCATCTGACATGTTATGATTGATGTGGGTGCTAATATAAACATTATCTCCTACCATGCGTATCAACAAATGCACATCCAATCCAATTGCACAAATAATAACCCATTTATGATGTGTTCATTTAACGATGCTATAGCTTCCACCCTTAGCACTATCATTCTCCACATCTGCATGGCCCCCCAGACTATTCCTAAATTATTCTATGTATTGGAGGGGGAATTCCAATATAATCTACTACTTGACCAACCTTGGATTTGTGCCATGGGTTGTGTTCCTTCAACCTTACATTGATGCTTAAAATTTGAACATGAAGGAAACAACTACACCATTCCGAAAAATCCTTCCCCCTTCAAAACCTGTAACATGCTCTACTGACCTAACAATGTCCTTATCCCTGTTAAGGAATCTACCACCACTACCACATGTCTTCTTCAGCCACTATCCCATCTACCACCACTGCCACTGCTTCTTCTTAACCTGATACCTCATCCACCATTTTTGACGCTACATTTTACACAACCAACTCTGCTATTCCCATTGCTTATGTAATTTCTGTATTTGGCCCATCAGCTGACCCATATACTTTGCCAATACCTGATGTTTCTTCTTCTCACGCTTTTGGCGATTCTTCCATTCCTGTTACCCAAATTCCAAGTTTTGATCCCTTAGTAGATGTTTTTAAACACCTCACTTTGGGTGAGTACTGCCTCTATAATTTCAACACTTTCCTTACTTCTCAAGAGTACAAAGTCCTCCATCAACAATGAAATTACAATCATCAGGTAGTTGAGGTCTTTCCATATGGTCCACATCATCTTTGCACTAATTTGATGTATGGGGACTTGATGATTCTTCACATACTCCAGAACCACCTACCCAAACTAGTTCGTTGTCATCAGATTTCCAATACCTCACCAATCATCACTTCACCCACACATTGCTCCATCGCTGTGCATGGAAAGGCTTTGGATTTGGTGTCTATGAATAAGGCATTCACACAGTCATTTCCCGCACAACCTGGAAACACAAAGATCACCGTGGTCTTGGATTTTCTGAAGAGAATTCCTCTAAGAAATCCCATATCAATCTCGTAGAGGAAGATACACCTTCTCCACCTCCACCAACTTCACTACCTTCACCTATGGATTCTATGGATCTAGAATCCATTCCTCCTAACTTTTTTTTGTGAACACTGTTTCCTTAATACCTCTGACCTATCACTGCAATGGTGAGGCTCCCTCTTATCTTCCCTTCCTCTATCCTGATATGATCGATAATGACATGCCTTCTATCAAAGTCATTCAATGTCAGGACAATGATTCCATTCTCACCAATTTAGGTGTGGAGGATTCTTATATTCACTGGTCGTTACCTTTTGAAATGCAAACCATGTTGAATGAATCGACTATCAAAATCAACATTCATAATCAGGATGAACCACATATTCTAAATAGAGGTTAATCTTTAGATGTTGCTGAATAGGAAGCTTTGGCCACTTTCCTCCAAGATCATAACGCTGATTTTGATTTGTCTTGCAATGATATGCCCATTATTTACCTGAATATCATGCTTCACAATATCGTAACCATTCCTGATGCCAAACCCATGAAATAGAAGTTGTGAAAAAAGAATCCTCATAGTGCCCTTCTTGTGAAAGAATAAATCCAATGCCTCCTTTCTATTTCCTTCATTCTATACATTGATTATCCCCAATGGATTTCTAACATCATTCTTGTCACTAAAGCGATAGGGGGACTCTGCATTTGCATGGATTTTCATAACCTTAACTTAGCTTTCCCTAAGGATGATTTTTCTCTACCTAGTATTGACTAACTAGTTGATGTCACCGCCGACCATGAGATGTTGTCATTCATGGAAGGTTTATCGGGTTATAACCAAATACTACTCGCACAGGAAGATCAACACAAAAATGCCTTCATCACCCCCTGGGGGACCTTATTCTATCATGTTATGACTTTTGGCCTTAAAAACGTTGGTGCTACATACAAATGTGTTATGACCTATATATTTTATGTCATCATGCATAACATATTGGAATATTATGTCAAGGATCTTCTTGCCAAATCCAAACAGTGGGTAAAACACATTGTAGTCCTTAAGGTTATGTTTAACTGCCTCATCCAATACTGCATTCACCTTCAACCAAAGATGTGTGTCTTCATTTTTCTCTCAGGAAAGCTCCTTGGTTTCATCATTTATTATCATGGAATTGAAGTTGATCCCATGAAAATCAAGGTTATTCTCAAGATGCCTCCACCTACTAATCTTCGTCAACTTCATAGTTTTCAAGACAAGTTACAATCTATTCGTAGCTTTATTTTCCAGCTTTCCGACCGCTACCATCCATTTCATCATCTTCTGAAAAAGGATGTCTCCTTCAAATGGGATGATGAATGTCATAGATCTTCAAAGGAGGAAGATTTCATTGAGGTGACTGATAAAGGGGGTCTTGTGGAGAAAGGGAATGATTCTTATAAGGTCTAAATTCCTAAATTCCTAAAAACTAAGAGAAGTGGGAATAATTTAGTTGTCTTTAATTCCCTCGGAAATATAACTTCTCTTAGGATTCTCTTAATTTATATCCAGATCCTTATTGATTTAAATTATTTATTTGTAATTAGAACTAAATAAAATCCTTCCAGGTATTCTTGCCCTGTAGTTTTCCATAGAGTTTGTTTTGTACTATATGTACCATCAGATTCAAAATGGTTGATGGCTTAGATTTTAACTTTAGGTTATGTTCCCTTATTTATAGGCATCATTATTGTCATTTCTCATGTATATTATCAAATAGTTTGTGTCTGTGCTCGCATACTTGCCCCTCAAAGGTTAATGACTCCACTTGGAGGTCATAATTGGAGCATTGGATTACTAGGAGCATCAAGAATAAGAGCTGATGAGTTAGTGAGGTCTACCCCAGTCTTCGGAGTTGCCAACGTTGGTCTACTTAGGTCTTCAATCTATCCCTCTTGTGATCAGTGCACAAAAAGCTCTCATAAGGTGCTATTAACCAAGGAGGGAGATAAACATGTTGACAATGTCCTCGTGAAGTTAAGTATCTATAATCCTAAACTCTTTCTTTTATTTGGTTTGATTGATTATTCTGATGTATTGTGCATTAGACTAGGATATTGTAGCATATCTTTGCCTACTTCATTCTTGCTTTCTTTATAGAATATGCTCACCGCCAAATGGCATTACAACCCTTAGTTTAGGATTAGCTCTCGGTTTATTACCATCACCCTTGCTTACAACCCTTAGGACTCGAGTTAGAGTCCATAATCCATATTATTGGTATAGGCTTTGGAACCCTATACCTGATATTGAGTGTGGATTGCTCTTTACTAGATCTATTTGCAATCATCGTATCTTCACACCGTATATCTTTCCTGTTGGTTCTAGTATTGTCTTCTACTTATATTCTATATTAGAGAAGAGTATCGTTATATTGACCATCATAGCTTACATACATCATGGTGAACCCGATGTGAATCGTACACCAACCTTCTAATTCAATCTTATTCACATTTTTTCTTTTCTTTTCCTAGCTTCTTAGCATTATCAATTGTCAAGCATACTTTGCTTGCCAAAACTGTTTTCTTCTCGCTTTAAAACTCTTAGAGGCTACCTCTCTCTTCCTACCGTAGAATATCGAAGAACTCCATATGGATTCCCTTTCACGAATCCCAATCCTATGTTTATTGCATTATGGTTGCTTCTAATTCTAAGAAACTGCTACTAATGTCTCTTCTAGGATTGCCACTGGATTTCAACTTAGTCACACTTTAATTCCCGAGGAATTAGAGCATGAAGGTGAACAAGAGGATTATTTTGATTTCACACGTAAAATGCAAGAATTCCTTGACGTTTATCTTGAATATGTTGGCAAAACACTTGAAAATATTCAAGGATGAATGGAAGTACTTTAAAACAGTCTCCACACTCTCCCTAACACCAATCTATTTTCAACCATTGGGGAAAGCTATAACAGGACTTGCCCTATCTTTTCATCATCTACACTTCTCTCATCTTCAACCATGGTGGGTGCTACTTTTAACAATGCACCTCCTCAATCAAACTTTGCTAATCACTCCCCCAGATTCTACATAAATGATCATGCAAGTGTTGGACTGAATGGAAAACATGCAAGCATCTAGCAACAACCAATTCATGGAAATGCAAGCCAACTTGTCTCAAATGACTAGTAGACCACATCATATTATTGGGGTGCGCCAAATCAATGTCCCCTATCATCCCCCCTTGTTGATAATCATGGGAACTCAATCCCACAACCACCCTTCCATAACAAAGTGCTTCAATCATTACAAAATGAGCCTGCAACACCTTATATCGCTGCTGTGGACATTGGGGGAGTAACCCAACCATAACTTATGGAAGATCAACCAATCCCACTCTTCATCGTAATGCTTTTGGAAACCTTTACAAGGACACTAGATTGGTATCATCAAAAGCCTAACTTAATTCAAACTATGAATGCTACCAATGTCTTAGCTAAAACCCTTATGGGGATGCTATAGATGGGTACCACCAACATAAGCCCGTAATTTTGCCAATTGTCGAAGCTAAAAGGTTTGGATTGACAACCTTAGTTCAAGAATTTCACTATCATGACTTAGTGAAAAATAACATGAGTAACTTCTTCATTGTAAACAATCTGAAAATGAGATGGCTTAAGCATTCATCAAACAATGGAAATCCTTTTCCAACAAAGCAATACATAATATGACTAATGATAACCTCTTTCAGCTATTTCTCACTACCTTATAGCCTCGTTTTCAATACAAGGTCAAGTGCTCTTCATCAAATTTGGAAGAAGCCCTCAAACAAGCAAAGAGATAGGATTATCTCATGAGAGAATTCAAAACATTTTGACCTCAACCTAAGCAACAAACTCTCTTAAATGTGACTAATCACGATGCCACGTAACGAATCACAAATGCCACTAATCATGAAGTTTCTTCTCACAAAGCATTCATAATCAAGAGTGTTGCTTCCCAATATGACAACCACTTTTCTACTCTCCAATATCGACAATCAATGCCTACCTCCCACAAGGAGATCCTGATGTCTACCTTATCAACCTAAGGCCATGGACCACTTCTCAACCTATCCCCCAATGGTACAATCACCAAGGGAAGATAATGAGGCCATGGTAGCAAAAAACATAGAACAACAAAATTGACATGATGTTGCTCATAAGACCAATGCCCAGTTGGTTATTTATAGGCATATCCTTTGCCTAAACACCCGAAGGGCTATATATCAAAATCAACCTGTCCAATGATAATCAAAATTGCAACCCCTTTAGGCAATGCTATTGAAAACCACTTTTATTGGTCCCATAATAATGGGGTCAAAAGAAGAAAATTAGTTCACATGCATGGAATGAAACCTAAGTAATTGCATGCATTGATTCCACATGCGAAACAACCTCAATCATGAGGCCTACTGTATAAGGTCACACTGATACGATGAGGCCAAGGCAGCTAGAAATCCTTCAATTTGAAAAAAGTCCTCCTAACGAAATTGATGTCGATTCAGATTGAAGCCTATTGGGCCAATGCTTGGATCTATATAGTAATCCATAAAAAGAATCTAATGACAAAATACGACCAGACCATGGCCAGAAAGATTGATGCATCTATCTAGGGAGAGGCGGCCGTTGGAATAGCCGATGGTTTATGAATCATGTGCACAAAATGTAAAATCCATGTGCCAACCTGATTTCTTAAACACTGATGTGGTATAATTTTTATCCAGAATCATTCGGATTTAAGACCAATATTGTACAACCTTTCTTTTTTTACAGGTACTAGAACTTTATCAATATATTTGCCCATAGACATAAATATAATTGACTTGGCAAGATTTCGGTGAAGCCTTATCTTTTCATTCTTTTAACCATCCCTCTAGTTCTATATACTCAACATTATAGTTGTCATGGGCCAAGTAATAGCTACAAAATGTATCCCCAATGAGATTGAAAAATGTTGGGGATAGCTATTTTTCTAGTAGATTCTCACATCTCAAGCGCCTACAACCTCACTAATATTAGCAACATGACCATGCTGAATACTTTGGAAAAGTCATTATCATCACTAAAGTGTTATGAATTTATGCATGGTTGCCACTTTGAACCCTCTATCAAGATAGAGTTCCCGCACATATGTTGAGGGCAAAATCAAATTGACTATGAAATTATCTTTAACTTATGTCAAATGATGTTCCATAGCGGTCTGATTAGAATGAGGGACCATGACTGCAAGTTTTCCTCAACCGCACAAAGCGGAAAGTAATCAAATTACCTGCGTCAAGGAATCTGCATTTGTTAGTCCTATTGCACTGCATCCTTAATTACCAATGCCTGATATTGTCGACTGAACTTCGTCTACAAGTCCCACTTAATGCTCAAAACAGATTACGTAGGCCCCAAGTAATCGTCATTTTAGGTGGTGATTTTTTGGGCGCCAATATTCAAGCCCAACCTCATTCCTGGCAAGTCACTTTCTAAAATCTTTTGACTAAGAACTCCTCAGGATAGGCAAACCATGGTAACATACACCCTAGTTTAGACGTGTTTGGGATCGAATCAAGGAACTCTCAAATTTTCGAAGTCAAATCCCCTTTCTTGAACTAATGAGAACAGCCCAATTATCATTGCAATCATTTGATAAAGGTGCTCTTTGACATAAATATCCTTCAACCACAAACTTTGGAGCCAAGAGGCTCCTTTGCACATGGTTCAGATCAGAGCATTCTACAGAAATGCGAAAGATTTATCTATTCAAACCTCTTAAACCAATGATGAAGCATTATCACCTCAATTTCCAATTCTAATCTATGATTTTGCGAACGAACCTTTTGTTTCATGTGCTGAATGACCCTCCTATCTTCATTTCAATCAAGATCGTTAATGTGACAAATCAAAAGAGCTCTCGCATACAAAAGATTTGGTGCAAAATGTGTTGTTTCTCTTCGAGCTCATCAAATTTATTAGGTTATTCAATCAGATAATCTAAAATCAACCCACAACACATGAGTCAAGTGTTATGACTGAAGGCAAATGTCCCCGATGGGGATGTATTTGGTTGCCCATCATACCTTACCTCCTCAAACCACGTTAGAGTGAAAGTTATGATTTTCAACTTTCCTCTATCATACAACATTTTTTTCGCTAACCATGGACACATTGGATGCATGTCATCGCTTCATCCGCATGTCAATGCATCAAATTCCCTTACCCAGGCACTCACCACCATTTATAAAATTCAAGGTGACACAAACCCTTGGAACTTTGAAAAATTTCAATGAAGAGGCATCTTTAAAATCCATACTCTCAAGGAGCTCCCATGTGTTCTCTTTCAAGAGTGCCAAAGCTTCAATTACCTGGTCAACACCATCCAAGGATATAGGGGTCATCCTTAACTAGTGGGAATGAATCCACCTAACCTCCTTGATTTAAAGGATGATGAGCATGATGAGATCAACCTTAGAATCAAAACTTTTGATATTTTCGATTCTATTGTTGCCTAGTTTTACTCTTCTGTGCAGCCTTGATTGTGCAAGAAAATAGTTGATTCAATCCCCATCACCATATCTATCATTAGACCTCCTAAGGCGGTTTCTTCTCCTCCTGATGAAACCATAATAGAATTGCTTAATATCAATCTTACTAACCCCGAATACGATTACAGATATTCGTTGGGTGGTCCCTTTTTGTTTGGTTGTGCCCAAGCTAAGAACACAGAAATCCTACAATATAAAAAGTCTTTACTATCAACCTTTGATGATAGTAAATTAGACGAGTTGAGGCTCTTCATTAGTGCTCCACCTCAACATTACAAATGCCTTTCTCGACTATGACCTAGTGGAAGATGACACGATGGATGATGACTTATTCACCCTTTCTCAACCAATGCTTGAACCACCAATGCATTGGCTCCTTTAGTTAAGCCTTGAGACTTGAAACAACTTTGGAACCTTTACCTCCACCTCCTAATACTATTACAACCTCACCTCACCCATTGTCACATCAAGTATAGCCTCACCTATTGACGTTGTACTGTTTTGCATGTGGCACGATATGTTTGATCAATCTATTGAGCTTATTGGAAACACATGAATCACCTTGAATCAAAAGTGCATGAAGAATAGAACCAACGATGTACCTGTCATGTCCCTTCTCCACAACATTGCTCACTTCATGGTATTTACTCCCATCTTGATGTAATTTGTTTAGTATTTAGATAAAATTTTCAACCATTGTTACCTTCTTTCCTTAGAGCCAAGGACTTGGTTTCCCTCCCTACACATTCTACTTAGGTTCCCAATCACGAGGAACTCCCACCATTATCCACACACTTGAGACAAGCTGAGGATAAACCTCCTTTTTTTCACCATTTTCGTATTGAGGCACAACCTTTGTTCTTCCCACTCTACCTCCTTCTATGGACTGACATTTTCCACAAGGTTCTCTCTCGAATCTCTGTGATGGTGGAGGAGGCAATGCTAGCAACAAGTAATAAAATACGTTAGAAAATCTCAAAGGTCCTTAAAGTTGTTGAGGATACTATGATCCGTACGAGATATAATATACAAAGACAATTTTATGATCTAATAGAAAATATTTGTAGTACCATTGCATGCCCTCTATGAGTTCATTATTTACTTGTACATACTTTCATACATGTGTAAGATAAAAGAATAAAGAAAGGTTAGAAATACTTACTTGTAGCAAGAGTGTGACTACTAATGCATTATCCTACCCAGAGATAACAACATTGAGAGATAATCACTATGGGTGGAGAAGGGGGGCCCAACAAGAAGATCTCCAGTCCTTACTATGGTGACACAAATGTAAAAGAGGTAATCTCCAACACTCTTAAGTCCAACAAGTAGGTGCAAAATAGTGCAAAAATATGTGAGCTATAAGTTCCTTCATTTGTAGTCAAAATGATTATTTGGTGGTGGTTTGACAAAAAGGTGATGGGGTATATATACCTGGCACCCTGGCAAAACCAAACCGGACACCATCGCCTGTGGGGGAACCCTAATATCAAAGGGTGAAAAACTTGTGAGATTGATCCGTAAGCTTCAAACTTGGAAACTTACAAACCACAACTTTATTGTTTTTCTACTTCAAATTATGAAAATGACAGATTGTAAATTAATGGTGAGTAAAATTGAACTTAGAATGAATTTTGCAGCAATGGAATAACAAATCAAACACCAAATTTATCCTAGAAACCCCCAAATTGAGGGAAAACTAGCCGGGAAGGGAAAGTGCTCTTTCTTCCCAAATTTTATTTGCCAATATGAATGAATACAAATTACAACAAGAGGAAAGGAAGTAAAACAATGTACACACTCCCTCTCTTTACTTGGCTGCTCTGTTTCTACACAGTTCTTCTACAAAATCAACTTTAGCTCCAATGGTTTCTTACTCACTTCTTGCATTAAGACTTCGAACATGACCCTAACCATCTTTAGAGAATTCTGAAGATGAACCAAATAAGGAATAAGAACAACCAAAGTTGTTGATTATTGAGAGGGAAGAACCCATTGAAGCTTTAGAAACCCTCATTTCCATTTCCAAAGTAAATATCTTAACTGATTTTAAGAACATTAGTGTGAAGACATCACAGTTTGATGAAATTTTGAAGCATGAACCTAGGGAAATTAGGGAGCATGAGTCACTAGGTAAAATCTCTCTAATATTTAATATTATTTCATTAGTTTCTAATGGATGCTTGCGGAAAATTGTTGAAAATAAATTATATTTACATAAGGGAAAAGAGGATGATATTACATAAGGGTATGTTCATGATTGAAATTCACTTCCAGTTCCTCATGGTTACTTTCAATTCGCTAGAAATTTCCAAATAGTAGTCATGAATGGGAAAATTGAGGGAGTGTATCACCTTGGAGTGAGTTTTGGAGATGTTTGAAACAAGTACCAACAAAAGAATGGTGGGATCCTTATTGGCAGCCCAAGGTATGATGAAAAAAATCACATTTTATTTCCTCTTATGCCACTACCAAACTTGTGTCACTATGGGTAGCTTGTTGTTAAGAAATATCACATGTCATGTTTGATGTCTGGTAATATAGTTGGTGATGACGTGAAGAACTTGAGGAGTAACATATGACACATATATATTTTCTTGCAAGACTATGTGAGCATTATAGTTTGGGGTTTGGTTAATTCCTTAAATTTTAAGAAAGAGGAAGTCCTTATTGAATTTAATGTTGCTACTCCCTGCATATGGTTAGGAATAAAGTTTATGGAGGATTTCTTGGAATTGTTTTATGTATTCTAACAAAGTTGTGAAGGACTTACTCCTAGAGTGTCCCTTGAAACCAAGTTATACTCTCCATGGACAAGGTGTCATGGTTTTGATTGATGGGGTTACTCATAGTTTCATTGATGAAATTTTCAGGGAAAATGTGAATTTGAAGGTGGAAGACTTTAAAGACTTCACGGTTAAGATAGCGGTTGGCTACTCCATGCTATGTAAAAGGTGTAGGAGGCAGTGCCTCAGTGACTCCTCCTTTCCCAGTGCAAAAGAAAATTTACAAATCTTTCTTGGCAATGTAATGCAGAATGTTGGGATGCAAGGGTGGGGATAGGAAGCTGCAGGAGGCTACACAGGCTCTCCAAATCTATAGTTTTCTTCTCCAAGACCTCTCACTCTCTTTTTCTCTCCTCCTACAATTTCTACGTGAATGTACAAGCTATCGAACTTGCTTTGATACCAAATGTAGATGATGAATAGGGACAAAAGCCTAGTTGATTTTGATGAAGTTGTTTCTACATCAGATTCACATATGATATGCACTGCATGCACTGCAAACTGTTAGTTGCTACTACTATTTTAATTTTTGATAATCAAAGATACTGATTACTATTCCATGTGATTGGTTCTTAGCTACTTTATGGCTGTCATGTTGATAACGTGTTTTCAATTTTTTTGATTGCTTGTCAACAAGAACATTTTACACTTATTCCATATTTTATAGAACAGGATAGGTGTCTTTTTGCAACACAAACAACCCAAACTTGTTTCGGCCTTTCCTAGGCCGTGATGGAATCATAATTTCAATCTAAGTCACAAGGTTCAACAAATTTTTTTCTCGAAGTATGGAATTAACAAAACTTGTTATATGGCATAAAAAAATTGGTCAAATTTGTGTTGTTCACATAGAGAAAAATGCAGAAAAACTCATGACAATAAAGAATAGGAAAAAATGTGAGGAAAATCCCTCAGGTCCAATAAACCCTGCATCTGTTTTTGCAAAATATGTCAAAACTATTTTCAGGCTTCAAGTCGAGCTAGGATCAAGTAGAAGGTTTTGTGAGTGGCGAACTAAGTCTTTGAACGGACACAGAGAAAATAGTTGCAACGGATTTGAACAGCACTTGGAGTTTCCTCTAGTATTTTTACTACACATATGCAAATAGGAGAAGGATGTGGTCATTAGAGTTGACGTGGTTGTGGGTATCGTCATGGCCATGGCTAGGGTTACTGCACTATCACATGAGAAATACACTCATTGCCACCTAGAGGAGGTGTACAAAATATCTGTTGCTTGGAGGAAATCTACACAGATATTTTGAAACATGAAGTGATGGAACTCAAGTCCTTACATGTCATTATATAATTAGTTACAACATGAAATTTGAAAACTAGGAAACAAATCAATCTTTGATTGGTTCATTGATTAAGAAAAAGTGTAGAACTTATTGATTAGTTGAAAACTTGTTGAATGTTTCATGAAGAACTGATTTTTAGTCGAACATGTGTTAAATCTCTCACTTGTTCTGTTAAATAATATTTGTTTTATTTTTCTACCTCTCACGTGTTGTAAATGATAGGATATAAAGGAAAGCATTGTTTCCTTGTAGCATTTAGTAAGAAGTAGTCAGAAGTAAGAAATTTGGTAAGTTATATTGGGAATTAGAGAAAATAGATCACTCTGATATTGTGTTCCTAGATGTAATTTTTTTCTACAAATCAATAAAGAAATATGATGTCTCTTATTTTGTTTTTTAGTTAAAAATTTAGGAAGGGATTAGCACCCATGTCAGGACAACTTGAGGTTTGTTAAATCACCTCTATTGTTTTATTTCATGTATATTTACTTGGGAATAATCTATTTTTTGAATCTGTAACTTTGTTTCACTAATAACATTTAGCAATAGTTTATTTTGAAGCCTGAGTTTTATTTTACTTTTAGTATTGTTATGTGATAGTTATTTCCTTTCTAACAACCTAGATTAAGTATAATTGTGCATACAACACTAGTAGTATTTCAATTCTACGCTTCCTGGTCTAATAATTAAATGAATATAAATCAATGTACATCATATTAATTTCTACAAGTTGATTTGTATCACCACCTCTTATGGTGAAAACCTTGAGTGAAGGTTCCCCTCTAGTTTCCTGATGAAAAACATGGTAAAGGCATCATTTACCCTCATGAAATGTTGGATGCTCTCCTTCAAAACCAATTGAGGATACCTCTCAAATGTTAGTTCCTTAGGAGAGATGTTTTGAGCAAGTTTCAACCCTTTGAAAGGTATCGAGCTCATGAGAGTGTACACCAAATATGAAATCATTGTGAATTTCTTTGAGACCGGTACCTGAAAAAACTAGTGGTGTAGATTGTTGCTGATGATATTTCCCCAATCAATCCTCTGCTTGTCTTCCATGATTGTGAATATGAAGAGAGCCATCTAGTCTTGAAATTCCTTTGATGTTTATTCTGCCATCACCTGACTAAGAAGAATGATTGCATCTAAATATCCTTCATGGACTTCACCATGCAGGAAAGACTTAAGCATCTATGAAGGTTTTCTTACCTATTTTAAGCATGAACCAAGTGCGAGGCCCTTGAGATATGAGTTTGTTTTAGTCCATTATTTTTTTGTAACATCCTTTGACATGATGTCCATATTGCTCCAAATTGGGATGTGCATTAAATGGGAGATGGCTCTGGGAGTAAGTACCACAATGGATGAACCATCTTATACTTGAATGGTCCTAGTCTCAAGTTCATAGATATGTGAACATGCCAAAACCATTTCCACACATTGCACTGATATTGAATGTCCTGCCTGTGTCATGTATAGTTTTCTTGTGAAAACTTATTCCTCCACTGGATCTCTTGGTCCTCCAAAAATTTAGTGTTTTAGATCCTCGCGGTCCATGTGGGTGACATTACTATCCCCCATGATTGAGTACTTAGAAGAGAGGGTTAAGACTAGTTCAATGGCTACAAAATTGAACTTTATCTTTGACATTGGCACTTCTCTGTGTTCATAATGGGAGTTTACTATTTTTACTAAATTTATATTTTCACCTCTTTGACTCCTTGGAACTCCTTCAATCATCTTTCTTATTCCTTTGAATGTCCACTGAAAACTATGCCTTTGCAAAATATTTCCTCTTTATAGACTTAGTATTTTTGGAAATAAATTCTCCCAACCTCATATTTTGATGAAATCAATTTTTTTGATATGGGTTTTTGTTCTTCTTCTTACATATGAATTTTCAGCTCAACTCGATCTCTGGAATAGGAGAAAATAAAATTCAAAATTTTGTGAGCGTGAAACTGGAGTTTTCTCATTGTAAATAATTTGGGCCGTGCATGCAATTTATTTCACTTGGGTCTTCAAGGCACCTAGAAATTTGGATGAATGCAAAAAATCCCACATCAATCAGTGCACTGGTCTTTAAGTTATGAAGATTTTCACTTCACGGGTAACGGAGTCAATTTGATGAATAATGTGCTCGTAACCTTTGAAACTTGTAGATTTTATAAATTTCTCTCTCCATAATCATGGGAGCATGTGTGAATGAATTCGAATGAAAAAATGAGGGTGGAGGAATTCTGGATTTTTTTGCCAAAGTTCCGAGTGGAAAAGGAGAGATGTGGTGGGAATGAGGAAAATGGATAAAATGGCTAAGTGTTGGTATTTATAGACATGAGAGGGTAAATGTTTCCACCCACCATGTCCCCTTTGGAATGGGATAGGGGGACACCAAAATTTCACCTTATACCTAGGGTGACACATGGCATACATGCACATGCGAGGAAAAATGAGGAAAGGGCTTAGTTTAGGCTCCTGGGGCTATTTTTTGGTCATGTGAGGAACTTGGATGAAGCATGAAAGTGGGGTGAATTTTTTTACCCCCTTGGAATGAGACAGGGGTACACCAAGAGTGTGCCTTATCCTAGTGGTGACACTTGTCATGAATGTGAAGCAAGGAGAGGGAGCTCAAAAACTAACCAAAAGTGCTTGACGAAGGTCTTCAGGGTCATATGGTGAGTCTATGAGCCTTAAGATGGGGGGGGCACATTTTAATACCCCCCTTGTCCCTTGGCAATGGGACATATGGGACATGAAAATTATGCCTCATCCTGGTGAGGACAAGTGTTAAGCATGTGAAAGTTGGAGCGGGGGCTAGAAATTTGATGAAAGGTGCTTATCGGAGCTCCCCGAGGTCATGTTGAGGATCCATGAGGATTAAGGTGGGAGGAAATTTTTTATACCCCCTTATCACCTTGGATAGAAAAAGAGGGACACCAAAATTGTGCCTTAGCCTCATGGCCACATGTATCATTGAAAATTTTGGCTAAGGATGGAGTTCATACCTTGGAGAAGAACCTTAAAATGGCACTATCGGAACTCCTGGATGAATGTTTAGGCACTTCTTTATATTATTTTGATTGGAAATATAATTTTGAGAAGGATGAGAGGGGTATAAAAGTATGATTAGGCATGAAACATTCTCAAAATTTTATTTTTTGATCAGGAATTCTAGTTGTGGTTGTGAAGAATGAGTTGTGGAAAGCAATGCATGGGTGTTGTGAAAAATATGAGATTACCACCATGTATGGATTTGAATTATCTTACCATTGATATTTTTTGACCTCAAAATAATTTTGGAGCTCCTAAAATCATCTCCCAAAGCTCATGTGCTTTTTCACAGTGCAAGCTCCTTCAGCCTCAAAAACCCACTTTTGATGAACTAGCTCTTAAACCTCTCGATATTTCCAAAATATTCCTAAATCAATTACACAACGATATTGGCTCATGAATACACCTCATTGGTGAATTTAGGGCTTTACCTTAGCTCTGAAGAATATTCACCTACTTGAGAAAGGATAAAAATAGCCATTCCCAAGCCCGCTAAAATATCCACCTTGAAAGGGATTATCTTGAAAGACTCCTTTGGACTTGTTTTCTTATTTTCCACACATGGGAAAGGGTGAGACCATAGACATAGACATTAAATAGATGGGGGATAATCCTAGCATAGGGGATGGACTGACCTAGAGAGGTATCGAGGAAGGGTTGCAATGATTTTTTTTGACATTAGGGTATAATTGTCTTATTTTCAAGTGAAATTTACCTTGGCAAAAACACAGGACAATAACTTGCTCTCACTTGGGGACTTATTATGAATAAAAAAAAGTGAGGATAGGATGAGAAATAACTCCAGAATCTCAATTAAAAAATCAGACCAGTGCTTTATCCATTGGGCTTCACAGATTCATTAACAACATATAGCTTGAAAGGAGTACACACACACATAACAAAAGGAAACACACACAACACACAAAAGGGAAAGAACATGCACAAAAAGAAAGGGAAATACATGCCTAAATCACCTATGGTACAATATGGGGGAAAACCCACTTTCACTACTTGTACAAATTTAGATATTTATCATTGTGGGGAAACTCCAACTGTGATCCATCTAGATATGATAGGTAGATGGCATTTTCTCCGCATGTTTCGTGAATCTAAAAAGGTCCGAGCCACAAATATTTAAACTTCGCATGGATTCCATTTTGTTCTCTTCGCTTGTCTCAGAGCATAACAAGGTATCCAAATTTGAACTATCAAGACTTTACTTTCTTGTCAAATAAAATTTTGACTTTCACTTAATGAGCTTTGATTCAGTCCACTAACTTGAACCTATCTTCATGAAGCTTCTCAAGAAAAAAAATTATTTTATTGATAGAATCATGATATTTTCCATCTTCTACTGCTTGTAGTAATTTAAGTGTTGACATATCCATTGTGACTTGAATCTCTATCTAAATCCTGTATAGAAATTTGAAAGGAGGCATATCAGTTGATTTCTTTAGAGTTATTATGTGCACTCACAACGCATCATAGAGCTTTTTATGCCATTCCCTTTGATTGTCATCTACTAGCTTGTGGACTATGGTCATGATTTTTTTGTTGCTTGATTTTTCCTAACCATTTCCTTATGGGTAATAGTTAGATGCATGTGTTAGAGAGATTCCATAGCTGTAGAAAAAATCAGTTAGATCCCTGGAGGAAAAATATGTGGTGTTGTCAACTACTATCTTTTAGAGGATACCAAAATGAACAATGGTATTCTCCTTGGTGAAGTTGTACACTGTTTTGGTATTGGCTTGCTTTGTTGGGATGGCCTCTACCCACTTCATGAAATAATTGGTCACCATGAGCACGTAGGTATCACCTATGCTCAAGTGAGGATTTGAAACTCCAATGAAATCTAGACCCCACTATTGTAAAGGTTCCTCAATCGCCACTACCCTAAGGGGAAGCGCAGTGAGTTGTGGTCTCCCGAAAAACCATTAACATGATTCACATTTGGAGACCCATTATTAGGCATCTTTAAACAAGTTTGGTCAGTAGTATTTGCCACAGATGATTTTTTGATTTGTTACACCATCGATGAAAAGTTCCCTCCACATGTTTTGTCATGGTATGATTTTAACAACTGCTCTTGTTTCTCTTTTTCTACACATCTCAGAAAGCATCCGCCAAATCCCCTCTTGTAGAGTGCATGATTCCATATACATATTTTTTTGAATTTATCTTGAGGGTTCTTGTTTTTTATGATCAACTTGAGGAGGGAATTCATCGTAGGTTAGTAAGTAGGTGATTTTTGCATACCACTCATTTTTCATGCTCACGAAAAGGACTTGAGGCAATTCCTTGATGACACATTCACAACACAAAAATTATCCTGTATAATTTTTAGTCACAAGTGCATCATCCTCTGCAAGCAATCTGCATAACCTATTTCCTCTTATTAGATTAGAAGGTTTTATCTCTAATTCGTATTCTTCGATTCTCACAACTTGATACCTCTTTTTTCTCATGGATCCTGTTGGGTGAGAATTGATTTGATGATCGAACCTGGAACCATTACCACCATGTGGGAGTTAAGAATGTAGAACCAAAATTTATTTACTGCCTTGACCACGACATATACATGCTTCTCTAATTAATTATATTTCAACTCATGGCTCTTCATAGGTGATCTCATGAATGCAATGGGAACTTCTAGACCTTATTTATTCTTTTGCACCAAAATTGTCGATATTGTGTGCTCCGAAGCATAATAGTATAAGATGAACTCTTTATCAAAATTTGGGTGCACCAAGGTGGGAGCCTTTACTATTTCTTCTTTAATTTCCTTAAATGCAATTTGTCCTTCTTTGTTCTATTTGAATTTATCTCGTGGCTTCATAATGATAGTTATGTGCTTGGTCAACTTGGTGAAGTCTAGGACGAAGAGCTGGATGAAGTTTACCTTACCAAAGAAGGAATGTAATCCTTTGTGGATAGTCAACAGTGAAAAATCTTGAATATATTTTATTATTTCTAGATCAATCATTTCCCCCTCCTTGTTCACAATATGCCTAAGGATTTTACCTTCAGTAACCCCGAATATGAACTTTTTGAGATTCAAGGATATTCCATGCGGCCTACTGTAGACACTAAATCACACACTTTGGGTATTATTTAGTTAAAACATGCTTAAACAATAGGGACCCAACAACAATATCATCATATGAAAATGAATTGCATGTTGATATGCTTTTCGATTTGCATAGAATATATGAAAAAAACAAGGTCCCCACACATGCATTATTTTCACATCCCGGAGAGTGTGCCACAATATGAAGTTAGAGGGAATTGGCCATGGGGGATGCACACATTAAGTAGGTGGTTTGGGATTCACAGCTCCATACAAGAAGTCTATACAGTCAAAAATCTAAACAAATACATTTTATACACAGTCAAAAAAATTGTTGTTAAGACAGCTCCGTGCAAGGAGTTCGGGGGTGGCCTAAGTGGTAGTGTGGTCTGTTGGATGTCACATACATATGCACTTAGGGCGTCCTTGAGCACACTCGGAGTGAACATTTTTGGTGGACGTGGGTTGCTCCTTTTTGCACGAAAGCTCTTATAGTGCCTAAGATTAACCGTTCTCTTAAACATCCCTATCTACACATGATTTGACATCATAAATGAAATCTACAACGCTTAATTGACTTAAATGGTAAAATAATAGAAAGAAACAATCCACTATGGAAATCCATATTTTGCGTGTGAGCTAGTATCCGTTACACAATGAGTAATATGAGTATAGATCATTTTGTAAGGATTAGCCAACTTAAAATTCCCACAACCATAATAAGAATTTCCCCTAATCTTGGTACAAGGGACAACATCATAACTTAGAGCATGGTCCCATGGAGGGGGGGCTCCATAAATATCTTAGTAGGTGTTGTTGAGAAAATTTAGGAGCATTTTAACAATGTTAAGGTCAAACATAGTGGCAGAAGTAGTTAGGATACTCTCTCAAAAAAATTCCCGCGTTTGGCATTAGCCATTTCTCTTCTCTACCAGAATGAAGAAGGAGAACATCTTAATAATGGATGGGATCCCAACCTAGACATAAATCATCTCTCCTATACTAATTATTTAGAGCACAAACTAAATAATCCTCCTTTGCCTGCCATATACTTCTACACCCAGTGATCAAATTTGAAGGGCTGGTCTAAATTTCACTTTGAAGGGTAAGTATTGGACCAACCCTTTGATGATGAAAAGTAGTACACATATTTCACACTTCGCATGACAAAATTAGATTAAGTAAACACGTCACAAAAATAAAGAATAGTTTTTAATTGAGAGATTCTTTTTTAAAAATGAATGTTTATAAAAACTAAGAACATTTTTTAATTGAGAGATTCATTTTTTTTAAATGAATGTTTTTTAAAAACTAAGAACATTAATTAGGTGTTGAATATAATATTTTACATCAATCACATCTAATAAAAATATCTATACCCCCTACATAGGGTCTATTTTATTATAACGTTGTTTTAAAACTCAACCTAAAACAAGGCATCTATTAATTGATTCATTTACTTTGAAAAGTTGTTTAATAGTTTGTTTCTTATAACATTAAGCACACAAGTAATGAGTAAGATCAATTATATTGTTCTAAATGTGTTAGGGTGTGTTAACACACCTCAAGTATTTAGACAACAAAAACAAAAGCAAACTATCCATAACTATTAACTCAAACTCAAATTTGATTTTCTATATGCCACCTCTATGAATATCATTATTCTCCACCTTCTACTATCTTTTCGAACTCACTTTGCTTAATGTGCATGTTAAACGAGAAGAACATCCCTTTGATTCATATTGGACTCAAGCCAATAGGTTCCAATGTAGTGATCCTCTGACTCAACATTGATATGATCCTTGGCTTACATAATTTATACTTTGAGCCTTCACGGTTAATTGATATTGTCCACTATTTCCATCTAATAGGTTGTGGGTTTCACTTAGGGAAACTTTTAGTGGAAAATCTTCATTAATTCACAAATATTCTGGTTTTTAAAATTATGTGAAATTTTAGGTATATGGATATGACTAATTTGCCTAAATTTTAAAGGTTCAAGTTATTTTTAGGGGCCAGTTTGCCCAACGTTTACACCAATAACCAAGTTATTTAATTCAAATCATTATTAGCGAGAAATTGAAATTTGTAAAATTAACCTTCGCACAGAGAGAGAGAGAGATCACTATGGTTGTAGGGTAGCAACCACTAAGCTATGCAAAGAGTTGTTTACAATGACAAAATCTAATGGAATTTGCTTATATATTAAAATTTACCATGGTCTAGCCAAGGTTACCTAGCAACCGCTAAGCTCTAAATATCTTATTGATGTATTACCAATTTAGCTAGCGATTGCTAAGCTATAGATATCTCCATTTTTTCACAAAAATCACATTTTTAGAAATTTTTTGTTTAGTGAAATTGAATTATTAATCCAAGATAAATATGGCCAAATATCACAATGGTTGGAGCCTAGTGGCTGCTAAGCTATGCAAATAGTTGTTTACAATGAAAAAATCTAATGGACTTTACTCGTGTCTTAAAATTTTCCCTGGTCCAGCCAAGGTTACCTAGCGACTGCTAAGCTTTAAATACCCTGTTGAGGCATTACCAATTTAACTAATGACCACTAAGCTATAAACATCTGCATCATAACTTGTCACATGATTTGATATATGGGATGGAAATTTGAAAAAATGATATACTTATGTTTCTTTTTCTTCCTGTCTTTGCGTATTTTCATGCCAAGAATTCTTTTTGCAGCTCCTAAATCCTTCATAGCAAATGTGTAAGCTATCTTTCCCTTAAGCTCACAAATGTCCTACATACTAGATCCTGTAATAAGCATATCATCCACATACAATAACAAAATAATATAGCTCCCATTTTCAAGCTTCTTGAAATAAACACAATGGTCAGATTCACATCTCAAGTAACCATGCTCATGCATAAAACTATCAAACCTCATGTACCATTGCCTTGGAGCTTGTTTGAGCCCATATAGGCTCTTTTTCAACCTACACACTAATTTCTCCTTACCCTTGACTTCATACCCAAGCGGCTGCTACATATAAATCTCTTCATCCAAATCACCATGAAGGAAATCCATCTTCACATCTAGTTTCTCTAAATGCAAATCATCTACTGCAACTAAACTCAATACAATATGAATAGAAGTCATCTTAACAACAAGAGAAAATATTTCACCAAATTCAATACCTACTTTTTGTGCAAATCCTTTTACTACGAGCCTTTCCTTGTATCTTTTTTGTCCACCCTCTTCTTCCTTGATCCTGTAAACCCACTTGTTCTACAATGTCCTCTTACCTACTGGCAACTTAACCAAATCCCAAGTCTGGTTCTGTTCCAAGGAGTCCATCTCCTCATCCATGCCATGCTCCCACTGCACGTGGGTCTCATCCTGCATTGCTTCTTCAAAAATTTCTGGTTCACCATTATCAGTCAATAATAAATAAAATAGAGAAGGTGTAAATCTTTCTGGAGGTTTACTTACCCTTTGTGACCTTCTCACAGGAGTTTGGGGTACCGGAGGCTCATTCTAGACCTCTTGGACATTTGTATCCAAATCTTCAGTGAACGATGCCAGTCACCTGTAACCGATGCATTGTTCTACTAACCGATGTTCGAGTTTGACTCTTCTATAACCTTCTGTAATACGGTTCATCTGATCGATGTCGGTTAGGGGTCAACTGACACTGGTTAATGTGTAACCCTATCAGGTATTACTTTTAAATTCTCAAGAATTCATTTTCATTCACAAACTTCTCAAACGGTTCATCCTTGGGTACCAAAATTTGATCCCTGTACATTCTCTTTTCATTCCATTCAATGTCACGACTCCTAATAATTTTAGAATTCTCTAAATCCCAAAAACGGAATCCGAAATCACCAGATCCATAACCAATGAAAGTGCATCTCTTGGATTTTGCATCCAACTTTTTTCTATTTTCCTTATCAATATGCACAAAAGCTTCTGAACCAAAAAATTTAAGAAAAGAAAGATCTACCTCTTTTCCTGTCCAAGATTCCTCTGGTATTCCTCCATCTAGTGAACTTGAAGGCCCACGGTTAATCAAATAAACTGTTGTATCAACTACTTCTGCCCAAAACTAAAAGGGCAATCTAGAATGTATCCTCATACTTCTAGTACATGTTCCATGATTGTCATGTTCATTCTTTCTGCAACACCATTCTCTTGTGGTGTTCTTGGAACCATTCTTTCTCTACGTATCTCCATTCACTGAACAATAATCATTGAAATGCTTGCTACAATATTCACCACCATTGTCAGATCTAAGGCACTTTAACTTTGAATTTGATTCATTCTCAACAAGGGCTTTCCATCTTTTAAAAGTTTCAAAAACATCATATTTATGTTTAATACAATAAACCCATACCTTTCTTGTAGCATCATCAATGAAAAGTAACATAATATTGGGATCCTCCATGAGAAGCTACCTGAGTTGGTCCCCACACATCTGAGTGTACAAGCTCCAATTTCTTGCTCCTTCTTAGTTGCCCCAACTTTGAGAAATATCACTCTCTTTTGCTTTCCAAAGACACAATGCTCATAGAAATCAAGATCTAAATCTTTCAAATCTGATAACTTACCCTTAGCCTTTAAGATCTGCATTCCTTTTTGACTCATATGGCCCAACTGATTATGCCACATGCATGCATCTGAATCTGAAGTAGATAATGCAGAAAATGAATCAGTAACACAGGTAGATAAATATAATGTCCCTACCTTCTTACCTCTTGCCACAACAAAAGGCACCCTTGGTGACTTTCCAAGAGTCTGTTGTGAATGTAACCATGCAACCAGCTTTCACCTAGTTGCCCTGCAGAAATAAGATTCCTCCTGAGGCTTGGCACATGCCTCACATATTTCAATACCCATGTATTTCCATTCTGCAATTTTAGATGAACTTCCCTTTACCAGTAATACTGCAAGGTTCATCATCACCAAATAAACATGCCCAAAATTTCCCTAAACATAATTTCTGAAATAACCCTTATTAGGGGTTGCATGGAAAGAAGCTCCTGAATCTAAAACCCATGATTCAATTCTATTATCTAAAGAAAGAATAAGAGCATCTTGCATTACCTCTGCTGTAGAAAGATTTGCCTCTTTACCTTTGTCTGGTTGTTGGTTCTCTTTATCCTTTGACCAACAATATTTCTTTACATGTCCTTTCTTTCCACATTTCCAACAGGTAATTCCCTTACCTCTGGATTTAGATCTATTATCCCTTGACTTTGATTTCCCATTACTCTTACTCTTGGATCTCTCCTTCTGCTTGCCCCTACTTTCTACATTCAAAGCATTCCCAGATGATGATTCCTCTATACTCTTCCTATGAATTTCTTCATTCAAGATTATACTAACCACATCATCAAACTTCAAAATATTATTAGCAGATGTTGTATTACTAACAACCATTACCAAGTTATCCCAACTATCAGGAAAAGAACATAAGAATAAAAGTGCTTTCACTTCATCATCAAACGATATATCAACTGATTTTAACTGATTTACAATAGATCTGAAATCATTCAAATGACTAGATGCAGATCCACCTTCATGCATCTTAGAACTAAATAGTTTCTTCATCAAATAAACTTTATTTGAAGCACTAGGTTTTTCATATAAATTAGCAAGATATTTCATTAACCCTATCGTAGAAGTCGCTTATGTAATATTGGAAGCCACAATGCTATCAGGCTCAATCTTATAGATCCCAAATCCTTTCTGTCAAGAATATTCCATTCTTCATCAGTCATCTTCGTAGGTCTAGACTTCTCATCCAATGGTAAATACAAATCTCTTTGATACAGATAATCCTCAATCTGCATCTTCCATAATTGATAATTTCAGCCGTCAAACTTCTCTACCTTGTATTTTTTTCTTCTACCATTGTTGTAGCTCCCACTCAATCAGAAAACCCTCTGTGAGTAAATTTGTCAACACACAAAACCCTCAAACAAAGCTCTGATACCAATTGTTGGGGTTAGCACACCAGTTGTATAGATAATATATCAGATCTAAGCATACATGCAAATAAAAGTGGATATTCTACCAGAAGAAATATACAAAACAAGAGATATAAATCAACACCATATTTAACATGGTTCACCCAGTGTGGGCTACATCCACCAAGAAACAAGCCAATCTATTATCCAAAGCTTTGACAAAATATACAATGAATATTTACAATCTTCCACACCTCTCAGATGTACAGATACTTTCTTACTCTCAAGATTTTTCTTCTTCTCCAAGAATTTCTCTCTCACAATTAACAATAACCATCAACTTTTGCAAGTTCTTCTTAATTCTTACTTATAAACCCTATCTTTCATGCTTATATAGTTGTATACAAACTTAGGGAACTTAGCCATGAAAAATTACAATCAATAGATCTGCTTTAATACTAAAAAAAATCTAATTCCCGTGAGTTAATTAAAAATCCACACACAGGTAATCAACGTCGAGTTAGCCCTAACTGATGCACAGTTCCTCCTTCCTTACCAATGTCCTCATAGGTGACTGATGTCGGTCCCTTCCATAACCATGTCAGTTACTGTGTTTTCCAACAAGTTTCATATTGCATGCTAATCTGAAGTAATTGAGCTCCACAACTCAACAAAATATTTAGATTTATTAGTAACTATTTTTGAATCCTAGTTAATTTCATCACAGGGGAAATTATCACTTTCTTTTCTATGTTTTGAGTGAACGTCAAGGTTCTGGGTACATCCATTAGATTTCACTCACATCAATTATTCTATTTGAATTATAAACAAATTGATGTCATCAGGAAATGACCTTAGGTTGATTGATGAATGCAATTTGGAGCATTGCAAAGGTGACATGTCATCCTATCTAAGTCACAGAACTCCATAGAGGTGGAATCTCACCCGTATGACAGATGGAGACTTGGAACTACTTTTTTCCATAAATTATATTCAAGTGTCATAAGGTAGAAACTTTTATCAGAAAGCTAGGACTTAAATCCATACCAATTCATTGTTGACTTAGATTATTGGTGATTAGACCCTGAAGATAAAAATCCTATACTGAATTACTTGCCACATGATAGGGGTATGACATTAAGTACTTGTAATTATTAGAAGGGAATATATGATTTTTCTTAATAAAATTTAATTGTTTCATTTTCCAAGAGAACATGTAAGATATCTTGTATCATCTAATCAATAATGCTTGACACAAAAAAACCAATCATAAAAGGCCAATATCGAGCTCCACATCAATCCAAAAGATGAATAAGGGTGGTAACTTAGGGGAATTATAGCCGCAAAACCTTAAACTATGTATTAGGCCTTGGCTAATATACCATATCCATCTTAAAATAATCCTAGTGGATAGTCCTTACTGAACCATAATGTTCCTGTCATTCCTACAACATGCATTAGATAAATGAGTGGATTATTGTCTGACCAACATGACCCACCTCATGTAGCCACAAGTACTAATTGGGGTATAATGTGAATATTTGGTGTCAGTTAGAGGAGAAGTTGCAGTTATTGGTGCAGACTTGAGAAGATCTTAAGGAATGACATATTGGAGACCTAAACCTATATTCTTTATAGATAGTTCCCAATACAGAATGGAAAATATTAATCATGGATTGATAGTTCACCATGACTATAGGATTATAGTGTTTTTTTCACCATAGTAGATAATTGACATACATTAGCTTTGTGGATGAAAAAATTTGCAATGTCCCAATTTGAAAATTTGAGGAGAATGTGTCAAGATTATAAAAGGATGTTGTTAATCCTCCAAGCCTTTGATTTCCCATACAATATCATCCTAGAGGAGGAAGGGAGAACATCCTCTATCATGCATATGCAAATTGATCACAAGTTATAGAACTCATATTCCTGATTGTAAATAGGAGTTGAATCTTAGATACTTCATAGAATATCCTAATTGTAAAAGTGAAAACCATTGTCCTTTGATGAGAAATTTGTGAAACCATCAAGATGATAAGGTGATGTGTGTAGTAAGCTTACCAAGGTTTCCTTAGAGGAAAATATTGAGTTCAGGATTTCCTAAAATCATGAGTGGGAGCCATTTAATTCAAGTAATTCAATGTTTTTCAAGCCAGTTACTGACTTGGAATTAGTGATGAAAACCAAGTGAATGGCTCCAAGCAGATATGATTCAATATGGTTTGTGAAATAGGGAAAATTGACATGAATGGAATATCTTCTATAGACCACCACAAAAATACTGAGGAATGAATTAAATATGATACCACCTAAATTCAAGGGAATACCATTGAGATTTCCCTATCTAGAAGATACAGGTTTGTTACGTATCCTCCCTCAACACATAACTGAACATATATAGGAGCTTCCTAGAAGGGATTGAATGATACCTAATTGAAGAGAATCCAGTTACAATTTCATCAAGCATTAGGATGACTTTTTACAACTAAGAGGATCAACATAGCCTAATTTATAGAAGTTTGAACCCAATAGTTTGTAGATAGTATTGTAAAAATTCAATTGATACCTTCACCAGGAATGTTTTAGCGGATAAAAATGGTTGATATGTCTTATTAGTATTGATAGAAGAAGTATTAATCAGATTAGACTTCCAAATTTCTTAGCAACATCTCACATAGTGAATAATCCTAAACTTAGAATTTTGAACATAATTTAACAATGACTATTTCTAGTAATCTCTTAAGTGGATGGATATAACGTAATAGAATCCATTTTTTCAATTTAAAACCCAATGTGTTTCAGAAGATCTATGAGACTATCTCCAACTTCACTTTAAACAGTCTTTGAATAAAGCTTCATAAATAACACAAAAAAAGGTTTTAATGGCTTAACATGGTATCCCATACAGAACCATATAGGCTAAACAGTACTTCATATTATTTTCATGGTTATACAATGAAATTTATCCTAGGATGGTCTAATAGTTTTAGATGTGCATTTGGGCTTGTCACCAAGAGCATTGAATGCCCAACAATTAAATTTTAGAATGTCATTTTGAATACAAACAAATTTTATGTAAAATGCTTACTTGATCTAAATCACTCCACTGCAAGTTTTGATTCTGTTTAGAAATGAATATACTTTCTAGGTATCATACATTAGTCCGTAAAAGATGGCCATTGAATCTTTACTTTTAAATCTTTATGGGAATCAACAATATGACCAATAATATTTTGAGACATCTAGATTTATTGACGTTTCACAATATTTGAATTTTGATTGGCTCAAAGTGACAAATCATTTTGCCTAATATGATATATAGAATGAATATTAGCCAAATTTATAACCATGACCTAAAATAATTTGATTGTTAAAAACTTTTATTAGCTTAAACTTTAGAGGATGTATTTAATTTGGCTGAAAATTGTAATTTTTTCTATCTTGGTAAGGACTAATAAAAGAGGATGCATATTTACAATGCAAAAAAAAAAGTTCAAAATGATTATTCTTGTATTGTCATTCTTTATTTTAAAAAATCAGATGTCTTATCTAAATTTAAAGAATTTAAATTTTTAGTTGAAAATAGTTCTAGTCACAAAATTAAAAAGTTTAGAACAAAAAATTGAGGAGAATACAAAGGACAAGCTGTTTGATTCATTTTAGAACTTACCAAATTCAACAAAATGTTGTATGGAGTGGAAAAGGAAAACCACAGCCCATAGCATTGATTATTACCCTGAACCATGTTACATTCTATCAAGTCCCTAAGATCTATGGGCTGAAGCTATGAATTTACCATTGTTCACATTGTGAAAATGAGGAATAGTTCATATAGCCTATTTTTGATCGATTAATATGAACATTATGCAAACAAATAATATGTGATGTGCAAGCATAGAATGAGTGGGATATAGCTCACTCTTGATCCTAACTAAAATGGGGATTTTATCAAAGTTAATACCTAAGTAGGAATCCTTCGCAATAAATGAATGCAATAACCTTTAAATCAAAGAAAGTGACCCAAACATGTTATTAAAAATGGAAATGTTAAAATCCTTGAAAAACCTATTTGTAGTTTCTTAAATGTCATCTATAAATTGAGTTATTAATGAGTCTACAAGAAGTAATAAATGATGTTTCCTGACGAATATAGTGCATCTACCACTCTATTGTCATTACCTGATTGATATAGATTGATATCAAGAGTCTCTTTCTATGTCCTCTATAACTAAATGACATAACTATTTTTGCTCAATCTTGTACTATCAAAGTTAGGGTAATCCTGATAGATGTCATTTTAGCCTGACCATGCCTTAATGTTTTTAGTTCAAATGACTTTCCCAATAGATATTTCCTCCAAACTTGTAAGGTGTGTATGCCATGGACAACAGATTGCTCCAAGTCATGAAAGCCGAACATAAATTCAACTCATTTAACTTCAAACTTGGGATCTTGTCGCTCCAAAAAATGTCAGTATTGTTGGATCTACGTGGTTATTTTACAAAATTATTCCTCCCTATCCTTCAGCGGAGACATCATTGATAAATTGTAAAGGTGAAGTTACCATCTCGTGGGTTTACTCCAAAACTTTTAGTATTATCTGTTGTAGTTAATTTTTTCCCTTCAGCAATGCTAAAATGAGATCCATTCAGGATTTTTCATTTCCAAATAAATGCTCAATATCTGTTGGTAAATTACAGCAAAGTGGATTGTTAGCAACAATGCCTTCCTGAGATGGTGATTTGAAAGAAGAATTTCTACATAATGATCTATCCAATCCAATGGAGATTCTGAGGAACATGGTAAATACACGTTTTTAGGTGTTGGTAAAGTCAGAAAAATATCTATATGGCTTAAAACAAGCTCTTTGAGCTTAGGATCCACATAAATAAACAATCTTTATTAAAGATATGTGGCATGAGGTAATTGCACCTCACTTTGGTAAAATGAACACTTTGTTAAAGTTCATACTATATCGATTTATTTTTACTTAGCATTATATGTTGATGATTTCCTGAGATACTAACATTATGAATAGTTCAACGCTTTGTAAATCTAAAGCTAAATATCGTCCAAGAATACCATCAAATGACTTGATCCAAGTATTCTTGAAATCATATTATTAGGCATTACAATTTTTCAAGATTAACATTCTATTCTGGAGTTATCTAAGTCACGATATGATAACAAAGTGAATTAAAAATCGCCCCATACCTTGTTCTAAAGAGCATATGTGACCAATCAGTAGATAGGTAGCCTCCAATTTTGGCAGTGAAGTCCCTGGACAGACACAAAGTAAAATGTGGTGGAAAATCAATGATTGACATGTTTTGTAAAATAGTCACATTAGGGCAAGTGTGTAGAGTGAGACTCAGATCCTTGATGATTCCCATAGTCACTGATGTCCCATCTAATTGGACTACTCCTCTAGAGATGAATTTATATTGGAGACCCAACTGATTAGTATTTGTTTGGGTATCACAAAACTACTAGCTCCAGAATCAATCATACAATTGTGCACCAATTTTTCTCCAATAATCAAAGAGACATAGAAGGGAAGAGGTCTCAGCTTCTTACCTTATTTTTCTCCATGGTTTCAACCTAGTTGAACCGCATTAGCAAGCACTCTCTCTTGCTGGTTAGGGGGTGATTTGAACTTGAACAATTCTGCATGGCAGTTTGCAATAGATCCCTCTACCCTGGAATGGCCAGTGACTCCCATAGTGAAATGTTCACACTTGTCCTTTTCATTTGCTTAATAATATTGAATGAGCTATCTTTTTTCTACCCCTTCCCAGGCACATTTATTTCTTGCACATGGGTTGTTACAATCAGTGCTTGACTGGGTTTGTAAGGTGGTCTGGATTGGTTAAGCATGTTAGGAGTTGTACTTAGAGCACCAAGACCTTATGGAGTGATGGAAGGTTGAGGGTCACCTTAGTTCAGTGGTTGGACCTCTCTAATATTTCTCCTTTTGGACCATGTGTTGGAAGCCACACCTTGAGGAGGGGATTGATTCATCCCATAGAAGTCTTCAACCTGCTAATTGATAAGCATAGTCTCGTTTAGCGGGCCACCTTGTTGAGATCTTGTTGCTGATTTTCCTCTTGGCCAGGTTCTTGTGGCACCATACTGGTTTGTACCATCAAGGCCTGATTTAGAGCACTATTAAAGCATGTTGATTGGTTATGTGGTTGATCGCATGGAAAACGCTAATCATATTCATGTGCCATATTGTTCTATGTTGGGAACAATGCTCTTGATGTTGAAGCTGTGTTAGGATCATACGGATTTAAAGTTCTAACATCTTGGAGTTGTCCTTGGTTCTGGTTCTGGTTTACATTCTGAGGTGGTGGCCTATTCCACTGATACTGGGGTCTAGCTTAATATTGAGCCTGGGGCTAGTATGGCCTAGAACTCTAAGCTTGTTGTCTTTTGATGGTCACTAGCTCACTCCCAAAGTTTTGAAGTTTCTTCATCACTTCCTGAAGCTCTTTAGAGGTATTAGATGATGAAGTGGAAGCTTCAGCTAAGATTTGACTCCTAGGGGTGGGTATAGGAGCTAATGTAGGAACTTTGCTAGTATATAGGCTTCCTAACTTAGGGTACAGAGGCATGGATGGCCTAGGAGTGATTTTTCCACCTTGAATCAAATGGTTCTCAACCCCTATGGAGAGGCTATATGTTGCAGGTAATGTAGTGCCCCCCATTGACTGAATCATCATAGAAATATTAGAATTTATAGCCCTAAGAAAGTATAAGAAGGAACCTTCATTAGTGGGCTTTACTACTGTTGGAATCCTATCCCAGGTCTACTGGAATCTAAGGTTGAAGTCTGTCAACTTATTGTTCGGGGCTCTCTTGATTGTTGTTAGTTTCTTTGACAAAGACAAGTTATCACCTTTTTCCCCAAACTGATTATGAAGATCCATGCATAGCTAGTTCTAGTTCTGGATAGAGCCTGCTTCAAGACTCCTGAACCATTGTGAAGATTTCCATTTGAATGAAGAGGTGAGAAGCTTGACTGCAATGTCCATCTCATGGATCTCGTGGATTATACAAACATTTACAATATCTTGGACATGGTCACTAGGAGAAGTTTGATTTTCCTCAGTGAAATATGGGATGCTCTTTAATGTTGTAATCAGAATTGGGTTTTGTGCATTAAAGGTGAGTGGACTACTACTGGTGAAGTTGACATATGGATTTGATTGTCATTCTGATTGGCCTAAGAATCGTTGCAGACTGAAATAAAGGCCTTGCAAATGGAGGTGTTGACAAGGTTCTGCTTGGTGGAGATAGAGACCTCTGAAATCTTTTTCCTCTCCTTTCTCTTCCTAGGGATAGATGCAAGTATTCAAATATACCTTCTTTCCCTACTCTAGACCAGGTTTTTCTCATGAATCTCCCAAGCTTGGGTTGCTAAAACTAGTAAATTTGTTTCTTTTGGAGTTGTCAGATGTACAATTTTAAGGCTTATTAAAAGCCAGAATCATAGCAAGTGTACATCAATCCCTATTTTAATAAGATGGAGACTTCTTAGTCCCACCAGGCATGCCAAAACTGTTAGTGCAAAATCACAGCACCCCCAAATGAGTTCGACAAGTTTTATTTTCTACTTGGTAGATTCATTTGGTGTGATTGCATAACATTGAATTTTCCCCAAGGTGTGGAACCTCACAAAATGGAAAATCTCTCCAGATTAAAGGTTGGTTCCTTATTCCTCTATTCAGGTGCATACATGGGAGCTTGTAGAGGGTTTATCTCTATACTTAGTCTAAAACTTGCCAAGGAGACAGGGGTAAAAGGAGTATAAGAAATAAGAAATGACTAAACTACTAGGTGATGCACCAAAGGAATGATGAACACTTATTTTTTAATAGACACAAACCAAGAGAATGCATACAATAAACAAGCATAGATGGCTAGATATGTAATAGAAGACCAGATGAAAGTAAAAGAGGTAAGAAAGGATCTAAAATCAATCACATATGTGTTTTATTGCTCTATAGATTGATACAGTCCATTGAAAAGTAGCCAAGTGGTAGAAACGTAATGCAATTTTGATGGAAGGCCTGAACCCCACAAATCCCTTTGCTAAGAGGAGAAGAGAGCTTACAAAAAAAAGAATGTCCAGCCCTTTACAATGAATCCTACCCCTATATTTATAGATTCAACCTGAAAGAATAAAGAGAGAAAGAAGTGGGAAAAGTAGGTTGAAACTCAACCACTGCTATTAATGCTTTTGATAAAATCTTCCCCCAAATCCATCTTTACTGCATCAATCCTTGGTTCGGCACCTTGAAGGAAGAGGAGATGGTGAAACAGATCAAATCTGATCTGGTTGTTGAGGTAAGAAGAACTTGCATTGAAATCCCAAAGATGTTTCCTCCATTTCCTTCACCTAACCTCCTCAAAAATAAAGTCTTAGACCTCCATTGCATGGGTGATGCTGAGATCTTTCTAACAGTGTCAGATTTGTAATATTTCGAGCCTTGAGTCGAAAGATATGCCCCTTCGAAGTTTGTATTGGGTCTGTACAAATGGGTGGGAAAACAATTTGAAAAATGGGTCCCCCTTTTGGCACGGGACATGTGGCAGCATTGCTGGAATAAAAATCGGGCTTACGGGTCCGCAATTTATCTTTTTTCCCTTTAGCGTAAAAAATGAAAAACTCAAAAAACTCCCACAGCCCCGTAATTGCACTTGGACTCGTGGCTCCTTTTGGTTGGCTAGGAAATGTGCTTCCATTTTCATCTTTGTGCCTTTTATACAAAAGGAAACTTTTCACCTTTTCCTCCAACTCCCTGCTTTCATTTTGACTCAGGCCCAAACTCTGACTTGTTCCTTGGGCGGAGTTGCAGGCCATTTTGTAACTTTTATCCTTTTGAGATAACAAAGGGAAAAAAATCAACTTTCCCCCCAACAAATTTCTTTCCCCTGGGACATGTGGCAGTCTGACGCTCATTTGGGAACCTTTTCCTAAACCGTTTCGAGCCCGAGGACCTCAAATCTTTTCCATTTCTTCCCCTTCTTGTTTCTGGTTCCTCTCCTACATTGCCCCATCCTGTCTGACCCTGCTATCCATAGTTGAGTCAACCTGTGACTGGAAGAACGGATTTAAGATGTGGAAACGGCCCAAAAGAGTCATTTATTTTGTATAGGGTCCTTTGATCTCTCTTGGCCTCTGCCACTCCATGGTCGAGTCCTCCTGCGACCAATTTTCAAGATCTGAATGAGTTCTTTCAGGTTCCTTCTATGCGGGGTCATGACTGATCCAATATTTGGCACGAGGGAGAAACATGGATAACACACACCAATCCATTTGATTTGTCTCTTCAACAATAGAAACTTTGGCATTCAGAGGATCAGGCACTACTCTATTCTCCATAGCCTAGGGTTTTTTAGCTCCCATGGGTCCTTTACCTCTGTCATCAGACCTCTGATCATTTCTAGGATGATTTGCAAGTTTGTCGTGTCCTTGTTGCCTATGTTGGCCCTGAGAACCTTGCCTGATTCCTTTTTCTGCCCTAGCCAGCTTGTAAGAGATTTCTTTGAAAACCCTAGCCAAAGTCCTTAAAACCTCCTGAAGATCCACTACCTTACTTGATTGAGGCTTCTTAGGGTTGATCACTTTAACACCCTCCCTCTTAGGAGTTTTTCCAACTACTTTGATGTTGTTCTCAATTTGTAGAGCCATGGTAAAGGCCTGCCTCAAAGTCCCAGGGTTCTTATCTCTCAAATAATAAGAAGCCTTCTTATCAAATGCATCTAAATACTTTATCAAACATGATTCATCGCATGGCCTCAAATTAACAGGTAGTCTTCTCAATGTTTTGTTAAATATAGTGTTGAAATCATGCACTAATTCGTTAGGATTATTTTTTATATTTTCAAACTCTGATAAAAGAAACCTAGGGTCTGTTTTATCACCGTACTACATTCTAAAGGCATTCTTCATCTCTATCTAGCAGTCAATGGAATTATCTGGAAAATATTTATACCAGTACCTTGCATTCTCTTCTAGAGTATGAATAAATAATTTAATGTATACATCTTCAAACTCTATTTCAAAATCCTCCATCATATTGACAAAGAGTTTCAAGTGGTGATCACCAGTTATTGCATTATTTCCTTGAAACTTAGGCAATATGTTTCTTACATCCTGTGGCACAACATTTGGATAGCCAACCATACCTCTAAAACTGATGGGACCAAAAGTATTAATGAAAAATGAAGGTTTGGGTGGAGGCTATGCCATATTGGTCTGAGGAGGAGATCTTACAGGAGAAATAGAATGATGAGGAGTGAGGGGTTTGTGTGGTACAGGGATACAATTTTCATATGACTATCCCCTAATGGCTCTTTTTCACGGCAGACACTATCAGATTTGGAAATATAGGGGTAGAATGAGATGTAAATTTTTCAAATACAAAAGAAGGCCCCTCTCCAGATGGAGAATTCAGATTTACAAAGAGACTACCTGATTCAAAAGTAGTTGAGGAAGTATTGCAATCTTCAATCACGTGCCAATCAGTTTCACCAATGGAGATCTCTTTGCTCAATGCTTGATCTCCAACAACCTTCCAAATTCTTCCTCCTGAATTAGAATTTCCAAACGCTAGAAACAACCTTCTACTAGGGTCCACGACGAAGAAAGATATTCTTCCTTCCGGCTTTGCAGATATGAATGAAAAATATCACCTGATATATGTTAAGACACTAGTATTTATAAATAATTTAAAAATCATGGAGTTGTCACTAAGGATTTTCACCTTAGTTTGTGCAAATGCACTACAAAAGACCTATCAAATGTCTTTCAATACCAAATTCATGCAAAGCTTACAAGATATACTCTTCTTTTACCCAAATTTATCAATGACAATACAAATCTTAGTGTAATAATTGTATAATCTTGAAATATGGAACTCAAAACTACAAATTTGAACAATTCTTACAGATCTGAACAAATAATGATGTCTCAGCAATGTATTAGAACTTTAAAATCTATAAAAAGCATTACTAGGGTTTGTACGCATACACCTTTGTTCAAATACTTCAAAGACTCCCTGGAAAAGGCGTTAGAAGCATGTTGGTACCCAGATTTAATCTCCTTCAAAGGCCAAGCAACATCATGGATTTGACAAGACACTCAGAGGTAGATAGATGATTATGTATGTCATTTTATAGCCAAGGAAGCAACCTATCTGACTTTTTAGCACTTAGGCTTTGAAGAAGTGGGTAGCACCTTAAAAGGATGTGATCTTATCCTAACTATTTTAGGTTGTGCCTTTCAACCAAGGTAAGAGAACCTATTTTTTAACCTCTGTTATTGAAGAATGATGGTAAATCCTTCTTTTGCACAAATTTTATAGAGAAGACCTTGGGAAAATATGATCAACACACCAAATCTGACTCTCATGAGTTGTCACTTCCAGATTATGGAGATATTTTCAATACAAGGCAAATTTTACTAAAGACATTTGGTATCCTGATTGCTTCTACATGTTTTTGATAGTGGGATTTTGCATTTGTTCATACACAGGAAAAAACAGGGGTAATTCAAGGTAGGATTAATTAAACTACCAAGATATTGCTAATACAAATGAAGATTAGGGAATATCGAATAATTGTTAATAATTGGTCATAGATTGGTTTACTTAACAATGTATATTTAAGTGCTTGAAATGTAAAGATGGCGCCTTTAAATGTAGTGATATCTACACTTACAAAATCAATCAAACCCCTTATCGACATCAACTACAAAATTAATAACGATCCCTCTAAATCAAATAACATATACCGTTTGACGTTCACA
Source organism: Taxus chinensis (assembly GCA_019776745.2). NCBI lineage: Eukaryota > Viridiplantae > Streptophyta > Pinopsida > Cupressales > Taxaceae > Taxus > Taxus chinensis. Next base: position 140,212,386 of record CM034157.1, read on the forward strand.
TTGCATTGTACACATGTGATTGCTTGTTTACGAGTAATTACATAGTAACCATAAATCACTCTCTCTCGGTTGTGGTCCTAATCATTTGTAATTAGTCAACATGAAAATCCTAAACATCCATTGAAAAGGTGTTGATGACACATGTGACTACATGATTCTTGAAGCGGTGTCATTTTCCTATTTGAAAATTATTGGGTTGGTGTTACTCGGTGACACACATTTTTTTCATCCAACTTCTTTGTTATTACTAAATTAATAGATTTTTTCAAAAATATATATATGTGGTGACTATGACAATGAGGAGTCATTTTCAATAATTTTCATTCTTAGAGGCCTAAGCATCAACCAATTATAAACTCGTTTGATAACCACACTTTATATATACAAGCACTTTGAATCCATACGAAAGTACCCATGATCCAAACTTGAGACCTTACAAATTTGATAACCTCGCACGTAACATTGAATAATATCAAATTTTACTTAGAATACTCTTTTTGGTATGTGTTGCATGTTTTTTTTTATCATTTTCTTACATGTTCCCTTCTATTATTCCATTGTCTTTCTCTTTTCTCCTCTTCCCTATTCAGTTTATTTTTTTTTTCTCTCTCTCTCTCTCTTCCTATAATTTTTCTTTTTGTCTATTTTTTTTACGAAAAACATGCAATATATTTTTGGTCATGTCATAACTATATTATAGTTCTTGCATCCTTTTTATGTGGACCCTTTGACCCTTATTTTGAATCATGAGGGTTTTTGGACCTTCTTTGTCATCTTTCTTTGCACATTTTATGTCATTGGGTGCCCCAATATGGTCCTAATCTGAGTTCAAGAATTCATTAAGTTCATAAATGTTGGCTCATGCATGCTCGAATGTGTATTATGTGAAGGGGAAGTGTGTTGCCCTAAATTGCTATCACCACGATTTTGAGCATGTTGCCTTGTATTACTATTTTCTCCTCTTTCTGCATGATTCCCAAATCTACCTTGTGATAATTTTTATATGAATTGGCTCAAATAGAGATTTGTGGTTTCTTATTGTTTTACTATATTGATGAATAATATTTTCATTCTGTCTTCATTGAGCTTCTCATCATCAACCATATTTTTCCTTTCTTACTGGGGTGTATTCCTCCTGGAATAAACCTTCATACACAACCCAACAAGCTAGAAGAAATTCGGCTCTGATACTATTGAAATATCCCTTGTAGGATATCACTCAAAATTCCCAAATTTATAAATTTTCAACAAATTGAAATTTTGATTTTCAAGGCAGCAAGGTACAAAAATATAGAATATTTTTATTTCTTCCAAAATGTCCACTTATAAATATATCCAGAAGCTTTTAAAGGCTTGGAAAAATATGGAAAATGATAAAGTATTGAGAAATAATTTTTAGCACACATATATGATTTTATTTATTTATTTTAAATACATGAACTGCCTTAAAACCCTAGTTTTTACAAATAGCTTAAATTGGTCATATTATTTTTTGAATTTTGGACAACAAGTAAAAATTTTATAAAATAGATCCAACCTGGAAAACCCCAAAAGCATGACACCAAACCCTAACAAAAATAACTTGCACACTCCCAAACGTGACATCACCCCAGGAGAACATCCAGAAACACCATGAAATTCCTCCTGGAAGTTCGTTATTGCTATCTCCAATGTTGGAAATGCTCTGAATCAACACCCTAGAAATATCTAAAAACTCTACAACACTGAACTGAAAATCTGATTTGAATGAAGCCCCAAAATAATAAGCTAGGGATGGATCTTTCACCACCAAAGAATTCTCTACTAACTAGGGATGAATCTCTCACCACCGAATCCAGAGTTCCTGTACAATCTCACCTCCACAAGCAAGGTCAAAATAAAGCAACCCACACAAAAGTAGAAGATATCATAATGTGTCTTTCTCTCCTCAAGCGAATCCTTTATAATTTTTTATTTCCCAAAAAGAAGCCCAAAACCATAATCACCCCACATGGAGAGTCTTATGTGTGTAATTTTCACTTAAAGTGACTTTATGTCACCTATGCCAAAAAGGTTCACTTAAGCGACCCAAAAGAAGAATTATAACATAAAGTACCATATATGCACCCATCACTTAATTCGTAGACTAAATATAGCATAAGTACCTTAGGGGAGCATCTCACAACATTATTTCACTTAAGTCACCTCAAAGTATGTGTCCAACTCCAAAACATAAAATATAAGTGAAATGAAGGTACAAACCACACCCAATAACCATCAACGTCACTAGCCCCTTGGGCATAACCAGGGCTAAGACAGATGAACAGCCTCCTAGTCCATCTGCTCAGAAATGGGGAAATTACACCATTTGTTTCCAAACCAGTCAATGATAATCAAAATCTTAAAATCTTTAATGACCCTTTCGTAAATCATGATAATTCATCTACTTATTCATCTGCTAGCCATACATAGCATGTTGTGCCTCCTCCTTCATCGAGTCTGATTGATTTCCTTGTTGTTTTTGTTGACATACCACCACCAGATATCACCTTCTCGAATCATGATCACTACGTTACATTTTCCTATGATTCATTGCATATTGATGCTTCTATCGGTACTTATACAATCAATAATACTTTGGTTTATCCCTTAGTGCTAATGAATGCATACTTTGTCACACTTCTACTAGCTATCAATTGTCCAACCTCAATAATCACTTTTCCAGTCCCTAATTCTTATGGTCATGTCATCCTTTACATCACTTTTGGGCCTCTTAAAATATTTTCACCATTTCCCGTTACATCTGAAATATAGGGTTGTGACATGGTCTTAGGTCTTCCTTGGCTTTGCGTCACCCATGTTATCTCGTCCATGTTTCATCTTTGTCTTAAGTTCATCCATAACAAGAAGGTTGTTACCATCAAAGGTATCCCATCATACACACCATTACCTCGGGCCACTCTTGAATCTATTTTTGCACCAATCACAACATTTAGTACTCATACATGGCTCACTTCTAGCTCAATCCCTACATCTACCTCTCTTATTCGTACATGGCATCCACCACGACCTCGTCATCCTCACCACTCCAGTATTCCACCTCCCCGGCCTAAGTCCCATGATCAAGCAACCCATTTCTCTCGATGTTCCCCACCCCCTTCACCACACCGGTCTCCTTCACATAGACATAGGTATTCTCCTACATCACTAGTCACCGACCATTGTCGCATGCCCTCTCTTTCTTGAATACCAATTAAGGGGCCCTCACTCTTTTCCATCGTTAGATAACTTCCCATCACTTGTACACTTGGGGGATATCACACTATCCCCCATCCTCCCTTTCCATCACCATTTTATGTCTCTATTTGCAACTCCTAGTTCATTTGCTACATCGCATGCTCTGTGTTTCACGGTTACACTCTTCTAGCATATATTCTCAACACATTTACTATACTATCATTACCCGATGACGCACTCTTGTTCTATGGTTCATGCTTGATTTTTGAGGTTAGAATTCCTCCATGAACAACACTTACACACCCTGGCTACTCATGCTTTGTGCTTCATGTCTATATTTTTTAGCCTAACATCACTTATGGCATACACATTGTACCATCATTTCTCAATGATGCACTCTTGTTCTATGGTTCATTCTTGATTGTTGAGGGAGCATTTCTAATTGAATCTCATCTCACACACATATGCTAGGGGGAAACGTGGCCCCTCCTCTCTTCACATCTCACAATATCGTAGCACATCATCACACTCACACAACATTTACATATCTTGGTTGCATTGTCTCTTGTTAGCTTATACTATTTACATGTTGCAATTTGTTTCCTATCCTAGTTGGATACTTAGTATGTCATTATATTTTTCTATATACACATGCACATGCACTTGGTATCTTGTTGTGAATGCAATACTTTACAAATTCTCACCCAATGCATGATGCTCAACACTACTCTTTACTAGTCCCGTCGAGGCTCCTGGGATCATCTACTCTTTGCTACTCGCATACTCTACACATCACAAGTCTTATCATTTTCATACATACTAATTCTACACATTCTCACTTACTTTTCGCTAATATATACATGCTTTGACATATTATTTATCTTTCTAACATACTAACGGGTGCTTAATGCATACCATTTTCCTTGTAGGTAGGATATATACAACCATGGTTATCTTTCACTATTTGCTTGCTACTATTTGTGGGTTATGCCCTATGTTTCCTACTTGATCATTGTTGCACACTTATGGTCGCTTCAGCCCTGATTGTCTTGTGACATTGTGAGTGATTTCCTATGTATGCAACATGATTTTCATGGTACATCTTGTCTTCATAGTTGTTTACACAATGTATCTATTGTTACATTCTAGTTATTGTTACATTAACACTTGTTTCATAGTCCATCTTGTTTTCATGTGCCATGGTCTATACCATGCACGTCCCCTACCCCTTGCAAGTATCCAATATCAAATATGCATATCAGTATTTCGTCCTCTCGTTTGGGCCACCTTCTCCTACGATGTTCACATGCACCCCAAATGAGGGGGGCATCATTGGGTGAAAAATCACCCTTATACAGCACATATCTCCATAATAGAGTAGAATAGTATAGAATTGGCAATAGCACATAGTCACAAAATGACCCAAAATTAGACTTGGGTCACAAACACAGAGTACAGACACTAGCACCCATACCAGACAGTAACGGTGGGCACTTGTGTCCTAGGGGAAAAATAAACAGTTTCTTAGTTCTTATAGTTTCTAATAGTTTACAACATAGTTCTATAGTAGAAGTCACTTAACTCCATTTTCATAATTCATATTACATTCAGTTACAAACAATTACAAGCAAGTTACATGTAGGGACATGCCATTTGCAGTGGCATTTATTTGGGGATCCTGAAATATGGAGAGTAAAATATAACTCTCTCCCCAACACTCTTCTCTTGGCATGAGATCACCCAAAAAACTCACATTTGATGTGAGATCACCCAAAAAAACTCGTCCTTGGTGTGAGATCGCCCAAAAAATTTGCTCTAGGCATGAGATCACCCAAAAACCTTAACCATGGCAATCTAGTAGCAAATCCAAGAAAATTTTAATAAATCTAGTAGAATCTCCTTTAGAAAATAAGGACAAATTTCTATCTTTTACTCTCTTAGACATCTCTTACTTTTTCCTTTTACACACTTTTACACATACTTATACACATATTTTTCATATACGAAACTTTGACTACTCTTTGCTCTTCTTTTGCAGGTCCATCCTTAATACACAAGAAGAAGCAACACACATCAACAAACACAAGCTCCTACAACACATGCTACTATGCATACTCTTCACCCCTAAGGTCTACCCCCTCCTAGTTTCCACAATTCACTTTACGATCACTTCATGCTTCACTTCACTTGTCCACTTGGAACGATATCGGCTATCAACTCTTCTCTACAGGATCACAAGGTACACATCTTCTATCTACTTTATGTTATCGAGTATTCACTCAACAACATAAAGTGGGGGAAAAATGTAGACACAAAATCTATGCACTTTGGTACATTTCTAGGTCCTAGAGCATATATATATATACATGATTCCTAATGATTCATAAGCTAAAAACTAGTGGTTGAAACTGTCTTTTGGCCTTTTTGCTTTGTCTCTTATACTTTAATTAACCTTACACACCTTACATCCTATCAGTAATTTGACTGATTTATATTTTATGGCCTCAGATAATAGCGACCATTTAGGACAGAAGTGCTCAGGCGCTCCTAACCTTCTTTGTCCTCTTCTTACTCTTTTGGGTCTCTTTTACTTTTTGGTCATCTTTTACATCTTTGGGTTTGCCTTTTAGTTGTCAATTACGAAATTTAAACAAGGGAATCATATATATATACATAGTTAGTTATAGCTCTAAAATAAGGATCCCAGGCACTAAGCATTATCTACATCACCTAAGCTTGAATCCAAAATCACAAGAGCACTTCAAAGGCATACATCTAGCACACTCATACAAGGGACAAGAGCTACACCACTCTGCATACACAACATAGGAGGGGAAGTTCATTCTATTCCATCACACACATTACATACATTGATACATTCTAGATCTAGCATGTTATCATTGTGTAACTTGCATAAGGGCATCCTAGGGCATCATTACACACACATACATAAAGAACTACATGGAGACTAAGATGTAGTGCAACATTCGGTTGTAATTCACTTTTCAGGTGACCACCGAGGTCAGTCTGACTCCCATTCTGCATATCTTTATTAGATTTGATGTATTTGATGAATGCTGTAGTCAACTCATGTTAAGGAAACCTAATTTGAACTATTAATTATAGCTTAGGAGGCTAATAGATTTACTGATAACTGCTATTAATTAGAATATACCTAGTTTAATGTTGGCACTGATAACAATCACAATTTAAAGTTCAAGCATCTTGGACATCATACTCCTATTTACATTCTTCCTAGATCATTCCTTAGGGTTACATCCTCATAACTTTGTCCACGTTTCTAACCTCTTTAACAGAAGCCAGTTGATCATTCCAGGTTGTGACAGCTCCACCTTAATTCTTGATTCTCTCATTTGTTTATGGATTTACATTGTCCACATTCTTATCACTTACTAATGGATAGTTTACTCGGAACACATATCACATCTTACTTTGAAAGGGAGGAGTTAAGGTTTAATTCATTTTAGATTAAATCACTATGGACAATTTACCTACAAATGGTTACTTATTGCATTGAAGTTCCAATTTCATTATTTATATTCGGCTGTCAATCATTACGTTTTAATTAAAGGTCCATATACATTAATATATGAAAATGCTCTCTTAAATCTTGACGAATTTTAAAATAGGAGTTTTCTTTCAAGCATCTTGAACTGGGTTTATTTTGAGATTATGAAGATATTAGTAACCATTTGAATTGTAAATCTATTAATGACGTAAATTTGATGAAACAATTAGTATCATAAAGGAGTGGTCATAAATTATCTTATAGATTTCTCTAGGGAATAACCTATTTATCAAGTGTTTGCAAAACTCATATGTCAATTAACCAATAGAATGTTAACATCATGAACTGATTGACCAAACAACTTTACATTGACATATGCATATCGGCACTTAATAATAATTATCATTTATTTTATGGGAAAGCAGTGCATTTTATTGCGGCCACCCATTGACCTATCAATCGAAATCAATAAAATCGTGCATCATTAGTTTGTTGACTAATGAAACTTTACAGTACTCCACTTTATTACTGTGAGAAGTCCTGAGGAAATTGTCCCTGTTGTGGACACCATACATTGGTACATTCTAATTGTAGAAGCATTGATAATGGGAACATGTTATTTCCATATCTTGGATGTGGATTGGAAGATCTGGGTGCATACAAGATTCTAATTCAATTATTTTGAATCTTCTTTCTTCACCATTATATACTGATATTTTATCTCCAACTACCATCATCCATCTAATGTTGCATTCATGTACTATATATATGCCTACTGAGGATAAATCAATGGGTAACTGAAACCATTTATTTCTCTCTCGCCCTTCCTTATCCACCACTCCCTCTAACTTCCACATACAAAAAAACTTCTTGTCAACTAGGAGAATAAAAGGAACGATAACCAAATTGTACCAAGCCAAGAACACAGATGCTAATCAAACACCACGATCTATAAGATGAAAGCAGTTCGCCAAAACGACTTTACATAAAACCTTTGCAAAAAAATGAGCATAAATGTCATATATTATTATGGAACTCAATGAAATAAAATGATAATGGGCCTTACTTATATAGGCAAGGAATAACAATCTAAGAACCAGTCAAGGTCATAGATCAAGCCATAAATCAATGAAATACTATTCCAAAGAACATCACCATAGATTTAGGAGAGAAATAGAATCTAGTCAATACCATAGATCAAGGAAATAACTAGTCAATACCATAGATCAAGGAAAGAACTATACCTAACAACTAGATAATATCTCCTAATATCTAAATAAGATAAAAGAAATATCCACACACATAAGTGGGTGAGGATAAATACAACAAAGGTAAATAAAGTTCCTAGGTTAAAATGAGATAAGGTAAATACCTACTCTAACAGATGACATGCCCATCACTTCCAATTAATTCCTAAGAAAAACTGGATTTATTCGAGTGAAAATTAACATCGTAATATTTTTCATAGATCTTTATTAGTGTTTCTGAAGAGACTAAACCATCTTGTGAATTAGGGTAGGCTTCATTAGGATATGTTAGTGATGGAATGAAGGTCTAAAACCTCTTAGAAATATTGAATTCTATAAGTTCTCCATTTTTACAGTAATTTCTCAACCAATAAAATCACTTCTGAGAATAAACACCTCTCCCCAAAAGATGATGGGAGTGTTCAAAAAACATCTAATTCCAAGAAATGGACTTGGAATCATAAATCTCAATAGTACTACTATTATTTGTATGCTAGTAATACTCTCCCAACAAGATCATGCAATTATTTGTGGAGGGGTTAAAACAGAACCTTTAGGTAATCAAAGGAACCATTCCAGAGAGGGACCACATATAATTCTAAAGAAGAGTCTTAATAAATAGGAGTCATCGTAGGTGAATTCTTGAAAAAGAATATTAAAATCCTTAACGTGTTCACGGGGATCTCATTTTCCCTTGTATTATTAAAATTTAGATTTTCAAGACCTTATGGTTCGAAGTATGGTGGAAAAGGGACTGTCGACACTAAAATTTCCCTCCGTAATTTCTATTTCATTAATGTATGTATTAGGAATAGGATGTTGTTAAGTATAATTAGTAGTAGCGTCTGATAGAAGATAACGGCGCTGCCAGTACGGTGCCGCCAATAATGTGGAGTACGGTAACAGTCAAAGTACAATAGGAATGTTGTAAAAAGTAAATATTTGTCGTAAGTGGTCCGGTAATGTTAAAATGTCAAAGTTTGGGTAATTAGAGAAGTAGGGTCTACATGATTAGGAATTAGAAATATTATATTGGTAATAAGGACAAGGAGTGAGGTCATAAATATTTTGTGTATTTTATTTGTAAAAAGTCTAAAAATGTGGAACCCATGTAAAATGATAAGGTTTATCTTATCTTAAAAGATAAGCTTACATGTACAGATAAGAGTTAAGGTATGGAATATGATTCGTCAGAGTGGATTTCTTATCCTATCTTAGAGATAAGATGGATAAGCCTGGAAGTTCTATAAATAGAGAGGCCACCCCCCTCATTTAGCATAGAAGGAAGTAGTGAGAAATATTGTAGGAAGTGTGCGAAGGAAGCCATCAGTTTAAAGGTGTGTTGAAGAAGCCATTAAGAGGTGTAATTGTAAAGTTTCTCCCATAGTATTGGTGAAAGGCAAGTGAAGTCAATAACACTTGAAGTACCTCATGGGTGAGATTGTAACAATTTCATGTTAATATTATAATTTACTTTGATATTTCAGATTTGTCATCATTCCGTCTTATCATAGTCTATGGTATTCTTGTGTTATGTTTGTTGTTTTGTTTCCAGATTACATCCACCAAACTAAAGGCTGTGCATTAGTAAATAATCATAGCACGAGGAGTTCCCGGTGAAGAATTATCATAGTGCCGGATTGGTGATGACATTTTGGTTCCGTTGCCGGGACCATTCCTCGTTGGTGGATTTTCTGGAGAGATATTCCCACTTAGTCAAAAATCAATTGGAGGGTAACCTTGTTTTTACTGTGCATAGTAGTTACCATGGTAAAGTCATTTTTGCCATGAATAGTAGTTACCCTGGTAAAGTCATTTTTGCTGGGAATAGTATTTACCGCAGTAAAGTCACTTTTTACTGTGAATAGTATTTACCGCAGTAACTTCACTTTTTACCGTGAATAGTGTTTACCACAGTAAAGTCAGTTTTTACCGCAGTAAGTCAAGTTTTACCATAGTTTACCGTGGTCATTTCTATTTTACTGTAGAAAGGTGTAAAGTCACTTTCTAGTATAGTGATTCCAATTATTTGTGCACATAAGTCTTGTTGATTGTACTTGTGGGTTGGTATTTCACGGTGGTTACTTTTGAAAATGGGAAAGATTCCTATTTTTTCAGCCAATCTAATGAAGATGCTTCTTCTTTCATTCAAGAGTTTAAACGATCTTGTATTTGTAATGGCCTTATAAGAAGGGAACAATGGACTGAATTTTTTCCTACCTTTTTGGATGGTTCAGCACTTAGGTGGTTTGAAACACTAGGTGATAATGTGAAAAATTCATGGGATTTATTAACTGAAAGTTTTCTTGAAGAATTTGGTGAACAACAGAAATATGCAGATCTCATGATCGAGATCACAAAGCTATCCCAAGGAGAGAAGGAGAAGATAAGGGATTATCATGCTCGTGTTCTAGAGCTAAGGAGGAAGCTCGATGCCCAGATCCGGAAGGAAGGATTAGCGGATGGGTTGATGAATGGCATGGATAATCTCCTATGTAAGCACTTCATTCTTGGGATGAAGCCAGAGATCAGACAACGAGTGAAGTATGACCACCCAGCTACCATTGAACAAGCAAAGGAGATTGCAAGAAGGCAAGAAGAAAGCATGGAAGAGGAGCCCAAAGAAATTGTTGCTAAAGTAGAGCCTACACCAGCACCTTTGGTCCAGAATCCACAACCACTCTCGGTGAGCACAAATATTTCTCCTAGTACATCTACTGAGTATGAAGATCTGCTCAAAAAGATGGGTCAGTTAACTATTAATCTTCTTCAAGGAAAAGAATTTAGTTCTCAGGGAGGAGATAGAGGTCCAAAAAGAAATATTTCTGAAGTTGTATGTTATGGTTGTTATAAAAAGGGTCATTATAAGTATAATTGTCCAGATAGAGCTTCTACATCTGGTAAAGGAGATAATGATAAAGGAAAAACACCTGTGAATTCTTTTGATGTAGTAGATAAGAGCAGAAATAATGAAGTAGATGTGTTTGTAACAAAAAGAAAGAAAGAAAAAGATAATCAAGATGGAAATGATCCTAAGAAGATGAAAGGAGAAACTAGTAAGAAACATAGGAGAAGAAAGTTGGGTGTGCAGGATTTTCTGATTTCACAGGGGCAAGGACCATACTCCATCTTGGAAGATCTATCCAAAAGGCCTGCAAATATTACATATGGTCAACTCTTGGCTATGTCTTCTGAGAAGAGGCGGGAGTTGCGAAGTGGACTCAATGCTCGACGAAGGAAGGAGGTTGAGGTCCCTGTTTTGGAGGCAGAGGCGGATCCCTATGCTCCACAAGCTGAGGTATTATGTAATGGTATTTCAATTCATGATGTCTTAGTTGATGGAGGTGCTGCAGTTAATGTAATGACCGAGTCTGTAATGAATATGTTGGGTTTAAAAATTGATCACCCTTCAACACTTATGTTAAGGTCATTAAATAAGGGAAAAACTAAACCAGAAGGTGTAGTTTCAAATGTGGCAATATCTGTTATGGGTGTTGTATGTGTGGTAGACTTTCAGGTGATGAAAAATGGTACTGTTGCGTACCCAATGTTGCTGGGAAGACCATGGCTAAGGAGAGTTCATGCAAGAAACTACTGGAATGAAGGCTTCATGACACTTGGACGTGGTAGAGAGAGGGTGAAGATAAACGTGATCCCTCGACATCATAAGGTAGAACCTGTGGATTCAAGTGATGAAACTGATGATTGGACATCCTCTGATTACTCTAGTACCAGTGAAGTGGACACTGAAGATGAAGAAAGTGAGGTTGATGTTTCAGTCATGGATATCCTTCCAGTCACACCAACTCATGACCCCATAAAATTATCTGAAGAAGAAGTTGATGATCGTCTCCAAAAAATAAAGATTGGTGATGCTGTGATGGAGAGTGAGAAGGAATCCTACCTCCAGCTCTTTCGAAGGTACATACACCTATTCACTTTTGATTACAAGGAACTCTGTCAAGTAAGTTGGGTAGAACATTCTATTGAGCTGGTAGATGGTGCTAAGCCCATAAAGCAAATGCCATATAGAATGAATCCTAATTTTTCCAAGACTGTAAAAGAAGAAATAGATAAGTTGCTTGATGCAGGATTCATATTTGCTGTGGAGAATTCAGAATGGGTTTCTCCCATTGTGATCTCAATAAAAAAGAATGGGAAGCTACGCATTTGTGTTGATTACAGGAAGCTCAATAAGGCAACAAAGAAGGATCATTACCCTCTTCCATTTTCAGATCAGATCTTGGACGAAGTAGCTGGCCAGGAGTGCTATAGTTTTGCTGATGGATATAGCGGCTACAACCAAGTTCGTATAGCAGAGAAAGATCAGCTGAAGACCACGTTCACCACTCCTTGGGGAACGTTTTCTTATAGAGTTATGCCTTTTGGGTTGTGTAATGCTCCAGCAACATTCCAACGTTTGATGAATAGGGTGTTTGAACCCTACATTGGGACCTTCATCAGAGTATTTCTGGATGATTTTTGCATCTATGGGAGCAAGTTGGACCACCTGCACCAGATGGAGACAACATTTCAAAGGTTAGATGAAGCACAAGCCTCACTAAACCCTACAAAGTGTGTCTTTGGATGTTCTAAAGGTGTTTTGTTAGGGCATGTTGTATCCAGAGATGGTATTGGTACTGATCCTGATAAAGTTTCAAAAATCAAAGAGTTACCATTTCCTATGAATAGAAGTAAGTTGAGATCATTTTTAGGCCATGTGGGTTACTATAGAAGGTTCATCAAGAATTTCTCAAAGATTGCACAGCCACTAACCCAGTTCTTGAAGAAGGATGTTACTTATGAACCAGGAAATAAGGCGCATGAAGCTTTTGGACAACTGAAGGAAGCCCTGGTGTCTTCACCTGTTTTGAAGAATCCAGATTGGAGCAAGCCATTCATTGTGTACACTGATGCCTCAGATGCAGCACTAGGAAGTACTTTGAGCCAAAAGGATGAAAATGGGAATGAACATCCAATTTACTTTGGGAGCAGACAAATGAGTAGTGCTGAGGTAAATTATACTGTAACTGAAAAAGAGGCTCTGGCTATCATTTTTGCTGTAAAGAAGTTTAGAAATTACTTGCTAGGGCAAAAATTTCTAGTTGTAACAGATCATCAGGCTCTAAAATATATTGTAAATAAGCCTAACCCATCAGGGAGGATAGCAAGATGGATAATTTTGCTACAAGAATTTGAATTTGATATTATAGATAGGCCAGGAAAGAAGCATGTCAATGCAGATGCACTCTCTCGAGCCTATGATGGTTTAGGATCATCTTGTGATGATGATGATTTCCCCGATGCAGCATTGTTATCCCTTGACACAATCCCTAGTGAATACATAGATATTTGGAATTATCTGAATGAATTCAAGTTTCCTGATGGTGCCAATGCAAAGACTAAGAGAAAGATTACTCAAGCCAGTTGTCCATATTCTATTCTGCATGGAGTATTATTTCGAATAGGACCTGATGGACAGTATAAGAGGGCAGTTGGACGTGATCAAGGGAAGGAACTGCTAGAAGAATTCCACAATGGTACATGTGGAGGGCACTTCTCTGGACAACTTACAGCAAGAAGGATCTTGGATGCAGGTTATCACTGGCCCACTCTTTTTAAAGATTGTTATAATTATTGTAAGACATGTGATATTTGTCAAACACATGGTAACCGTAAGACTTCATCAGCTCCATTATGCCCTATTCTTCCACTTGGTCCCTTTGAAAAGTGGGGAATAGACATTGTAGGTCCACTTCCAACTACCTCACGCCAAAATAAGTATATTGTAGTTGCCACAGATTATTTAACCAAGTGGGTTGAAGCTAGGCCATTGAAAACAACTTCCATGGATGAAGTGGCAAGGTTCATATATGAACGCATTGTCACCAGATTTGGTTGTCCATTAGAAATTGTAACAGATCAAGGAAGCCACTTCATTAATGAGGTGGTAGAAGCCCTAGTCAATAAGTTTTCTATTAAGCACAAGAAGGCAACAACATACAAGCCAAGCACAAATGGACAGGTGGAACGAACAAATTTTGTGTTGTGTCAAATTCTAGCAAAAGATGCAGCCTTGCAGGTACATAAGTGGGATAAAAGGATTCATGCAGCATTGTGGGCATATAGGGCAACATCAAAGTCAGCAACAGGATACTCCCCATTTCAGTTGGCTTATGGCATTGATCCAGTTCTTCCTATTGAGTTTGATATTCCCACAGTAAGAGTAATGAAAAATGAAAGAATGGATGAAAGTGATTCAGTAAAAGAAAGGTTGGTACATCTTCATTTGCTAGAGGAAATGAGGGAAATAGCTAAGGATACAAGCTATAAGAAGAAAATGAAGCAGAAGGAATACTTTGATCAAAAGATCTGGTGGTCTCCATTTCATGTGAATGACTTGGTTCTAGTATATGATTCCAGATAAAAAAAAGAAGACAGAGAAAATTTCTTCCAAAATGGATGGGGCCCTACAAAATAGCAGCTGTGCATGAAAATGGTACGTACTGACTGGAGGAATTGGATGGCACTCCCATTACGAAATGGGTCAACCATGACAAGTTAAAGATTTTCCAAGCACTAGAATAGTCTACTCCGAGGACGGAGTAGAAGCTAGGAAGGGGGAAGATGTCGACACTAAAATTTTCCTCCGTAATTTCTATTTCATTAATGTATGTATTAGGAATAGGATGTTGTTAAGTATAATTAGTAGTAGCGTCCGATAGAAGATAACGGCATGTCAGTATGGTGCCGCCAATAATGTGGAGTATGGTAATAGTCAAAGTACAATAGGAATGTTGTAAAAAGTAAATATTTGTCGTAAGTGGTCCGGTAATGTTAAAATGTCAAAGTTTGGGTAATTAGAGAAGTAGGGTCTACATGATTAGGAATTAGAAATATTATATTGGTAATAAGGACAAGGAGTGAGGTCATAAATATTTTGTGTATTTTATTTGTAAAAAGTCTAAAAATGTGGAACCCATGTAAAATGATAAGGTTTATCTTATCTTAAAAGATAAGCTTACATGTACAGATAAGAGTTAAGGTATGGAATATGATTCGTCAGAGTGGATTTCTTATCCTATCTTAGAGATAAGATGGATAAGCCTGGAAGTTCTATAAATAGAGAGGCCACCCCCCTCATTTAGCATAGAAGGAAGTAGTGAGAAATATTGTAGGAAGTGTGCGAAGGAAGCCATCAGTTTAAAGGTGTGTTGAAGAAGCCATTAAGAGGTGTAATTGTAAAGTTTCTCCCATAGTCTTGTTGAAAGGCAAGTGAAGTCAATAACACTTGAAGTACCTCATGGGTGAGATTGTAACAATTTCATGTTAATATTATAATTTACTTTGATATTTCAGATTTTTCATCATTCCGTCTTATCATAGTCAATGGTATTCTTGTGTTATGTTTGTTGTTTTGTTTCCAGATTACATCCACCAAACTAAAGGCTGTGCATTAGTAAATAATCATAGCACGAGGAGTTCCCCGTGAAGAATTATCATAGTGCCAGATTGGTGATGACAGGACCCGTAAGATATAGTAGTGAAAAGGATAAGGACAAATTTCCTAGAATTTGTATTGACGTCCTTGTGTGCCTAGTTGCAACCCTTGAAGTGTTTCCTTTATAGACTTCACTTCTTGCTCTAAGGTTGGTTCTGGGGGGTTAGGAGGTGGTGGATTGAAGTTGGGCTCAGAATGTTGGGAACCATGAACATTGGGTGGTTGTGGACCGATTTGAGCTGTTAATTGGGTAATTTAGTTTCTCATTTGTTGTAATTTAGATAATACGGCTTCTTTGGATATATTGGTGGTGTTCTGTCTGTCATCCCGTCTGTGTACAATGCGAAGTTGATTTGGATTAGGGAAGTGTGCGGAAGGTGGTCTTTGGCCAAGGTCATCACCTCCATTTGGGAGAAGACTATGGAGTTGGTCATGAGTGTAATCAGAAGGAAGTTTTTCCCCCATGTGATATAATTGGAGTAGAAGGTCATCCTTATTCTTTTCAAAGAAGTGATTTAACATCTCTCTTCATCTTCTTTCTGTGAAGTAGGTACTAGAGTCATTATCGCTACTAGTATTAACCATATTCTCTTCATCTTCTCCTCTAGGTCGATTTTCTTCGTTATTGGCATCATAATAATTGTGGTTAAATAGATCATTTTCCATGTTGTGGTTATGTTTCCTAGTTTTGTATCCCTTGCAAAAGTCGATCAACTTGCATGAGGCTAGACTTACCAGTTATTCAGAAGCAAATTGGAAGAACCACGGAGATTTGAGTATACCGCGGATAAAAAGAAGAAACTACAGTGAGAAGGAAGTTTTGTAGAATGAAGAATAGGCCCTGTGTTTGGAATATCAAAAGCATCAATACTATAGATAGTGTCGTGAGCTGAGGCAACAGTACAAGGCGGGCTGCTGGTAATAGGGGAGCAAATTTTTTCATCTAGGTAAGCTGCGGAATATTTTTAAAAGCGACACTAGACCTGGATGCCGTGATGCAAAGAATTGATTTGTAGTTATCAAAAATTTGTGCAACACTGAATGGAAAATCCGCGTAACAAGAAAAATGGTGACTCTCTGCGAAAGCTAGAATTCAGCTGGGTCTTCGATTTAGCTATCAAATCTTTGCAAACTCAATCAGATTTTGCTATTTTCTATGCAATCAAATCTGATTCCAAGAATCAAATCGAGGCAAAGGGACATGAGTCAAGGAAACTTTTCCAATATTCCAAAGTGGTTCTAGGTGATACAACCACCAAAATTAAATGCAATATGGACGACCAGTAGAAGATTTGCTTGTAACACCTGGGTAAATAATGCGTCATCATCTGGGTGACCAAATTAGATCCCCAGGTGGTTGGGACTGGTTGAGAATTCAAATTTCCCTCTAAATTTTCTCTTTCTCCCTCAAAGGGATATGATATACATATAATATACATATATTCTGGAGCTGACATGCTCATTTGATAACGGTAGGGAGATTGACTCCAAAAATGCACTTGGGGGCATCGGTCATTGGGTAACGCAAAAGTCTTCCCCATTGTGCTACGTGGATTTTCCTAAGGGATTATGTACCTAACCTTAGGGATTTTGGGGACATAAAATACTCGCAAGCTCTCACGATTGTAACAATGTCCTCCCGATAAATTGACTAACTCTTATGACTCATTCTTCCAAGAGGGTTCCTTGGAATTAACATAACTTGCAGATCGCAGGTGTGAATTGTATACCTGAAATGTTATCTGAATCATTTATCTAATGTGCATCCTGAAAGTGAATTCTGGGGTTCTCATGTCTTTATCTAATCACCATCTGATATCTAGAAAAATCTTGGTCATTTGGATATGATCCCTTCCCTTGTCCCCTGATCTAATATCTACCATGCAAATCATATATGCCAAGGTGTTGCCTATGAAAATTATGATTTATCATCATATATGTCTTCTCCTTATCACCCTGGTCCCTCATATGTTAGAGTAGAGCTAGATAACTCCATTCCAAAGCTCTACATAATCACCTTTTAGCTAGTAGGTAAGTTAGAGGAAGCTGACAATGTACTCCTAGAGGTCTGTCTCACCTTCGAGTCTCACAACTCAGACTATTCCAAGTCTGTCTCAAACTTCCCCAAACCTTCAAAATCATTTCACATGATGTTCTACAGGTCTTCAATTCAACTCCATGTTGAATTAGGCCCTTTCATTCTATTTCCATGAGGATTGGGTTATTCATTCTTCTAGGAAGGCCATTAGATTCGATAGCCCTTCCTAATATGCCAAAAGATGAAATGTTTTTTAAATCCACTAAGGATGTATCATGAAAGGGTAAATTACGATTCCTAAATCAACTAGGGGTTTAATCTTACTAATCATCAAATAGGGGGGACCAAATCTGACGGATTTGAGGGTGCTTAGGAATGATACAACATGAAAAATTTGCACAGGGGTATTAGTTTTCATGCTTTGAAATGTCCTTATTACCCTGATTAGCAGAATTTGCATATGGATCAAGTGATATTTTTCCTATTTCAGCAATTTCATATTGATTAATAAGATTATATTACATGTGTCATGAAACCATGTCGTAAGTAGGGTGTTTACATCTTGGATATGATTATATAAGGTGATGAAAAGATTTGGGATGGAGGTTTACCGCATTGGTCATGAGTTCTATAACCTTATGGTCTAGGTCATTAGGGACAGCGACCAGGACCATGTTGAGTGATAAATTCCCTTGTTCTTGGTGGGTGTAAAAATGACTACATTTTGGTTCCATTCCAGGACCTTCTTTCGAAGTTATAGTGGGAAATCAAAATACATCATGCATCACATGGCATGAGTGATCAAATAATCCTAACTCTGAGAACATTGAATTATGGTTCATAAAAGGTGGAAAAGTTTTCTCAAATATACAACACTGATGTTAATTTTGATGCACGCAAATGGGTTGAAGGAAACCTCTATGATGAGTTATATGAGACATTCTTTAGCTTGCTTTCCAAGTAGAGATGTATAGAATGGTTTGCATATACATCAAGAAATCAAGCTGAGTTGTTATGGAAAATACAAGTATAAACCAAGAACAAATATCAAGAGGCTGTAAGATTTGGATAAGTTGACATGGGCACATCATGTAGTGGATCATTGGTGGAAAGGAGTATTGGCTAAATACATTATGGAATATGCTATTTCTACATATTCTTGTCCAAAATTCACTGAGTTTAAGTTTCTGTAGGAGCACAGAGGATCATTTCTATGTGCTATTCCTTTGGCGATGAAGATATTGATCGTTACCTTGAGTTTAGAGGCATTTTCGATGGCAGGCTAAACCTTCCTGAGCACTGGGCAAGGAAGTTAAGGTGGAGGAAGATGGAAGATATTGCGATTGAGAAAGAAAGAGAGGAGAGATGAATTAAGTATAGTGAAGCACTTAAAAGGGAGATTTATAGAAAACATGAGGTTGCAAGTGTGATGGATCTATGGAGGTAGACGTTGCAGGAAGGAGTTAACCGTTCAGTTCAGAGGACGTGGAACGTGAGAAGTATATGTTACCCCATCTCGGAAAGCATGGGAGAGAGACCCCTTTGGCTTCTAATAAGAGTTCATCACGTAGAGAGAGAAGAGTCGTTGGTGCACATCTAAACCGACCTAGTGACCAAACCTTGACACTTGGTTTTCCAAATCAGAGGATTATTGATAACACAGTTGGTATCGGGGGGAGTGACCGATCGGAACCTAGGAGGTATAATTTATTGTTTGGAACTTCTATGGCTGCACACTCTATTCTAGTGTTTGGAGGAATTTTTGAGAAAGGATCAAATACACAAGGCTTGGGAAACGCGTTGGTGAGTGGAGCGGGGCATACATCTGGCAGTGGAACGATCTTATAGACCATTGGCACACAGTTCAGCGGGACATTGGGGATGCTAGGAATGACCATTTCAGGACCATTTTTGGCCGCAAGAGGGTCTAGAGGTGGAATTGGTGGATTGGGAGGCACATGACCTAGTGGATCCAGTGGGTCTGGTGGAGGAAACCAAGGATCTGGACTAGGAGGACAGGGGCCTTAGCCACCTTCTCAAGTAATCATTGAAATGTATTTACAATATCTAGACTACCAGGGCATAAAGTATGCTACAGAACATGTTCACAAGTGTGAGTTGCTATGACGCGTAAAGGGGATCATGAACTTGGAACGGAAGGCCAGTCAATTTGTAACCACATTGTACGAGCACACGCATAGCTGGTATAAGAAGTATGACCCCCATCAGATGGTGGTAGATTATACCACGTTGAAAAATTCCTTCCTAGCAGAATTCCACATTCCTGAGTTTGAACATAAGAGCATCAACGCCCTCAAGGAGATTCAACAGGGAATGGTGGAGAGTGTGCGAGAGTATGACATGCAGTTTAAGACTCTCCTATCAAAATTTTCATATGACATTCACCCTTCAAAACATGCTCAATGGTTTATTGGAGGGTTGATAACACCATTTAGAAGAACATTATCTCATAATAATTTCACAGACCCAGGCGAGGTGCTAGAAGCTTCTCTACACGCTGAAGCTGTTGGAAGCATTGATACTAGTGTTAGCCCATTTCTAGAGGCTCAAATCGATACCATGGCTAAGCATCTGGAAACGTTATCTGTGAACATAGCCCATGAGACTCGTAGTGGAATATGTTGTACGAAGTGTGAAGTAGAGGGGAATGTCAAGGATAACTGCCCCCTTAAGGTAGTACGCGCCGTAGTGGTAGATTGTGAGATTTATCATGGGGAAAGTTTCCCCGTATTCAGAAGTGACCCATCCCAGTCACCAAAGACCGTATAAGACCGAGTTATAATCTTTCCAAAATATACCCAAACACATCGATGTGAAAACCACTTGGTTTTATTACATTTTGTGAATCCATCTTCGAACCAGAGCGTCTCAGCAACTGTGCCAGCCTTCTTGTAGTCCATGGAAGATTTTTTGATCAATCAGTTGACTTCAGGATGTTTACATTGCTTTCTTTTGTTATCTCTTGTTTTTTTTATCATTATCTTGTTAGGATTAACATTTTATAGGACTAGATCATCCTCAACAGAACTCAGGGCTCCATTATTATCCTTCTCTTCCAGTTTCCTTACTTGCAGGTTACCTTTTAAGTCCATCTACTCTCAGCCTTGTCCTACCCTACTACAATCATCCTCACCCCACTTTGGTCACCGTCGATAAGGATTCTATTTGTCAATCATCATATCAAAGTCATTGTTTTCTTCCATTATCTATACCTTTATGTCCTAGACATTTTTTTGTAGGTTGTTCTCAGCATCTATAGGTCTCTGTAGCTTCCAATTTACACTCAGACCTCTTCAGGACTACATATTTACTTTGTTGTCAAGATTCACTTACATAGGTCACCTTCAACCTGCCTCTTCATAGTTTGGGTCACCGTCGACCCAATTAGGTACCATTTCATTTATATTCATTCAAACCATATCAACGTTTAGATTTATCTTAGTTACTTTTAGATTTAGTAGTATTTATATTTCTGCATGCTATTTGTTTATCTATCCTTTACGTCACTTCTTATTATCAAATGGGGGTTGACTTCCACAAAATAAAATTAACACTTCTTGGATCCAGATTTATTAGGGAGCCCTCACATATATTATCTAATAAATTTTTATTCTGGTTTTGCAGGGTCATGTAGCTTACAACGAGGATCAATCATTTTGCACCCATTCATCCATACCACGGATTTGAGGTACCATAAATTCTCCATTTTCCAAGTTGTTTATCTTTCTTTAGTAGATAACATCATTATTTTGAGTTGAAGGAGAAAAAAACAACAAAATTATTAGCACGTCCATTGGGACCACCCTTTAGGTTAACCTTTGCATTTCATTCTTTTGTCTTCTATTAACACTGTAGCACAAGTTTTATTTCTCGTGTTGGGTTTGGCTTCTTGGATCGCTCTTCACTTAAAATTTCAAATAAAAAGGAAAACTGTGCTACAAGTATTCTTCATTTCCCATAGTTTATCCTTTTGGAATCTTATTGACCTCTTTTTGTGTGTGTCCTTATCAAAATATCACATCTAGATTTGTTTTAAAATAACATTTCTTTTCTGCATCCTATTTTATTACATATTTTAAGTAGGGGTTAACCTTTTGCATCAAACATTCTATCACACACAACCAAAATTCACACATCAATCAATACATCTAGACATCTTCTTACCTTGTGGACTAATTGAAATTTTATCACCCAACAGGAAGCTACGTGAGACTTCCCTAGCCATAATAACCTGAAACCAACTCTAGATTTCCTTTTCCTAGGTACATTTTTTATCCATTTCCATTTTTTATAGTTGAGTTTATTAATAATTCACGAACAAACAAAATATTTGTTCTTGACTTTCTTAATTTAGTTAGTATATATATATTTTTCGTTTTATGCCCATAGTTACTCATTTGGTAGTGAAGAAAATAGAACAAAACTTTTCCTTAAACAATTCAGTCGTCTCATCTAAAAAAACATCCATCATTACCAATGTCTCATATGTGACCTTGGTCACTCTCTCCATTGGCATCCAACATCCCATCAATGTTTCCTAAGAACCTCTTTTTCAAACTACTACCATAGATAAGACTAATCCTTTCTTTTATCATCATCCCATCTCTTCTCAACCAGCCACCCCTCCATCTCCTATATCTCAACCTTTTGGATCTCTTGTTATATTTTTTTGTAGTTTAGAATTTCAAGAGATTCTTGATGCCAATCCAACAACTCTTCAAGACTACCTTATCAATAATTCAACCCATCTTCCTGTTGAGGGTCCACCACTTCAACAACTTTATCGTTATCATGTCAAATCCTAAAATCACCCAATTTCCCTCCTCACAACTTGATATATTCCAACATGATGTAGATTAATCCTCCACCAATCCCCCACATCATCAAATGAATCAGTTAGTCACACACATTCCTCCCCATATTCCTCCAATCAACACAACTATCACCATAACCATTCACATTACTTCTTTGGCCACTATCATTACTAGTGTCCCTACCCAATCTGCCCAAATTTTGTATCCCATGATCGGAAAACATAAGTGTTATTTTTATCTCACATCACATGCACATATCATTTCTTCCCAACCTCAACCTATGATTGCTTTGCATTATGTGATGTCTAATCCACCTCATCAACAATTTCTGCTTATTCATACCTACATTCCCATTCAATAACAAGTCTGATCCCAACAATCACAACATCAAATATTGCAACAACCACCTTATCAAATGATTCATCAAACCCCCACACATCCAAAAAAAATTCAAGCTACTTTCCATGCCAAAAAATCACAATCCGAACTTATCATCACATAAAATGATCATCTCCATGCCTTAATGAATAGGTTGGCTAGACTGGAGGTTGTGACCTTGAGACCTGTTGGTGCTCAAATTAGTCTCGCCCCATTTGTCATTGAAACTCCTCAGTTTGTGGCCTCTGTCACATTTTCTATCTCCCTGTGTTGGTGCTTGAAGACTTTTTCCTCCATTTGGTTGCCATGATCAGTCCCTTCCTTGGTCGAGGATCACTTGAAGGTCCAGAATTTGTTTTTCATTCCTCTGTCCATGTGAAAGAGTCGGTAAATTGGGCGTAAAACTCAAGTTTTTCCTCTCCTTCCATTTTCCATAGTCACATTTTATATTCCCTTTCATTTTTCTTCGAAATAAATGAGGAAACATGATTGGATGTAGTTCAAAGGATCATACTTATAACATTTCCAAATTCTCTGTCCTTGAGGAAAGATTCATTTTCGGGCTCAAATGGTGATTTTCTTGCATTTTATGGTTTGACAGGTTTAATTTTCCCAGTCAAATTTATATCTCAGCATCAGTGGAAACATGGGCCCTTTTTGGTTGGATTCGGCTCTGCAGGGTACTTTAAAAACTCTATGGCTCACTTCAACCCAAAACATGTCCACATGGAGGAACAATACTCGTTTGAAAATCCACCTTTTAGTTTGGACTTGGACTTGTGCCGGGGGGACACGTGGAGGTTTCCGATGCTTTTCCCATACTAAGACAAAGTTTTCATGCAGCCAGTACAGTTTTGGTAGGCCATGAAACCGTGGTGGGCTTGTGATCATTTGAGGATCCACCTCAGGGTCCCGCCCTAACAATTGCGACAAGGAGACATGTGGAGGCTTCTGCTACCTCTGCTTTGTACTTGAAATTTTTAAAGCAATTTTCTAAGGCCTGGCACATGTGGTGAGCCCGTGCTTGTTCAGGGTCTCCACTCTTGAGGCACCATCTTGAATTTGTGCCATTAGGAAGTGTGGAGGCTTCCGTCGGGTCTTCCCATACTTAGACTTTTCAAGAAATTTTGTAAAGGCCTGGGACATGTGGAGGGACCGCGCCTGTTTAGGTACCGGCCCCTAAGTTTTATTTTGAATAATCATCAGGAGGACACTTTGAGGCTTCCCCTTACTCTTCCCTTTGCTTGGAATTTTCAATGGCCAAAGGAGACTATCTCGGACCCTAGACACATGGTGCCTTTTGTTGAACCTTCAAATTTTTAATAGACTCTGAAGGAATGAGACAAGTGTTGAGACCACACTTGTTTGGGGTCTCTGATTTTGGGGACCATCTTAAAATGCACCATTGAGAAACATGGAGGCTTCTGCTGGCTCCTTTTTTCATTGAGACTTTTCAAAGACCAAAAGGAGTTTTTTTTGGCCCCAGGGTAAGTGGAAAGCTTGCGCTTGTTTGGGAATTACCTCTATGCTTCTCCTTTGTAGTTTCCCTAAGGAAACACATGGACGACTATGATATAAAGTGGAAAAAGGGGCAAGATCAATGATTATTGTGCATTTCACCTGTTTTTACGCCACGTTTTCCCTAAGACTCTTGGATACGTGAATACGCACTATTTTTCATCGTTCTTTGATAAAATTATTTGTTGTCTCTATCTGTAAGGTGCCTTTGAATGGATTTGAAACTTAAATTGTGAGTCTAAAGATTGATAAGGTCGATATTTTGAAGTTGGAGTTGCTCAGGAACTTGCAAAAAGGGGAATTACAGAAGGAGATGGAAAAGGGGTAAAATGATGAAAATGCAGGCGCAAAAGGTGAAAAAGACGTTGCCTTGAGAGAAAAAAGGGATTACATGTGCTAAGGCTCCGAAAAATGATTAAAAGGGGGATTTCTCACATGACATAATCAGAATGATTAAAAGGACTCCTGAAAAGTTATGGCATGGCATCCTAGTCACTAGTCAAGGGCCCAAGAAATGTGATCAGTTCAGAATTGGTCCACTTAGTAGATTTCATATCTGAATTTGTTAAACGTCACTATCTGAAACAAATTGGTAACAAGCAAAGGTCCCTCGAATATTATTCTCTTTTGGGGGAAAATTGATTGAGAAAAATGTATAAATGTAATGAGAATACTCTTGCAAATGGTTATAGTTTGAGTTCCTAAGAGAAAAATTGAGAAATTCATCTTTGTGAGAAACCAAAGCTGAGATAACCTATTATTTTCTTCTGTGTTATATTTTTCTGTCATGTCAAGTTGGTTGCATATGTATAGCCATTGAAGAGCACTGAGATTTGTCTAGAAGATTTCCCTTGCTGATGAATCTAAGAAATTTTGAAATTAATTTGTGTCTAATCTCTAGCAATTTGTGTTTGCTTTGTTTCAGAATGTCTACAAATAGTTTCTTTCATTCCTATTGCAATCTTACATTGAAATTTTGGTGAAATCACACATGATCTCATTCTTGTGACAGTTTAATGGTATTTGTAATTTCATTTCAAGAAGAGCCTTCATCTTGGATGAGATAAAAAAATTTAAAATCAATTCATTGTCATTTGTTGATAAATATTGTCTGTAAGTCTTCAGGTGTACCTTAGGCATGATTTATCAGAAAATTTGGTGTTTAATCAAGTCTTTCAATTCGAGCCTTCGTGTTGGAGTCTCAAAGATTGTGTGAAAACATGCTAATCTGGGCCTCCATTGAAGCACATCTTCTGGTTGAAGGAACTTATTAATTGTCTGAATCTTTGTTTTGTTGAGTTGTTCATTATTGTGAAGTCCCTTCGAAGATCTAGTATAATCAACTTTATCTTGCTTCATCTCCCACCAAAATTATTCAAAAAACCATGAATCCACCCTGAACTACCCCTGTTTTCCCTATGTATCAACAAAGGAACAAAATCTACTTGCAAAACTATGCAGAACAATCAATATTTCTTAATGTCTTCAGTAACTTTAGTCTTGTGTTGAAATTATCTCCATCGTTTAGAAGTGACAACTCTTAAGAGTTAAATCATGGAGTATTGACCGTATTTTCCCAAGGTTCTCTTAATAGAATTTGTGCAAAAGAAGGATATCTCCATCTCCTTCATCAAACAGAGGTTTCACTAAGGATCCTCTCACCCTGGTCTAAGAGGCACGACCTAAAGTAGTGAGGATAGGTCATATCCTCTTAAAGGTATTATCCATCTCTCAAAAAATATGAATAACAAAGGGCCATTTAGATCTCCTCCCTGAATACAAAATGAGACACGCTATGATCTATCTGTCTTTAATCTACATGCCTAACCTGTTTTGCTGCTTAACTTGAAAGGGAGAACAAATTTGGATACCAACACTCATGGCGCTACTGCCGATGAACCGATCTACATTGTTGGGAACTGATTTGCGTTGCCGAGACTGATTTTTTTATTTGTTTCTAGTTCGTATCCATTTTTCCTTTCAACAAAACTCATGGTGCCGCTGCTGAGGAACTGATTTGCATTGCTGGGAACTGATTTCCGTTGTTGAGAATGATTTGTTGATTTTTTGTCAATTCGTATCCATTTGGCCCATCAACAACACTTGTGGCACCGTTGTTAGGGACTCTTTAAAGTATTTTGTAAATACAGTACATAGATCCTTGGTAATTCTTTTTACAGATTTTAAATTTCAAATACATTGCTGAAACATCATTATTTGTTCAGATCTGTAAAAATTATTCAAAGTTGTGAGTTCTGAGTGCAATATTTCTAGCTTATATAATTATTGCACTAATATTTGTATCATCATTGATAAATTTGGGTAAAAGAAGAGAAAATCTTGTGAGATTTACATGAATCTAGTATTGACAGACATTTGATAGGTCTTTCATAATGTATTTGCACAAACTAAGGTGAAAATGCTGAGTTGCGACTCCGTGTTGTTTAAAGTCTTTATAAATACTAGTGTCTTAACATATATCAAGTGAGATTTGTCATTAATATTTGCAAAGCTGGAAGGAAGAAGATATTTCTTCACAAAGGACCCTAGGAGAAGGTTGTTTCAAGAGCTGAGAAAGTCTAATTCAGAAGGAAGAATAATTTGGAAGGCTATTGGGGATCAAACATCAAGAAAAGAGATCTCCATTGGTGAAACTGATCAGCCTATGATTGAAGATTACAGTACTTCCTCAAGTGCTTTTGAATTTGGTAGTCTCTTTGTAGAATTGAATTCTCCATCTGGAGAGGGTCCTTCATCTGTATTTGAAACATTGCTTCTCAATCTTCCCTAGTATTTTCAAAATCTAATAGAGTTTTCCAAGAGACAAAGCCTTTAGAGGACAGTCATTCTGAAAATTATATCCCTAGACCACACAGATCCCTCACTCCTCACGTCCCTAGAATAATATGGATCAACCTCCACCCAGACCTCCATTTCTCGTTAATACTTTTGGTCCCCTTAGTTGTAGAGGCATGGATGGCTATCCAAATGTTGTGCCAAAAGATGTAAGAAAAAAATTACCTAAATTTTAAGGAAATAATGCAATAACTGGTGATCAACACTTGAAACTCTTTGTCAATATGATGGAGTATTTTGAAATAGATTTTGAGGATGTATACATTAAGTTATTTATTCTTACTCTAGAAGAACATGCAATGCACTGGTATAAATCTCTGCCAGAAAATTCCATTGATTCTTGGAAAGAGATGAAGAATGCCTTTATAATGCAGTACGGTGATAAAACAGACCATAGGTTTCTTTTATCAGAGCTTGAAAATATAAAAAAGAATCCTAATGAACCAGTGCATGATTTAATACTAAATTTAACAAAACATTAAAAAGACTGCGTGTTAATTTGAGGCCATGTGATGAATCATATCTGATAAAGTATTTAGATGCATTTGATAAGAAAGTTGTTTACTATTTGAGGGATAAGAACCCTTGGAATTTGAGGGAGTCCTTTACCATGGCTTTGCAAATTGAGAACAACATCAAAGTAGTTGGAAAACCTCCTAAGAGGGAGGGTGTTAAACTGATCAACCCTGAGAAGCCTCAATCAAGTAAGGTTGTGGATCTTGAGGAAGTTGTAAGGAATTTGGCTAGGGTTGTCAAAGAAATCTCTTACAAGCTGGACAAGGCAGAAAAAGGAATTGGACAAGGTTCTCATGGCCAACAATTAAGTCATAGATTTAAAGTTGAAACTAATATTCTATAATTCACAATGAAAGCACTCTAGTATCTATAAGTAGAGTAGAATAACCTAGGGAATTAGAATTAATATGTAATAATCCATGATTGTGTTCCATCAGAAGGAGGATTGATTTGGAAAATAGATCTAATTTGAGGTATATCTGAATTATGTGGTCGGCCTTCACTACTTTGATGTGATCCCATAACCATTACATTTGTTATCTTCTCATTCTCCTACTGCAACCATGCGAAGGGTCCAGGGCGTCTCTTGTACATTCATTATCCCCTCTTAAGTGGTTTACTTAGCTATTCCCAGCTCTCTCCCATCTGAAGCTCAAATTCATGTATGTAAAAGGAAAAATCAAAGCTATAAAAAATAGACTGATCCCTCGAAGGACAGCTGTTCATATAAATAAGAGAAGAAAAGTATACAAATCAAAATCCAAGAAATAGACTTAAGGAACACCACTTTTGAAGATCCCTCTTCCTGTGTACAAGTCACACCTTCGATCCCTTTGTCATGTCTATATTAGGATTACGAGCATCCTTCATCCATATTTCCCTCATGATCTTTTGGTATAACTAACTATCGTTGGTTATGTATTAACACCTGCTATTGGCTATAAGTGCAATGCCTTGAGTGGTATCCTTTCTTGTTTATCACCAATCCAGTTTGAAACATAGTTTCCCTATACGCCCTTGCTACAGCTATGTTCCATTCATCTCATCCAGGTCATCTTTTATCAACATCATATAAAATTTCACACTGTCTATCTATAGTATCCATGAATGCATTTGTAAATACACTGTTCATTTTGTGAATTTTACTTGATCATCGTTGCAGTTTGTGAATCCTACTCGAGGATCCTTCTCAAGGTAAGTTCGTTATCTTACAGCTCCTTATCTCTCAACATGTTCAACATCATCTTTGATCCATTGATCCTTGCTCTCCATGTCCACTCATCACCATTTGTCTCCACATCATCCTTCTCAACTTTTTGTCCCCTTGTACGATGCCATATATATTAGCTATCTTTCCTCTTGAGTTTCTCTTTTGCTCTTCTACTTTCAGTTTGAAAATCTTGCTTAACCATTCATATAGCCAGAGAACCTTAGTTAAGGTATATCTTCTTCCTTAGATCCTCTTGTTGTAGAAGCTTCTCCACCATTTCCTCTTTCAACGGGTGACAATCACCACCACAAACATCTTTCCACTCCTCTTTTTCCACTTAACACTCTTGCATCATCACTACCACCACGTGGGCATTCCAATTAAATTTTCCCTTACACTGCATATGCTCCTCCATCCATTCATGTCACACCCCTCTGCTTCCTTTTTATCACATTGTTATCACCTCCTTTCATCTCTTGTTTCATTTTGGTATACACTGCTCAATCTTTTCATCATTCTTCTTCTTCTTCAGTTTGGTGATCCTACTTAACCATCTTCGTCGCAGGGAAATCTTACTTAAGAGTTTATCTTAAGAATGGTTGGTCGTCTTATCCTTCCATCTCCCATCATATCTTCATCATCTTCTATCTCCCACCTCTCATCATATCTGTCCATTCCAACTAACCCTTCCACACTTGTATCCAATACAATGTTTTCTTTCTCCTTCCATATTGTCATTGCCGGTTTGGTGATCTTACTTAAATCCTTTGGCGGCATGGTGATCTTACTTAAGTGTCTGTCTTAAGTATGATTTGTCATCCTGAACTCCCCCACTACTCCACATTCTCTCCATCTACATTTTCTCGGCATTCCCCATCATCACATCCTCTCACCTCCTCTTTCATTCTCATAAACACCACTTCTTATTGGTCCCTTGTTCATCTCTATCATCCATCGCTAGGTAATTTTACTTAACCATTTCTTCTCCATTCATTTCATGTCTTGTTTCTTAATTTCTCTCTCATCCATTCTCATCCAATGCATCCTCTCCTCATCTTCATCTTCCTACACATCCTTATCCCTCCTTTCTTTACTCTTTTCACTCCATCTTCTAGAGTTCTCCCACATATCTACCCCCATACTTACACGTCATTGTCATTGATCTTCTCCTAACATTCTTTCATCATATCCTTTCGTTTCTGCGCCAGTAATTATTGGTGGACTTCTCCTAAAAATGACTCATCCCCATTCCACACAGCCTAAATCCTTTTCTTTGACCTCTTCCATTCTATCTTCATTCCTTTTATCCTCTGTGTCCTCTGATCATTATCGAAGGACTTCTCCTAACGTCCCTTCATTGGCGTTCCCCCTCCCGTTCTTCATTTAATTTCTCCCTTGTCTTATATTTTGTCTCATATTTTTCTACTAATCATTATCGATGGATTTCTCCTAACATCCATTCAGTGGAATTACCTCTCCTATCCCACCTCTTTATCTGCTATTCTTCCTTGCCAATTTCTTCATTGTCTTCATCATACACCTTCTCTCTATTTTCTCCTCATCGTCATATCCTCATCTCATGCATCTCCATTTCTTTTCCAATCAATGTCATTCCTTTCCTCAAGTTTCTCTTTACGCTCCTTATGCTTCCCACTCTTTACCAAATATCTTCATTCTTGGTTCATTTCCTTCAGCATAATTGTCTTCGTTGTCTTCTCCTCCTTTCTGATCTTCGTCTTATTTTACTTCCTCTATATCATCTTTCTCCCCATTTTACCTCACACTTCCTCCTTACTTCCCCGTCAAAAACCTAACTCTTCAGCATTATCTCATTTCCTTTATCATCTCATCATCCACATGCATTTCCATCTGGCCAGTTCCATATTCTTTGCCTTAGATTTCCTCACTATAATCTGTTTCTTTCAATTTTCTTTGCTCTATCATCTCTTTTGTTTTCCATTGCCTCTCTATTTTCCTCTACTCCAATCTTCATCGCATATTTCATTTTAAATAACTCTCTCCCTTTTTCATGATTTCATCTTGCTCTGTTCTTTTCTTGTCTTCTCTTTGTTTATCCTTTTTCATAATCCTTCTTTGTTATCTTCTTCCTCCCCTTTCACTCTTTATTTCTCCTCTTCCGTCTCCATCCCTCTATTCCAATCCCTGACACCTTCATATTCAATCTTTCTTGCTCTTCTAATAAACAACCAATCCTCCTGTCTATTCCCTTTTCTCTTTCTCAACATCCCTTACATTTGGCATTCACAGTCAATGTTGATGTTTCTCTGTTTATGTATCGCCATCTATCCCTTTCATTACCGTTCTTGTTTTTCTCTTTGCAACATTGACCTCTTCTCTTTTTGAGAACCCTTCCACATATTTTATCTTCGTCAGTCCTCTTGCAGGGAAATCATCATATCCATTTCTAAGAATCTCTTCCAATCTTCCTTTGACATTTTTGTCTTGGAAGATACCATAACGGCCATCACCTATCTAATCTTGTTCTCTTCCATGAATATTTTCTCTACTTTTGTTTTGTCACAAAAGTATATCTATCACACTTACTGAAGGAATAAGAATTTTTGTCTTCTTCACCTTCTAATTTACTAACACTTATGTATCTTTTCTATGAAACATGATTGTCATCATATTTATTACCCTTTTAGGGCATTTTATCCATCTTTCTATCCTATTTTCTCATCTTGTCCACATTTATGATTATTCTATCTATGTCTTATGTTGGGGCACCTTTCCATCTTTGTACTTGTCAACGCATATAACCCAATTTATGTCTTTCTCATGCCCTGTGTTGGGGCATCATTATCTTCATCCATGTCCCTTTTTTGGATGCATGATTTTTCACACAATTCCTCGCAGACAAACTATTGCGCACATCTTTCGCATTTAGTTGCACATATTTTGATGTTTTCCTATGACCCATTAGTCATCTTGGTTTACATCCATACTGCAGTGGTCTCCACCCACTCACTGGTCTGTAGAACATTGTCATCTGTCTTCGTTGAGACCACAATTGTCCTCTACCGATGTGTTATTGGAGTCACCGCCATAATTTTTTTTTATTATTGCGATCCTTTTTTTCCCAGGCATCTTTCCTTTGGTCATATCTTCATCCATCCTTGGACACATCTTTCATCTAATCCTTTTTGTTTTTGTCTCGTGGCTTGCTATCACAAACCACTCAACAAAAAGGGGCAAATGTAGACACCTATTTTTGGTATAGCGCCCCTCTGACATCTTACATGCACGCTAATTCCATTCTCGCATATCTTTCTCTTAAATTAAATAAAATCCTATCTATTTACTCGCATTATTTGATTGATTATAAGTGGGCTCCGTATGGACCCATTTGATAATTCAATTTTTGGAATCATCCCCCATCTCTCACAAATTATTTAATTCATAATGCATATCTCTGACACTCTTTTTTTAAAAAGAGTTCTTTCTCTTAAATTGAATTATCAATGGGCTCCATATGGACCCAT
Source organism: Taxus chinensis (assembly GCA_019776745.2). Lineage (NCBI taxonomy): Eukaryota > Viridiplantae > Streptophyta > Pinopsida > Cupressales > Taxaceae > Taxus > Taxus chinensis. The sequence goes on from CM034157.1 coordinate 140,244,733, forward strand.
TTGATAAATCAATTTTTGGCATCATCCCCCATCTCTCACAAATTATTTAATTCATAATGCATATCTCCGAAACTCTTTTTTTAAAAAGAGTTCTTTCTCTTAAATTGAATTATCAATGGGCTCCATATGAACCCATTTGATAAATCAATTTTTGGCATCATCCCCCATCTCTCACAAATTATTTAATTCATAATGTATATCTCTGACACTCTTTTTTTAAAAAGAGTTCTTTCTCTTAAATTGAATTATCAATGGCTCCATAATGAACCCAGCCGAACCCTTCCCATTTGATAAATCAATTTTTGGCATCATCCCCCATCTCTCACAAATTATTTAATTCATAATGCACCCATCCAACACCTTCTTTTTAAAATGAAATCCTTATCTTACCCCCCATTCAAATCATGTCCCCTACTTTGCCTAATAAGTCAAACTATGGGACCCACGTTGATCACATCATATCCCTAACTCAGGTTACTTTACTACACCTTGGGTATCATCTAACCTACAGTTTTGCCTCACATATAAACTATAAATATGGGGTTTTCCCCCATATTTAGAGAGAGGGAGATTATTTCAAAGGGATATATAGATTTTTAAGGAGAATATTTTTTTAAAAAAGGAGTAGTAGTATATATTTTTAAAAATAAGAAGGAGAAAGCTCTGACAATGTCTCTTATCTTGCCATCTTGATGCCTAGTTCATTTCATAGTAGGACATAAGCTAAGTATTCTTGTTATTTCAGTTGCTTGTCATTTTTTACTACTGTTCATGATCTATTATTATCTTGTCTGACACAAGGGTTGACATCCTCCAAGGGATTTGAAATCCTCTTGGAACCGGCACTGTCTGAGCAACCCCCGCATATTGTGTTCTAATCTTATCTTGTTTAGTTTTGCAGATCTAGCTTCTTGATATCATGCATCTGATTTCTTTATGCCTGTATCATCCATCTCCATCTCCAAGGTACTAAGCCCTTGTATACTTGACGTGGTCTCATGTTTCTTGATTATTCGTACACTCACTTGGATAGGAAGCAGGAAACATAGATCAACATTAACGCAGATCAACACCTACCACTGTATTTTTTCTCACAATATTGAAAATAACTTCATCTGCTAAACATAACCATATTACACTGAGAGATTTTATATATAGATCTTCCCAGTCATCATCATCTATCCCTACAGGTTTCTTTACATTTCCATCTAGGGCTTTGTGCAGCTCCTATTGTACCAGTACATCACATGCTTTGAGTTTCCACAACTGAAAGTTGTAAGATCCAATAAAATTCTCCACCTCAAACTTCACACAACACTTTTTCCATTTGATGTAATAACAACACCAAATATAGAATAATTGCTACAAATCTAGAAAACATCGCTCTGATACCACTTGTTAGGAAACCATAGCATTTGGAAGCAATGAATAAGAAAAATGTTGAACAATAAAACAAAAATTTATAGTGATAGAGATAAATGAAATATACAAAATACCAAACTGTAGACACAGAATTATGTACTTTACACATAATTTGGCGCAGCCTTATACTACTATTTAGAAGGTTCTCAAGTGTACAAATTAGTAATTAATCCCACCTTTTGGCCATCTTTATTCTACATTTTATTTCGTAGTTCCCATGCATTTTCCAACACTTATCCATCCATTTCGCAACTGCCCCGACATTCTAGCCCTAAATAGGTGCCCCATCATGTACTGGGGCACCCTGAGGTGTGTTGGTCCCACTCTGGGCACCCTGATCTATATAAATCCCCTTTCAATCCTTTTTGGGTCATTTCTAGTTGTTGGTCATCTTTATCTTTTTCTCAGCTGGCCTTGTCGGGATTAATTACAAAATTAAGCTTGAGATCCCTTTAAATAAAAAGCTATAAGACCATAATGAGGGTCCTAGGTCATAAAATTACACACTACTATCAATCCATCTATAGTTGCATCCACATAGTGCCATGCATCAAGACTAGGAGATCTGCATCACACACAATACATAGGGGGAGGGATTCTATTCTATTCCATGCAAGCATACTATTTACATTTTCTATAGTTATTATTTCTTGCTACTTCACAAAGTGCGTCTAACACGAGAGAACCTTGGGCATGACATGCACACACACACACACACACACACACACACACCAAAACTACATCCAGGTCCAAAATGTAGTGTGACGCTAAAAAATAAGTCCACTAGTTTTGCGGCTAAGGTCAGTCTGACCCATTCATATGCATCTTTTATTTTTCTAGGGTTTGATACTTCTCTTTGCATTGTAGGTCATTTTCCATCTCATCCGACATATCCATTGCAGAAAACATGAAAGGTTTAGAACTAACTGGCGACCATGCCAGTTATAGGTTTTTAGCATTTACAGTGTTTAAAGCACCCAGATAATAGACTAGGGCACCCCGAGGTGCCCCAGTACACTCCGAGGTGCCCCAGTCACTTCAGATCTTCCATATCTGACCTTCGTAGGGTCCTTGAAAGTTTTTCTGCACTTCAAGATTTTATTCTTAGACCTGTGACATTGTGTGACCATTTACAACAATCAACTAAGCCATTTCTCTCTACTCTCTTGCACATCTAGGGTTTTATTTTACTTAGCATATTCATTTGCATCTACTTTATTTTATTTAATGTATTTATATAACGTGTTAGTCCTCCTAATTAGATTAACCAAGATTACTATTTCCTTGCACTTAGTTCCAATTTTAGTTAAATCATTATAGTGAGCCCCACGTTTCTTTATAAAAACTTCTAGGGTTCTTGTATTCCTTTCCCATGGCTTATCCTCCCGAGGAATTTACTGAAGCCCACCTTAAGGCTATCAATGATCATCTTTCCGAACATCCATAGGATTTAGATCTAACTTTTCTTGTGGCTCATGAAGAAGCTACCAAATTGTCTAAACTCCATACTTATGTTGCTCCACCTACTTCTACCCTTCAACCTATCTCTACTATTCTGGTTTCCATCCCCACTCCTACAAATCACTTCACTCCTCCTTTGGTTTCACATCAATGACAATCCTCCTCGGTTTCCAATCAATATTTAACCTCTTTGTATCATGATTTCCAGGCCCAAATACGTAAATCGCAACAAGCCACTACATCTCCATCTTTAGATTCTACCTTATTGTTACACACTCCCTTTGCTCCTATCCTCTCCACATATCCTCTACCACCTAATTTTTTCACTCCTAAATCTATATCTTTAATAGACATGGTGACCCCCAAGAGCATCTTCACACCTTTCATATTGCTTTTCTTGATTTTTCTGATGACCATATCCTCCTAGTGAATCTCTTTCCTCGAAGCCTCCATGACTACACCATGTCCTGGTTTTACGATCTACCTATTCATTTAATCAATACTTTCACCAATTTAGCTAATGATTTCCTCATGCATTTCTCCATCAACATTGGTTCTAAGATATCTTATACCCAACTAGCGCAAATTAAGTAGTGACCCAATGAGAAGTTTGCTAATTATGTTTTAAGATATAAAAACAATCTGGCCAAAATGACTAAGGTCCTCGCTGATACTGAAATAAAAAACCTATTCATACAAATTCTTCTATTTCCTCTCTCCAAAAGTGTTCTCTTTGAGACATTTTCTTCCTTTGATCAACATTGTCATACCCTTAAACTCCATGAATCCAAGCTTTTATCCATTAGAAAACTCAAATATAATTACCAACCCTCCTCCTCTACTCATTTCCCAGCTAAAACCACATTTAAACCCTCTACATCTAAACCCATCGATACTAAATTAACTGTTAACACCATTACCCATTCTAAGGAAGTTTCATCCCAACCACCTAAGCATACATTCACCACCCTCCCTATGGCACCACATCTTATATTACAACAACTCCTCCATAATAACCTCATCACCCTTCCACCACCACTTGAGTTAGACCCATCACGACCCAAAGGGTTTAATTACAATGAAATTTTTTGTTGTGATTACCACCATTGTGTAGGCCACTCTACTAATCTGTTTATGAAACTTCACGCCATTATCCAAGATATCCTTGACAATGACCAACTAGAATTCCCAGACCCTGCTAGCCTGCCTCCCACTAAGGATAAGGGTAAAGTCAATATTTTTAACCGAGACTCCACCCACTGCGACACAAAGACCACAGATTCTTCCACTAATCATACATAGCCCGCCACACTACCTCCAGATGTGGGCGCACTTGACTTCTTAGTTGGTAATAATGACATGACCCCACCCACTATCTCTTTTTCTACCGCAAACTACCACGTTACATTCATATCCGATCATTTATACATACATACATCTATCACCTCAACCTTTATCCACAACACCAAGGTCGATCCATCTTCTCCTAGTAGTACATGTTCCTTGTCTTTCTTACGATCTATTGGCTACCTTGCATCCCAAATTGACATTCCATTCAAGAGACCCTATGGTGTTGTCAAGTTACCTATCATGGTTGGTCCTCTCACTCTTCTCATCCCTTTCTTTTCTAGCCAAACCCCCAACCAATGTGACCTGTTTCTCGTATTAGATTGGATTCGTAAGTCTCAAGCTATTAATCATATGACTCATTTACACCTCAAGTTTGTATACGAAAACCAAGTTGTTTCTATTAATGAAATTCCCCTTTCACCTCACCACCTTCTCACTCCGATACTCATGTGTCTCCCCTTCTTACTCACACAGCCCCTCTGTTGTCACCACATGTGCATCCTATTCCTACTCCACCACCTCGATTGGCCCCTCCGTGACCACTCCATTCCCTTAGTCCTACAAAATGGCATAGGCCTATTCCTATGACTACTACCATATCCCATCACCGATCACCACATCATTTTATTCCACATATCTTTTCCTCTCCCTTACGCACAACACCTTAATCTTCATCACCTACACACTTTACTACATCTTGTAATTGGTACTATGTGCACCCATCACATGCATATTGGCTTCATTCCCCCGTGCAACATTTGTCTCAAATACCACACTTATTCGACCATCATCTTAAGGTTTCATCATCTCATACACCATTCGTCAGACGTCTATCCCTAACCTCATTGGTTAACCCCTCTTTTATGACAGACGCAAGGGGCATAATAGTTATATCCCCCTTCTTCTCTATCCTTGTATACGCATATCATCTTACACTATATAGTTTATTCGTATCATCATCACTTCTATCTTGCGTGTTATACCTCCCTCATTACCCGATGACACACTCTTGTGCTTCGGTTCAGACTGTTCTGTTGAGGGATTACCATTACACTGAACCCCACACACTGCACTATTGGACCTCCACATTTACATTCCACCATCCTACACCTATACATCTCATCTCTTTATAACATTCATCATCCATATAATACACTAGTTATCATTACATATGAGTCTAGTTTTCCATTCCATCTCTATATTCTAAATTAACGCTAAAGTACATTATATATGATTCTAACTTTATATCTTACCACTACACATTCCATTTTATATCTACGCTTATTACTACATATTACACACCCAGACTGCATCTATACATCTTATACATTCTCATAGATTGGTATATACCCTAATTGAATAATGGTATATATTGTTCTATAATTAGGGTATGGTATAGCAGTTATCATTAATTAGGGATAATGCATGATAATAGATGTTAATACCATGAAGATTAGGGAATATGGCCTTCCGGTATATCAAATAATTAAGTCCATATATTGTTGAAGGTTCTTGCAGAATGAATGTTAGATTTGGGTATTATTTTGTGTATATACTAGGTTGGTAGCCGTCATCATAAATTCATCATCATGAAACCCTTGATGAAATCATGCAAGATAAATGCTTCAACCAAATATTTCAGACCGCTAGAATTAATTATTGCTCAAAAACATATGAAACTTAAAAATTTCATATCTTCATAAATACTTGGAGAAAAAATGCAAACTGTAGCTCAAAATGATCACAAAAATACCAGCTATCCAATAAAATTAGAATCGGATTTTTCCAACCACAGAAACCTACTGAAAAGTGATCCCAAAATTTCCAAATGGATAGATCAAGCTAGAATTGAATGTGGCAGCCCCAAAAAAGTGTGCCCTAACTGGAATTTGTGCTCTAACATGGATGGAAACCCTTTCCATTATGAAATTCTGAATTTTAAGCTCACTTGTGACTCCTAGATGAAGCCACCAATGCAAAAAATGAGGGTTTTCATCTGTAATAGGATCCAATGACGGCTTTCGTGGCTGAAAATGAGAGCTCAATGCCCCAATTTCCAAGGGAGAAGTATTAAGATTCACCAGATGATCCTTACAATGAGCCCCAACATTTTTCTTTATAGACTTTTCTTTTTTTTCTTGTGGAGCGCACCATATAGGACCCTTTATTTCTTTTTTTAACATTTATTTTCCCCCTTTTTAGTTCTCCTTTTGGGTCGCTCTAATTAGACTTGTAAAAATAATTAATTACATGCACTTTTCCATCTTTTTAATATTTTAATTGATGTGCCAATAATTAAAATTAGTTTAACACTTAAGATTAAATTATTAATTTACATCCATCCTTCCCCCCCACCAGCCGACTAAAAATAATGAAAATGGGCTAAGGGTCTTCTTTCTACTTTAGTATGTAAAAATACATTTTATTTTTAATAATAATATTATTAAGTTGCCCATAAATAGAGAGTTATCTGGATCAACTTAAAAATATTAAGTATTTCAAATTTAGAAAATGGGACATTACACACTTATAGGGTGTGCCTGCGCTTTATGTTCTCGTGGTGGAGGGTTTTGGGTATCTGCTTTCCCAAGACAAATCCTAAGGGCTTGTTCGAAAGATTGCATTACTTTCTACGAATAATTCCCAACTGCTCAACGACTATTTTTCTGATGATTCCTTCCTTACCTTACTTGAAGAAGAAGGCAATATCTGCAATGTTATGCACTGCCTCAATATTTTTTGTTTGGCCTCTGACTCTTTAATTCATTGACAGAAAACATAGTGTTACAGGTAATCCTTCCTACCGGTGCCCTCTTGGCTATATTCCTATGATTGGAAGATGTTAGGCCATAGTGAGATGTTTAAATTTCTAGGCATTCTTTTTGCTTTACAGGAATCACCTACGAAGCTATGACAGTATGTGATTCAACGTGTGTCTAAAATCCTGGAATATTGGATCACCAAACCGTTGTCCTCGGTGGGAAAATTCCATATTTGTTCTAAAGTTCTTGAAGCCACCCACGTTTATTATTCATCTTGTTGGGTGCCCTCTATGGCTTATGTGCACAAATTAGAGAAGCTTCTCAAGGAATTTCTCTGGGCCAATGCCTCTTCTAGCAAAGGGTTTCATAGAGTGGCCTGGGAAACTTGTTGCTTTCCCTGTGAATCTGGGGGAATGGGTCTTATTGATATATGGCGCCAAGGCCAAGCACTTTGTGTTAAATGGATAATTTGCTGCATCAAAGGCCAAGAATCTCGGAAAGTATTTTTGTGACATGGCATTGAGGAGGGATCCCCTTAAGGCCACACTACTTGGAAAGGATTAGGATTTTCCAATCTCCTCATTGTTTTGGTTCCCATCAAATTTGTGGGCACCTTTATGCTCAAAAGTATTCAAAAAGCATGGGAGAGTATAAAACCATCATTACAATGAAAAGGAAATAGTTTTCACAATGACCTTTCCATCAACTAGAACTCCTTATGGTGGTTTCCTATCATTCAAATCTAGGATAGGTGCCTTGCAGAGATCCCTGACATTCTTGCACTTAAATTATTCAAGTGTGGAATTCACTCAATTCAAGACCTCTACAGTAAAAACCTTCAATCTTAGTGTCCTTGGACTGAGCTAAAAATTATATTCATCCTTACTATGCCTAATCAAACATATATCATGACAATTATTGTTGTTGTTCATGATCATATGCTTCATAAGATCTATGTGCTTCCTTCTCATCCTTGGTGGACAACATGGAAGTTGTTGGTGGAATTCCCATTCCGTAATTATGTGGCTAACAAAGGGTACCATTGGATTTCACCTCATCTGCCCATGGTTGGTAAGCTCAACACTCGGTGGGGGCTTAAGTCTTATCCATCTTATTGGAGAAGGAGATACGACATAGTCTGGTCTGCTTGTCTCGAACCTAAAATCATGCATTTCCTATGGTGTATTTTACATCAAGGTCTTCCAATTGGGGTTTGACTGGTTCATATTGGTGTTCCTGCTCCCAAATGTCCCTTTTGTGGGAATTTGGAAACTATATTACATTTGTTCTAGTTCTATCCCAAATCCCAACAGGCCTGGAATTGGATTCATTTTTTCTTTTTTCCTCTCTGACCGAAATGTTTCACCTGTAAACATATTGTTCTAGGAGATAATCCTAGATTGCCTCACATGTTTTCCTAGATTTGGCATGTTTTCAAAGGGGAAATTAATTTTTGGCTATGGAAAGAAAGGAATTCATTTTTTTTGCCAATGCTGAGGTTGATCAACATTTTTCCTTGTGTAATAAATCTACGGTTATCTCTAATATGTTGCTACAGATTTAAGTCCAAACCAACAAGGTGACTCGCGAGCCACCTTTGCCCTCAAGGTGCTCTCTACCCCATGGTGCTCATCCCAAAGGAGGTCATTGGAGCCATTCACGGCAGAGTTCTTTCAGCTGTGCTTTCCAATCACTGTGTAGTCAACCACAAAGAAGCCTTTCCTCCCAGCTCGGCACCACGGTTGGGGCTACCCCAAGGTGGTTCAACAACTCGGTTTCCCCCCCCCCCCTTGTTGGTTCATTGGGTGGGGCTCGCCCAATTTTTTTGAGCCTCACACCCTTAATGGGTGGGGTCTACCACCCCCGCCTCCACCTCCATCTGATAAGTTCCCCTGGATGGCTATGGCCATCTCTCCCATGTGGGATGCTGCTGAGAATGAAGAAGAATTCCCCTAGGGCTTTAGTTTAGAGCCGCCAGACACTGGAAAATATTTACCTGGTCCTGACTAGCCAAATGATCATGATCCTCCTCCTTCTGCTCTTTTTTGTTTCTGTAGCTTAAGCTCGACTCTTTGTTTTATTGATGTTTTCCTTGGCTAGGCCTAGTTTGTTTTTGGATTTGGGGCATGCTCTCATACCACCTATTTTTTGTTGAAAATATCTTGTATCATGTTTAATTGAATATAATATAAGATCCTTTTAACAAAAAAATAATCCACAAGGCGAACCTATGAGATGGTCCAGCCCATCCTAATAGTGTGGGGACTAACATACGAGATGTGAAGATGTTATCCTTTTGAATGAGGCCGAAATAGACCCATAAAATGACATTGTGTGAGATCACTTTAAATGAACCTCAAGCCATTTTGATAAGTGCCACATTTTACACACACAATTACAACAGTAGAATACCAGGATAATTTTTTTTTTGACTTACATTGCTCACTACAAAATGCCACAAGGACTCCAAGTAAGGAAAACTCAACAACATATACGACACTTACATAAGTCATCGAATCACATAGACACATGACAACACCATATACATGTTTATACCACACTTTTCCAAATGAATGAGTACTAGCAATGTCCCAACCACAAGAAAAGGACTTCAGGATTGGCGAACCCACAACACATCATTTCTTTAATTGTATTTTAGTTATGATCAACATTCCAAGAACATTATTGTGCAAGGAAAACTTCCTCCTTTTTCCATCTACAGAATCTTAAGTTCATTCCACATTTAATTTACAGTTTGACCATTTTAAGTTGGCCTTTTATCCTTCACGGAAATTTCCATAACTTACATACTTATTTGGCATAATAAAAATTGCATATAAAGTACTTAGTTAACTTGTTCTTGTGTTAAGAATATGCTTCTCAAATGTTTATTCAATGTTTAAAATTTACCCTTGCTACACAAGTGAATCTAACGTGATGTCAAGATGAAATCTTGGGATTAAGGAAGACTTAGGTTCGAGATAGCTTATTCCCCAAGAACATTCTTCGATCACGGAATAGTTATTTCACTACCATAGTTAAAAAAAAGTTCAATAACTTATTGACTTCCATTTATATTTATATATCTTTTGTTTTCTCAAAGTTTGATCACACCAAGGCAATACATATTCTTTGAAACACATAAAGATATTTAATTGAGTTATAAGGACTCCAAGAGTGGCAGTATCCCTAACCTCAAATCTCATTTTTTTCTCTTCTATGCTTTACTTTTACATCACATTATGGTCGCATTATTACCATCATTTTATAACAAAAGAGTTACGAAAGTACTTGTCTGACATCTTGAGGTAGTACATGGTTAGAAGCATTTAAACTACACATGAACCACAAGTGACTTATGTTCAAGTAAGATCCCATGTTTCTGCATTTCATGATTCCGCATATGAAATATTCTTTCATTCCTTAATGCCATAAAATGACATAACAAGGGATTACGGGACAAGATTTCAGTTTCTAAGGTTCTCTAAAATCAACATCTTTCAAATCAATTTCATTTGCAAGGAGTTAATTATAATTTTATACCCACAAGTTAACCTCCTAATCAACTAAGGTTTAGTTTAATTCCAATTTTCACTCAGGTCTTTATGCCCTATTATAGATTAGATTAAGGTTCAAAACATATTCACCCTATAGACCCTCCGAAAAAAGGTCAAGGCACTATATTGTCACTAGCCAAAGATAAGACATTTAGCTGAGAGGATCTAAAGAGTTCATTAACAAAATTTTAAGTGATAATACAATTATTTCACTAGCTCCATGATGTCATCTAGGTCCCACAAGCAATTCATTTGATGAAGAAATTTAATCCTAAATCTATCTACGGAAAACAAAGTAGTCCACTAGGATACGAAGGAAAAGTTAGCTCTATTTACTCCGGATATAGTTTAACTGTGATGCTCCTATCTGTCACATTTATGACGATGTCACTAAACATACCGACTAAGACGATAAACCCATTCTTGGGATCTTATTTGCCTAAACTAGGATGTTCCATCGAGTGTAAAGGTTCGTTTTAAGGTCACAACTTTCTACGCTAAGGGATTAACATAGGCAGGTTAGTTATGCACAAATTTTGAACTAGGGTTGACTGTTGTGGTTAGGTTCCTTTATTACATTTTTAAGGTAAGAAACACAACACCAATTATTAAACCAATAATTGCACAATGAAAGTTCACTACAAGGTATTAATTTCAATTCCCTTTGACATTTATATTCCACTTTTACCATAACAATTTTGGGATCAAAATAACATCCATGAAAGAAATACCAATTTCTCAAGCACTTATTAATCTAGCGACTTTTACATACTACCAATTTCAACTATAAGTCTTTCAATATATTACCAAAAATAAACAATGAATTACTCAATGCCTTTTCGCCATCTTTCTTGCATCCTGCAAAACCATGTGAGCATGAAATCAACGATAAATCGCTGGCATGGCATCCACCCTAATCTAACATAATTAACATTTTTCAGTTTCCCATTCACATATAATAATAATTAAAATTTGCAGTTGAAAGAATAGGTTTATAAACATGTATTCATTACATTTCATTTCACTTCATTTCGTAACCCAGGAGAGAGAAGGAGAAAGGAAGAGAGAGAAAACACCATTTTGTCAAAAGTTATATTTCACACAAGTTACACTATAGAGTTTTCAAACAGTTATTTACATGTATCAAAAGTTTCCACGGTGGTTTGGCAACCCGACGAGGGTCCCACAACTTTCTATTTTTACATTTTCTTGCTAGCTACAAAATGTTCAAACCGGGCTCGGAGGCTAAGAAACCACTTCCAAAAGTTGTCTTCCGATGAGAACACACACCACGATTAAATTTCTACGTGTCCACTTATATACCAAGAGTTCATAGCAACTGATTTTTTTTGGAAATAGCGAACGGTTTACGTTTGACGGCTAGTTTTTTGAGGCCACTGGTTGTAGTTGGCCCAGTGCAAATGAACAAAAGTTAGTTCGAGGGCTCAGAAAACCACGTCCAAAATTGACGTTTGATGGATGAACGCGCAACGAGAAACTTCCTACAAATTTCCCTATATAAGGAGAATTCAACAGATTCGATGAAACTCAGAACTGGAAAACAGTCTTCAAACGGTGACAAGTTTTCTGAAGCCACCAGTCCTAATTGGTCCAGTTTGACCTTGTCAAACTGTGACCAGAGGCCTACAAAATGCCATTGTCAAACTATCCAGAAAAGTGTTTTTCCCTAAACTGAAAGTTCCATGCAATTGTCTAGTAAAAACACTAGAGGTTTATGAAGACGGATAATAATTTCTCTATCCAGGTTTCAAATGGAGGTTCAAAATGAAAGCCAACTTTCTAGATTTAACAACTTCCTACCACTGCAAAACAGTGTAACAGGGCTCCTATAAGAGCGTCAAAAAGATCACATATGTTCATTCGGGGTCAATCCAAAGGTTAAGGTGACTCCTCACATAACAAGGTACATGAATGAAGCTTAACATCTCATTTTCAGAGTTACGAAGAGTACTTAATGAGTCTCCGAAAAATGCAAAAATTAACTATTTAAATAGGGAGATGGTCAACATTATTACTGGGACATCAATTTTGTATTGTCAATAAAAAAATATTGTAGTGATCTAGTTGGGTAGGAGTTTTTCTAAATCACCTCAGAATGAGGGTTGAAGTTCATGGTTTAATACAAAAGAGTTATTTTGATTTGTGTTAGTTACGATACGACATGTTATTGTTTTGCAACAAGTTAAAGTAAAACAATTAAAAGTACTAAAATCCTAATACTTTAAAAATTATATTAAGTTGCAAATGAAAAACTAAAGTACGAGAGTTATGAAAGATAAGGGGAGGTGAACCATGCCTGGAGAGATGAAGTCGGTCAACCCCGTAGGATTCGGTTCAGCATCTCGCTTGGGCATTATGTCAAACAGTTCACAAGTGTTGATCTGACCTCCATAACGACATACAAATATTCCCAATCACTTGAAATTTTCCAACAGAATATGTTGCCCATTTAGTTTTGATGGTTGTCTAGGGCCTACTCAAGGCTCCATACTGAATACGAGCTAGGAGAATGTTGGAAGAGGTTTACGGAGCTTGGAAACACATTTATTTCAATAAAATGAATCTTTCAGACTGGTTGTTCTCCTTAAATATAGATGTTTGACAGAAGACATAAGTTGCAGCATTTCGACGATCCACTTCAAAAGAAGAGTTGAAATTTATTGCAGCCCCATAATATTATGCGCTCTACAGGGGCACCAACCAAACACGTTTGCACAGCCACCACAGGTTTAATTAGTGAGTTGAAGATAAAGTTTAGAGCCCCCTCAAGACAGCCAACACCGTAAGGGAATGACAACCAAGTAGGCATAAAATTCAGTTCTAGGTGGAATGCTATTACCAACGCTCATGCCATTACAGTATATACAGCCCTTTCCCACTAAACCTACGAGCTTACTTTAAAAAAAAACAAACAAAAATGAAGCTTACATGGTCAGGCGTGTTCCATTAGACCACCTCTCTCAGACGTGTTTCCCCCAACAGAAGACTTGGCTTATGTGAGTTTCCCATTATGCGTACCTGACTACCAGGCACTTGCAACCAAGCATCTGAAAAATCCCCATTTTGGCACAGGATAGGAGGAAGTTGGAAAAGGGCAGGAGGCTCTACACCTGCGCATGTATTTGCTTGAAAGTTTGTGAGCTTTTTCAACAAACCAGTTCGTGTATATCCAACAGCCGTTGGAGGACAAAGGCCACGTTATTTTTCAGGTATTCAGTCAAGTAGTTCACATGCCAAGCATGAGCTTCCACATTTTGCATGCTTGTCTACCCAAGCACAAGGTGGGAGTAAACTGATCAGGTTGGAGCTCTGCGTGTTGAAAATGCAAGACTGTGTGACTGTTTGATGAGGAAAACCCATGTCTTCCATACATAGCCGCACCAACTGCAAGAAAATCTAAACGAAAAACCAAACTAATCCTCTTTCTAAAAGTTGCGACTATCCATACTACTGCTAAAATTACAAAGTTGAATTGGGTTTCTGCGTGGGAAAAAGTGCTTATGGATGTAAAAATAAAGTGCTTGTATTGATCTGCAAGGGATGTGATGGGCCTGAAAAGTTGCATGCTTCTCTGACAGCTCCTTCTGCATGCCATCTCCCTTCCACTTGCCGACCAATTCTGCACAGTTCCACCTAACATCAGTTTAATTTATCTTTTTTTTTTTATTCTTTTATTTTGGTTTTTACTTTAAGCGGGGCACCTTGATCAAGTTACTAGAAGCGGAAGTCACCAAATGGACACTACATATTGAGTAGGGTGGACTACTTTGCAGGCATCTACGGGCTGCCCAACCACGTCATTGTGACCATAATTATGCAACACCAACTAATGGCCTGGATAATGCATGAATTTTACATGGAGATATTCTTCCACTTTAACAGCTTTGGTACCACACCCTCAAACACCTACTGACACCAAGAAGGCCATAAATTTCACTAAAAGATAAAATCCTAATAAAATGCAACTTTATATATGCATGCCCCCATTAAATCTATGGATGGCCATACATGGGTGGGTCATGTTGTTAGCTGTCACATCCTATGGGCTATCAAGCCCATAGAGGAATCGATGGAGGAACATTAGCAAGTGAAGGCCATCTCTCCATTGCTTAGCAGGATGGACGTGGTCAGGAGGAATTCATAGATGCACTTGGTAGTGTGGTTGGAGAATGCCACATTTATCAAGTTGTTAATAGCAAAATCCACCAACTGGACCTTGTAGATTGAGCAGGGGTGGACTGCCTTGCAGGCATCTACGGGTGGTCTAACCATGTCATTGTGACCATAATTATGCAACACCACATAATGGCCTACATAATACACAAATTCTACATGGAGATCTTCTTCTAATTTAACAAATTTGGTCTCACACCCTCCAACAACTACTGACGCCAAGAAGGCCATCAATTTTTCCAATAGCTAAGCTCTCGATAAAATGCACCTTTATACATGTATGCCCCCATTAAATATATGTGTGCCCATACATGGGCAAGTCTTTGTGTCAGCTTTCACATCCTAGGGGTTATCAAGCCTAATGAGGAATCAACAGAGGAACATTAGCAAGTGAATGACATCTCTTCATTGTTTAACAAGATGGACATGGTCATGAGGAAGACGTAGATGCATGTGGAAGTGTGGTTGGAGAATTCCACCTTGATCAAGTTTCTAATAGCGGAAGTCACCAACTAGAACCATCAGATTGAGCAGGGGTGGACTGCCTTACAGGCATCTACGGGTGGCCCAACCACATCATTGTGACCATAATTATGTAACACTAGATAATGGCCTAGATAATGCACAAATTCTACATGGACATCTTCTTCCACTTTAACAACTTTGGTATCGCACCCTCCAACACCTACTAACACCAAGAAGGCCATAAATTTCACCAACTAAACTCTCTATAAAATGCACCTCTATACATGCATGCCCCCATTAAACCTATGCATGTCCATACATGGGCGGGTCCTATTTTCAGTTGTCACATCATAGGGGCTATCAAGCTGGAGGAGGAATAGAAAAAGGTGTTGGTTGTTAAGACCAATCAAACCAAATGCATTTTGTATTTTTCTTTTAATTATTTGTTGCATATTCCTTAAGTACCATGCGTTGGCTTTAAAACAAGGTGTTATATTTGTTTCTCTATATGTTGATACTTGATGTGTTGGAATAAAATGTTGTAATTGCTACATAACCAAGTTAGTTCTTCTTGTTGTGAAAAATGAATAGATGGAAGAGGAAGGGGCGTGAGAATGTATATATACATGTTGATGGTTATGCTGGAGATATGGCAGAATAGAAAAACATGAGAATAAGAATGGTGTGAGAAGATGTGAGTGTGAGGTAGAAAGAGGGAGATAATTTTTTGCTACAAATCTGAAACTGCATATTTATGTGTGAATTTTGTGTTTTGTAGTGTATTTCTGCAGGTTTATTGTAATTATATATTCACCTATTTTTAGGATGGAGCGCCAACATGGGAGAGAGGATAAAACAATTTTATATTGTTTATTCCTATTTTTAGGAGGGGGCAACAACTTTGGAGAAGGCCTTGGAAGTTATAGATTTGGGGTATATTATTACATTCGCCTTGAAAATTTATCAACTATTTCATTGTTTGCAAGTAGCTTCTGCTTCTGCATCAGGAAGAGAAGATGAAAACCCTCATTTGCGCACCGATCTAAGGTTAGAAACATTCATTTATAAGCTTGGAAATTCCATTCAGGGGCTATAATGATCATTCAAGATCATTCATCCAGTTCAGCTAGGGCACACTTCTCAGGCTTGATGCTACATCCAGGACAACAAGTACAACTAGGGCTTTAGTATTTGGGGGCAGATTTCAGTCAAATTAGTTTGCATGCTCTTATCTTTCATTTGTCTCTCCACTTAGATCATCAATTGTGAGAAAATAATTATATTCAAACATTATGGTATTTTTTATTGAAGTTGATTTGAAATAAATAAATAAAAGTATGATTTTGGGGATATTTGGGTTTGTTGCTTTTTTTATTAAAATTAGATTGTTGCTACTGTCATAAAGTTCAATTAATTGAAACCTCAAGGTTTGACAAAATATCTAGATCTATTAGTGTTATTCAGATATATTCCAATGGTATTAGAGCTAATTTTCCTCCTAGTTTGTGTATACAAAATTGTAGCTTTGAACTTCATGCAGGGTAGTGATAGAGAAGTCAGGTATTACCAAAGGGAGAAAAAGGAAAGTATAAAACAAAAAAATCCATGGGTAACAAGGATCCAAATGAGACACAACAAAGTTTACCAACCATCTCGTGAACCTATGAAGACCATTTTCATAGATTTTTCCTAGACCAGGGCACCTATTTTGCATACCATAGCACCCATGGGCACCCCAATCCTTCACTAGGTGCTCTAGTCTAGCTATATCACTCAGAACCACCCTTTTCATGACTTCTGTATAGTCGCTCCTACCTCCAAAATTTCCAGTAAACCTTACAAAAAAATTTAACGAGCTCCTATAACCAGATGTCACTCTTCTCTCTCTCTTTCACTCTAGGGTTTCATATTTTATCTCTCTTAGTGCTTGAGTCATTTACATAGGTTTAATCAACTGTATTTACTTTAGTTTATTATTTTTCTTCTTTATTGTTCTTAGTTAGATTAACTATACTTTCATTCCATTTTTAGTTAATCATTTTAGTGAACCCCACACTCTCAACACTTATGATCCTCTTCTTTCTTCTATCATGGTTCGTCAAGTCTCTTTATCTAATTTTCTTAGGAGATATCACTATTACCAAGTTGTTTTAAGAAAATCCCTAGATGCCAAGTATTTTGATGACAATACACCACAACATGAATTAATTACTATACTTCATTGTCTATTTGTCGACCCTAGTGTTAATCATCCTCCGTCTATCATACACTATTAGACTCGATTCAAGACTTGCATATATTATTTCAAGATAAATTTACATCCATGGAATCCACAATCACATATGTTAGATGTAAAATTCAATAGCTTAAGGATTATTCTCTATCACAAGTTTTTTCTCCTTCTCCATCTTGTATGCCCTCTATTTCTAATACATGTTATATTATTGAACCTCAAGACATGCCATTTCCTAAGCCTCTCATGTTTGAGAAAAATACTATACCACATGACATTTTTCCTCACCTCCTTCATCATCATTTAATCACTCTACGAAATATGTAGTATTATTCTCCTTATCAGTTAGCAAAAAATCAAGGTTTTCTATACTACAATTATCATTGAATCAATGGGCATAATGACAAGGATTTCCACACTTTGAATTGTATAATCAAAAGTATTGAGCATAAAAGTATTATTTCATTTACTACACAACATGATATTACAAAGGTTACATCCACATGGGCTCCTAAGTCTCCTTCTTCGGTTAGTAAGGGTCCACCTAAGCAAGCACCTATGGTATCACCAAGTCCACATAAGCAAAAAAAACTCACAGTTAGTTTACCATATTATCCTACTAATTCATCTAGTGCATTACCAAATCAACCAAAGCATCCTCCTCTAAGAATTAGTGAAACTTGTCCACCTCTTAAGTATAAGCTCCAACCAATCACTTGAGGAAAAGTAACTAATTCTCCTACTCATGGTCAAGAGACATTCAAAATTACACCATCACCATAGAAGATCCCTCCACCACCTTCTATGGTTTAACTTTTAATTCCATCATCTGCTATAGACTCTACATATGTTAATGATTGGGACCTGAATGACTCTTAGTATTATGATCAACCATTTAAGGGTCACAATACTCTACCGTGTCCTATCAACATTATTAAGGAAACTAATCCTTACATTGATCCACTTAGTGTCTCTTTACTAGATTTTCATCACATACATACTTGGGGGGAATAACATCTAACAAAGCCCTTGACTCATCAAATTTGCATAGGTGCATATCTTATCCTTGAATTATCATACATTTTTATCCTTGCATTTACATTCTCATCACATATTAGCATTGTTCATTACCCGACAACACACTCTTGTGCTATGGTTCACACTTGACTGTTGAGGGAATACTACACATGAACCTCACACACTACACATAGATACTACATATTCACGACATTTCACACAACTTGCATACTATTATACTTACTACATTCTACATTTATTCTACATTTGCATATCTCACACTTGTTTTCTACTCACTTTGCATTTTCATCTTATACATTACACGTTGAATAAATACACCATATACCCATGGATTTTGTTACATCTACCCATCCTGCACATTTTACACATGAGGATCACCTACATACCTTACATATTACATGGGGTATTTGGCCCACATTATATTGTCATCAAATTCATATATTCATAAACTATCACATGTCATCTTACATTTCATATTCATTACTTGATCATTATATTGACTATATACATTTCCATTTTCACGTATTATTTATCTAGCATTCACCACTCATACATTACCTTCCTTCATACTATTTCTACATATTGCATTACATTCTACACATTTTTTGTCTATACATTTGCATCCATCATAGGTTCATTTGTTGTCATCACACATTTACGCATTACACAAACCAACATATGATGCATTCTAGTTCCTTGGTCCATAGTCGAATACCGAGTGTTTACTAATCAAATGGACCTATTAGTGCAAAATCATAGCATCCTTGAAGTCAGTAACTTGATGAGTTAAGATCTTCAGTGTGATTGCATAACATGGAGCATCTCTCAAAGCATGTGAATTTGAAATCAAGAGAGATCTCTGGATGAAGGCCGGTTCCTATTCCTCTGTTCAGGTGCACACATAAGATTTGCAGAGGATCTATCCTAAAATCTATTCTAACTTGCCAAGGAGATAGGGTTAAGAAGACACAAGAAATTAAACCTAAACTAACATAGGTGATGCACCAAAGGAATGCTAAACACTGGATTTTCTATCAAACACAGACCATTAAAATGTAATACAACCACTATGCACAAATAACCAATATTGCAATGAAAGATCAGATAAAGGCAATGAACGCAAGGGAGGGTTGAATTCAACCATATACATGTATTATTGCCTCACAAATTAATACAGAGCATTACAACGGACAACAGGCAAAAAAAAACTTCCATTATGGTCTCAATAGAAGGTTCAAACTCCACGAATTCATCTGCATAACAGAGAAGAAGGGAGGGTGCAAAACCAAAATCTCCTACCCTTTAGAATGAGCCAAGCGCTTACCTTTATAGATGTAACGAAGAGAGGAGAAGAAAAGAGATAGGAAACCTGATTTGGAGCTCAACTACCATCCATCAATGCCCCTGCAAATCCTCCCATAATCAGTCAAGTCTGCCTCTCTATGTCTGTTTGGCGTGTCAAAGAAGGAAGAACGACGGATCAAATAAAATCTAATCTAGTTGTTGAAGCAATCGGTTGTATATTAATGGCGTGAATAAATTTTCCTATTTTTCACCCACCTAACCTAGTCAAATTTAAATTTTCAGGTTTCCATGGCGTAGATGAGGTCGAGACCTTTCCAATGATACCAAATTTGTTGAATTTCAAGCACTAGATCGAAAGATATGCTCATTTGAATGATTGAATCAGATCCGTACAAAATGGTGAAAACCAATTTTGTAGAATGGGTTAGTGGGCCCGAAGATCACTTTGCACCTTTTGCAAAAAAATTTAAAAAGTGAAAAAAATGCCCCACAGCCCTGAAATAATATATTTCCCAAAAGTCATCTTCGGGTTTGCCGATCCGCATTTTCCATTTGGGAGAAAAGTTTCCCACAGGCCCGCCGACCCGCTTTTGGCAAAGAATCCCTCTGAGGCCCACCTTCCGACATGTTATTTAGGCCTAACACGTGGCTTCTCTGGGTGTCAGCGGAGGTGCGGCTTAATTTTATACTTTATGCCTTTTCAAAACAAAATCCAAACAATTCAAACTACCTCCAGCGACCCGCCTTCCCACTTTGACTTGAAACGTGGCCACGTGTAGAGCTGACACACGTTTAGGGACCGATTTTGATTTTTCTTTTGAAGTTGTGCCGAAGAGACACGTGGCTCCTTTCGCAGCTTTTCTCTATTACTTTTTATTTTGGCTAGGTCCCTTTTGTTTGGTGGGGCCATATGTCTAACTCGAGACACGTGGAGGGTTGGTGTGCATTTGGGACCTGCTTCCAGATTTTACCTTTTGAATTTGTGTGGAGATGACGCATGGAGCCCTCTGCCATCCCTTCCATACTTATTCGATTTAAGCGGTTAGCTCTGTCCCTTTTTTTGGACCTGGGACATGTGGAGGCTTGACGCTTGTTTGAGTCTTCGCCCTTGGCTTTCACCCTTGAAGG
Organism: Taxus chinensis; assembly: GCA_019776745.2. Lineage (NCBI taxonomy): Eukaryota > Viridiplantae > Streptophyta > Pinopsida > Cupressales > Taxaceae > Taxus > Taxus chinensis. The sequence goes on from CM034157.1 coordinate 140,265,648, forward strand.
TTCACCGTTGAGACACTTGGTGCCTTCCGCCGACACTGTTATACTTAACAGATTTGAGCCCGCTGCCATTTGAATTTTGTTAGACCATGACCACGTGGAGGGCTGGTGCTAGTTTGAGTCTCCGCCTTGGGATCTCACTTTTGAAATTACGCTGAGCTGACACGTGGTTCTTTCCACTCATTTGGACTTTTCAACGGACGACTCTGTCCCTTTTTGGGCCTAGGACACGTGGAAGCTCCATGCATGTTTGGGGTCTCCATTTTGATGTGCCCTTTTGGAATTGCACCAAGCTAACATGTGGCACCTTCCGCGAGTCTATTGTTTGGCCCCAAGTCGACTCGTATGTGGCTAAGTCTGAAATTTTCAAGCCTTTCCCTGTTTTCCTCCTTTGAGCCTCTGGTTTCTTTGACGTTGTTTTCCTCCTTCACTGACCTTTCTCCTCCATTTTTGAGTCCACCTACAACCTGATTGTTGGATTTGAAACATGGCCTCGTACAACGGAACCGACCCTTAGATTTCTTCCTGTGCAGGGTCGGGTTTGATCAATTTTGCTGGGGGAAAAATTAGGATAACAATTTGGCAACTCATGGGGGCATCTGCTTGCTAGATGACGAGACTAGTAGCCTTGGAAGTATTCATTTGGCATGGAGTCTACCTGGTAATTTTAAAAATGGTCTGGAACTGCCTTCCGGTGCATGCACTTTTATCTTTGTAAGAAAATATTGGATTCAAGATTTGTGAGAGTAGAGAGTTGTCTGAAACCTGGAAAATTATCCCTCATTTGATTTTTTGCAAACCTGGTCTGTTGAAGCGCGATGAAAACATCCAAACATACTCTAATATGGATACTTTACAGATTTAATTTCTTGTGTCCACAAGTCTTTTCCATGAGTGAGATGAACTATATACAAGCATACACCATAAACGATAGAACCAGTGCACCAGCACTTAGGGAAATTGAAACCTAAACTATAAAAAACAATGTGCATACGTACTTTGAGAAATTGAAAACCTAGGCTAATATTTACAAGGGTGAGAAATTTTCCTTTTAGTAGCAGTGTTTGAGGTAGATCCCATTGACTAAACTACCAATTATGTTGGTATATATTAGAACATGGCTCCAAACTCTATAAACATGTATTAGACCAATATAGTTTTTGACCTAAGTCTATTGTTTTCAAAAGAGAGGAACTGACATCGGTTCCGAGGTGAATGACACCCATTACCCAACCGATGCCAGTTACTGTGTTTTCCAACAACTTGTAAAGCATGCTATCTATGAAGCAATTCAGCTCCACAACTCAACAAATTCTCTCATTCTCATCATCCACACCCTCAATAATACATTTTCTATTTCTCACACATGTGTCTATACTATTTCCAGTCTATTTGTTGTTTTTTTCTTCTCAATTCCTAATAATGATATACATGGTGAACCTGATCTCATAATACGTTCAACAATGATGTCCTATCAGATGATGAGGAACAAAATTTTGCACATTTTTTAAAGGAAAATACTGATAATATTAATGTTCTTCTTTATAATGCCCATGATCAGCTTAAGAATAGTGTTATATCTAGCGTGCAAACATCAATCATCCTTACATCGATGATACCTATTTCATTCAACAATATAAGCCTCCACTTTGCAGTGTTGTTTTGACTATTCATATGACCACCACTATTACTATGTCTCCTATATATACATATAGTTCCTCATATGATTCGTCTTCCAACACATAGATTCGGAATCCATTGCTCATACTTGTCAAGCTCAAATCATATGATTGCAACAAGGTGTATCTACTTCTTCTCATGCCATAGATTCTACTTAATTACTTCATAACCCACTTGGACTTAAAGTTTCCTCTTGCCCTTTTCATATTAGTTTGTTTGCCCCTAAGCTTCTTATCTATGATGGTAAGGGTGATCTTGAGGAGCATATCTATACATTTCATATTGCTTGTGAATATGAAGCTCTTCCCTTAGAGTCTAAAATATTTTGCATTATAATGGTTTTATGATCTACCTATGTTGTTCAAACTTTCACTCCTTTGGAAAATCAATTTCATGCACATTTTTCCATTAATATTTGAGATAATGAATCTTATGCTCAAATGGATAAAATGTGTTAGGGTTCTAATAAACCCATCGGTGATAATGTGTTATGCTACAAGACCATGCTATTATGATGAACAATATCTTAGTTGATAGTGAACTACAAGATATTTTTACATAAGATCTTCTGGTGCCTTTAACAAAATCAATTATTTTTTACAAGTTCAATTCCTTCCATCATCTATGTCACACTCTGAAATAATGTGAAGCTAAGCTCCTCAACTTAAAAAAACTCCAGTATGTTACTAATCACTCTAATACATCTAATCAAAAGTTTCAACTCAAGACTACATTTAAGGATAAAACTATTGATGACAAATATGAATTCAAAACCATTTTCAATGTTATATCTCAACATATAAAGCTACAACTACAACCCTCTCGATGGTAATAAAATTGTTTCCCTTTTGCACTACATAAAGTGATCAAACAATTATTGAGTGTAATATTGTGTCTCTCCCTACACTGCTTGAGGTTGATATAAGTGCACCATATGATAAGATATTTGATGCTAATACCTATTTTGACATTCATCAATGTACTGGTCACTCCACTAATAATTGTTTTAAGCTTCATGATGTTATACAAGATCTCCTTGATGCTAGTACTATTGAATACGAGGCTCTGCCTCAATCTCAAACTACTGATAATAATACAAAACTCAAAATCTGTAGTGATCCACTTTCAGCACATGATACTGCTAAATCTACCTTTAAATTCCACAATGCTTACCACATTCTATCACCTCCACCTTATGTTCATGCATTCGATGTTATTATTGGTATTGTTACTACCACACCTTCCTCGCACATTCTTACTTTTGATAATAATGATATGACACGAGATTTTGTTTCTAATACACTATATTATTTCCTATATTGATTGACATTCTCTGCACAATATTATGGTTGACCATACTACCCATAATGTATGCACTCTATGTTATTGCGTTCTCTCAAGTATACTAATAAGGGTGTCACAGTTAAACCTAAGACACGCATATAGGATCTTTTCCCCCTCACATAGAACTTTTATATTACGTTCTTGGTGGAATTCTCTCTTTTATCATTTGACATTACTATATGATGCTCTTGTATTCACACCTTCACAATTGTACCCTCCATCATCAATGTGTTAAATTCCTTCATAATAGTTGAGTGGTTATAATTATGGGTATTTCATTTGAGGATTTACATAACTGGAACTTAGTCCCATGTGTACAATTACTACCCTTAATACTAATATATCTACATATCAACCTTATATTTAACATGTTACTCCTTGCAAAACATCCCCCTCGGGTACATCCATCCATAGGTCTTATAGTTCATGTACCATTCCTAGTTGGTCACATGATACTCTCGTAGGATACCTTCTCATTGGCCTTTTATTCAGTCATTTATAAAACATATTACTTATCGTGAAACACCTTATCATATCCATCAAACTCGATCACCCTCTACGTATACTACTAAACATGCGTCTCCCTACTCTAGTCCTTCCATGATGCATGTCATGGATCCTACACATATTATACACGAGCATCCTTTATCTCTACTAACACTTGTAGGACATATATGCCACATTCACACTCTAAGTGCAATGGGCCTCTTTATGGGGAGCTTATTGGGTGTGTCTTGTACTACCCCCTTTCATGTACATAGTTATTTTCAAAACAATTCCAAAACGTTCAAACAATCACACAACATAAAAACATACAAATATGTGCAAAAATACAAAATAATGACCTTCTTATGGTTTGCTTCACTATCTTGTTACTTATACATGTTGTTTGTCACTCTTCTTTGATAGATAACATATATACTCTTTACACATGTGTTTCACATGGTATATTGAGCTTCATATATGACATACACATGTTGATACACCATGGTAGAAGTCATATTGGTTCCTCAACACTATTATTTTGGGAACATCCCTCCACACTATTGAGGTGATTTTGTTTCATTATATGTTACTTTACACCTTCCTCGTCATTCTTGATTAGATACATAGTGATTATTATTATCTTTTGAGCTAACAAGGTTAACACATATGTCTTATATAGTGTTAACCTATCTTGATATTTCTATTTTTAATATTATTGTTTTCTATACTTGCTTTATATACTATTGTCATTACTTATTTATATAGATTACTTCATTGATTGATAATGTATTATTTGATTCGTATTGTTTTCAAACATGTGAAGGTCTAAATCACACAATTAGGTCAAATACTTTGGCTTTCTCCATTTTCAAACATGTGGAGATCGTAAAGCCATGTCTTAGCAAGAGAAAATTCACTGTAAGCATTGTTAAAGGGTTTCAAGGAACAAAGGGTTAGGCCACATAGTTGAGGTACAATGCTTCAAACTACTAACATGTTGGGTAGGAAAAATTTTAGTGGCAAATATTTGTTAATTCACAAATATTCTGGTTTTTGAAATTTGAAATTGGTGAATTTTTAGGGTACAAGGTAGGACCATATCGCCAAACTTTTCTAGGTACAAGTTAATTTTTGGGGTCAATTTGTCATTCCCACGAAATAGAAATTCACAAAAATTGTTTGAATATAGTTAGTTAGTAGCATATTTTTATGGTACTGGCCAACACCATATGCTAATGGCCAATAACACAAAAATATGCTATCGATGGGTAGCATATAAAAAAGATACCGTGTGGTAGAACTTAATAGTGATGTCGTGATGTCTTGATATTCGTCATTTGTGCGAAAGATAATTTTCTCATATTCACCAAATATTTTTTAAGGCTTTTTTTCAAAGGGACCCTTAAAATTTTCCATGATGTTGGGTACATTCTATATTATACAATTATCCCACTATATTGGTTAGTTGTTCATACTTGTATAAGTAGATATAATAACTACATGAGTTTGATTCTATAGCAAGGAAATGTAGTGCAACACTTGGATTGGTTCAGAAACTAGGATTCTAACCGTCAGGGGAATTCCAACCTCATCACACAGACACTTGTTTTCTCCTCTTGGTTTTTTAATGCTTTGATGGAGGGTTATGTAGGTCATTAGGGTTGCCACTTTGTTGTAAGTAATTACAAATCATCCTAGATTTGTAAGAGAAAAACTGACAAACAACAAAGGTCATTTCTAGGAAAGTGAAACACACAATCTCTTTTAGATCTAGACTGTCAAAGGGTCCAAGACTGTACAAATACATGTCATGACCTTTCAATATTTGTACAGTCCTTCCCTTACTCAGTTAATAGTTACAAAACTTGCACCGAAGTATTTCCAATCTCTGATATGATTATTTCACTATTTTCAGTATATGGATGCGTCGCAGCTAGAGGAGAGTTACTTTCTGGGATAGTTGTGTTGAGCTTATTTGGGTAAAAGAAATTTAATGTCTTGAGCATTGCTTTGAGAGATTGGTTTTATCACTTTGGAGGTATTTGAATACTTTACATTATTCATGCAGTTATTAAGCAAGTGCCAGTACTCGTTGCACTTACAGGACTAAAGAGGAATTAGTCATATGCAGAAAATCATGAGAATTATCAGTCAAGATGATTTCTTATTCAACTCTATCAAGAATAATGAGAAACTTCTGAGGGACAATACTCAACATTCTTCAGATCAATTCATGTGTGCTAGATCATGTATATAGGTGGGGCCATCAGTTTTCAATTCATGGGGCTTATGAGCATAATGACAACTAATTTTCTAATTTTAGTACTTATTACCCAGTTTTCAATTTATGTTGAAGTTTTCTGATGGATATTATGTTGGCATTGTGATAGGCCTATTCCTCACTTGGATGCCTTTGAAAACTTGCAGCATGTGGCTTTGGGATGAAAGCGGCTTCAATGTAATCTCGTTTTTCAGTCTTTAAAGGAATTTGAAAGTTTATTATCCCTATTGTTGCATGGATGTGTAGGAGTAATCCCTTGTATGCATTTGGCACTTGGGTTATTTTTCATCCCTCAATCTTCAGGACGGCCGGTGAGCTTTATGTGAATCAGTTTATTGATCAAATACATATTGTGTATTTTGTTTATCAATTGATTTTACTCATTCTCTTTTCTCATTGCATTTCAATTTATTTTCTTCACATATCTTGTTCTCATTTTCAATCACCCGTACTCCCCCGCTCTTCTGTCCTTCGTATATTTCTTCCCCCTCAAACCCTAATGGCATCCACATCACACAGTCCCATGTGTGATTACTAGTACTGCTAATGAAATTTTGTCCTTCATATTATGGTCTTCATTAGATTGTTAAATCATAAGCTTTTTTCTTCTCATAATGAACAAGTTCATTTCTTTCCTCCAGTGCCAAAGGAATTCCTCCATTTTGCTGATTTGCGTGATATTATGCAGTTTGGTAGTACCAACACTACAATATTTTTTAAAATACGAGTTGCAGGAGTACTACACATATTTAAGTTTGAAACTAAGCAGGTTACTGGAATAAGTCTTTTTGAATAGTGATTTTCTAGCACTTTTCATTTCTTAAGAAAATGGACATAATATGCTATGTTGATAATCTAAAAAGTAAAAATATATTTTGAACCCTTAGACATAAGGTTTGTTTAAAATAATGAAATTACTCTGTACAAGCATGTGGATTCTCCATTAGTTTTTAGGGAAAGAGATATTCACGGCCCTTAAGACGCACATAAATGATGCGATGTTGCGGACGTACCCAAAGACATGTTCTGTTGCCAATGGCTATGTGCATGGGGATTCAAATCATAATTTTAAGCCTCCTGGCCTTGAAATATATGAAAAGTGTGTACAAGACATGTCAAAAATCATAGAAGAAACTCAAAGTAAGACAAATTAGGTAGGTGTCTTCCCTTTGGATTTTGTATTTAATCTTATTTTTCATTAATCTATTTGTAAGGATCACTGCTTTTCAATTCCAAGTCTTATTTTTCTATACAACTTTTGGAAGACCTCTGGGGAAAGAAAAATAGAGATGGAATTTCATCATGTCATTCATCTTGTTGCTTTGTAGTTGCTGCAAAATCAAATTTGGCCACTAGTGATTCTTCAATTTTGGCCTCTTCTTTTGGTTTACCCATCAAGGGAATCTTCTCAATACCAAACTTGAGATCCCATATTTTCAATTCTTTTGTCATCTCTTCTTTGTTAGGATCTTCTTCTTGTTACCCTTGGCTGGCTATCTTATTTTCATCTTCCCAACATGGATTTAGGAACGCAAGAGAAGGTTTGGGCTGGGTTATAATAGTTTTTGTAATTGTTTATGGAGGTGGGGAAGGTAGAACTTCTTGTTTCCTTGGCGGGGATGACTGATCGGAAGAGAAAAGGGTAGAAGAGTTGAGATGAGATGAAATATTAGAGGATGGAGAAGGGAACTTCAAACTTGGGGTAACATATAATGGACTTGACTCATGATAATGTTGAAACGATAAAGCTTGGGAAGGAGGAAATGAAGAACAAGGAATTTGTGATTGACTTACCCATTGACAATTTTTTCTTACATTTTTCTCATAAGCATCTATCTCTAACCCATTTTGAAATTTTGGATATGTTTTCAAACATGAAATCATGCTTATGTTGCGAGCTATAGTGTCTTAGAAAAGGGCCTTCCCGTGGACAAGGTGCCCTGTAGCCAATTTTGAAATTTTTCATTTGAGCTGTAGCCATGTATTGAACCATTACTGCCTTCATTATTTTAATATTCTCTATAAAATTAAGCACTCTCCATTTGACTGTTGTCATCATATACATACCCTTGTTCTTGATAAACTTCACAGCCAAATTGGTTTTGGCATTGCTCGAATGGGTAAGTATAGTGGTTCTAAATTTGATAGTAGTGCTGATCTGGAAGAGTTGTGAATCTCATTAGAGACTGATTGCACTACTTCAAGTGTGAATTCCATCGCGAGAATGCAACCATTATTTCACGGCTTCATAGAATGGGATAAAATGAAAGATATGGAAATGTAAATGGATGGAAATGGATGGAAGAAATGTCTACAACTTCATAGAATGGGTTGTGAAACAAGATGGAGTCACTAGGTATGTTTGTATATGCTTCCAAAAGTTGAAATTCCAACAAGAACACACCAAATTGTTGAAATGAAGGTTACTCTGATACTGAACTAGACACCTAAAAATGATCATGACTTCCTTGTGGTTTCACCGGGCATGCCAATGTTGTTATCAAGTAGTGGAGATAGCACAATAGATCAAATTTTCTGCAATAGAACACTAAATAAAGTATAGAAATTTGGAAAATAAACCTACACTAAAAGTGGTAATACACCAGAAAATGAGGTTGTTAATAAAAATCACAACTTCTTGAAATGGAGAGAGGTGAGCAATGGAGAGGGTGGAAAAGATCTGTCATATTCCAAATATAAATTAACACATAACAAAATTTATTTCCCATCAAACACAACTCTTAGAAACCTGCAATAAACATCAAGAGTATGCATAATATACCCTGAAATGAAGAGAGGCAAGTAGAGATAATAAATCATGCTGAGGATGGACAAAATGCATCATAGAAAACAATTCTATTAATCCATTAGAAGTTTAAACAATACATAATTAGTGGGAAAGAGGCAAGAGAATGCCATTACAAAAATGGAGAGGAGGCTTGAAGCTCCAAATTCCACCAAACATAGAAGAAAGAGAGAGGGGGCAGGAGAAAAAATGACTAACTCCTTACAAAAGGATCCCATATTATAATTTATAGAAATTGAGAAGAGAGAGAGAATGAAATCATGAAATCTACTTTCTAACCACGTGTAAGTAATAATAAATGAGTTCTAATAATGATATATTTCTTGAAAAATGTTCCCCATGCTGTCCCATGACTTCCAACAGAGAAATAATGATTTCACATGCCCATTTAATGCCCTCTCAACCACTTGACATCACTGTTCTGGAATTGGGTCTATTTTTTCATGAAATTAACCATCAAATCTTCATCAATTATTGAATTTATTGATTATGTGTGAAGGTATTGGAAGCCAAGATTCCAATGAGATTCAATTTTGTGATTATTTTAAGGAATCTCAAGATTTATGAGCTCCTGAGTGACTGCAACTATTTTGATTTGCATCAGGCTTGCTTGCATCTCCATGGGACTATGTAATTAAATCTTCTGACTTGGAAAAGTCAATTTAAATATTTTCTCCTTTTCCCTAATGTTTTTACATATCATTTGAAATATTTGGGTAATTTAAAATGGTGGGGCCCATACATTGATTTATTGTTTATTTTAATGTGGTAGGCTTTATTTAATATTTTAACATTGTCATAGCCAGCTTAGCCAGCTCCACCGAGCTGGCTTCCACTTTCTATCATTTCAGCTCCTTATTTTGAGCACCAAGCTTATCCTATTTGCACACTAACCCCTTATAGCTCCAATGCTCTGAGTCACCTAGTCTTGTAGTGCCAACATGGCTTCATACACCATGTGCCGAGTCATCTCCTTGATTGCATTACCGGTATTTATCTCACCACTGTTGACCTCCACCATGGCATGAAGGCTCACTTCTTGATGTGGGACCTACATGTCCCGTATTTCTAAGCCATCAAAATCCACTGTTTGTTGCATCCACACGATTGGATTCCCAAACTCCTCATGTATGCGTCCATTTCGGCTCCTTTTGATCTCCTCCATGCTCCATGTCGTTTGAATCGATACAAGCTTTGCCATAAGACATTGTATGCATTGGCATTTCAGGTTACATTGCACTAGACCCCATCTGCCTTGTGTCAGGCCACCTAAGCTCAATGGTTTGTGGACCTAGATCCGCAACCATTTGTCCTGAACCTATCTCCTGATTTTTGCACACAAGTTCACGTTGGGACATTCGCCCCATTAAACTTGCCATTTTTGTTTCGCAAGAATCGACCATGAAATGAGGGTCATCTGAGCCATTCACAATTACCCCATCCCTCACGTGTAACATTGTATGAAATACGGTTTTCGGTTCCTTCACCAAACATAATTCACCCATCGGCCCAGCTGGTGTCATGTTATCATCCGCAAACTTTACATAATATTTGTGGCTTCATAAGAGACTCGATCTTTGCTCCTATGCAACTCCCTAACCACTTTGGGATGGGTTTGATAAGTTTTCACCGAGCCACATTTTCTTTGCTTAATTTTGAGTTTGGAATTGAACCCTCTTCAACCGTATGATGAAATCTGCTGATGATCTTTACTCCTAGTTTTCAAGTTGCCTCCGATGAGCCGTCTTTGAAATTTACCCCAATTCTAAGTTTCCTTCTCCATTAAATCAACTCACTAGTGCAATATTCAGATTTGATTATGCGGGTTGAGCTTGGTACCAGCTCAATGTGTAACCCAACTTGGCCTGATTCGACTAAGTGGCTCACTTTGCATCTTACCACCATCTACAAACTGAATATGGTTTTTCTACTTTGCACAATTAGCTTGACTTATTACTTCCAATGAGCTCATTATACTCCCCTGAGCATGACCCATTCACATATTACGACCGAATTCTTGGTACAATTCGGTCGACTACTGTATTGTGATCTTGAACCATAAAATTTTTGATGATAGCTTGCAATTTTGTGCTACTACACCTCCTATATGAGCTGATATTTCATGATGAGCTCATCCACTCCAATGAATAACTCATCTAGGTAAAATCTCGTGATACTCAGCTTATGCCTACTGGTTAAAATGGATTCTCAGGTAAAATGTAATTTGGCTCCCATTTCCAAAAAATCAGATTCTTTGTATTTCAATGATCTTGCCAATGAACTTGAGATCGAGTCTTGAAATCGCCTAGTATGTATAAATAGAGCTCGGTATGGCTCACTCAATACCAACTGTCGAAGACCATCATAATCAGCTCATCCTTAAAAGTGAGCTTCCCACTGAGTGGGAAATAGCTTAGACCATTTACAATCTGGAAATAAACTTAATGATGATCCCATTTAAATGACTATGATGCATAAGCAACTCAAAGTTTTTACTAAAACCAGCTTGGTCTATGAATACACGCTTGATTATGAGCTCATATGAGATGGACCTTAGATCAAGAGCCTAATATCCTTAGAAATCTACATTTTCCTTATGTGATTTTTGGATTTTTTTAATCCTAGAGGGGTGACCACAAGGCATTTCTTGAGGCCTTCTTACCCTGACACTGGTCTTTGCCACTTATTGCAAGTGTTCCCATCTTGCTTCATTTGTTCACTTGTCTTAACAAGACTTTAAACTTTTTGAAGACCAAGAAGAGGAAAAATTTCCTCTTGCGATTTCAACTCCCCAAAGACCATGATTTTGCCCTGAACATTGAATTCTGGTTATGATCTTTGGATGGTTACAAGGATTCCCAGTGTAAGCCTACCATGTTATCCAATTTCACTTGGGGGGTGAAATTGGATAACAATTTGGTGACTCATGGGGCCATTTTCCTGCTAGATGAAGCGTGACCAGTTTCTTGTAACCATCCATTGGGCATGGAGTCTACATAATCATCACGAGCTGATCTAAAATTTTAAAACATGACCTCATAACCCATTTGAGATGCCACCAAGCGATCTCACTGCTTGCATTTTCCAACTCAAATAAGAAAATATTGAAATATTTTATAAGAGTATAAAATTGCGTTAAAAATTGAATTTCACCCTTTCCTACAACTGTGATCTGTGAGGTTGAATGATGAACACCGGTAACTTCTTCCTCAATGTCTGATTTTTCCAAGTATGAATGGACAAGACTGATTTTCCTGGAAAGGTGAAGCATACTACAGAATTGGAGTGAAACATCTGTTATTTGGACATCATGGAACTCTATTAAGTTTTGATTTTCCTTCTTCTTATGAATGTCCAATTTCAAACATGAATTCCTTAAGTGAAGGCTTTACTGGAGACTAATTTATTTTAATGGGTTGCCAATTGACCATTAATTGCTTGCTACTAGAAGTCTAGCTGCAGTTGTTCTTGAAGGGAATCATTAAAATCTTCTCTTTAACTAATTTTAGTTGCTCTGAATTTGTTTTGATTTGAAGTTTGCAACTATTACATGCAACTATGAGCTTCTTGCTGCAACAACTAGGGAGATGATGCACTATACCACCTAGGGCAATATGAAAAAATGTTATATACAAATAAACAAATCATACATGCCTGAAGAAATACATGAAGAGTGTGCACAAAGCACTTCTTCTGCTAAAAAAAACCTACCCCTACTCCTACACTAACTAGAGAAGTGGGCAACTTCAAAAAAACCTGCCACCGGTGATGAGAAGTAGCTTCCCTTCCTTAAAATTAGGAACCATGTGGATGATTTAACACTTGACAATTGTGGTTAGGAATGAAAAGATGGCTGCAAATCGTTTCTCCACTCCCTTCATCAAGGCATCAACTCAAAACAAAACCAATACCTCTTCCAACTGTTGCTCATTTGGTTCCGAGAGGTATTGTAGTTGATCCTTGGCACCTTGTGGATCTTCCCCATGCTTAGAGGAAAGCATGACTATTTTTGGATATTCCCTTGGCTCTAATAAAGTCAAGTACATGATTGGACAAGGTGTGGTCCACTGAATTTTGCCACCGCTCTGAATTCCAACTTTCATAATAAAATCTTCCTACAGACCTTCCTAGAAAAGATGATTATCTGTGATTAAAACTTCCTTCTGCACATCTACAGAAAACTGATGTTTCACCTTAGTGAATGGTATGGGAGAGAAGTAAGATTTGTTCTCTTTTTATTCCTTCTTGGAAACATGGAACTCCTCATATTGCATCTCATTATTTTTTATTACAACATTTGTTGAGGTTACCTCTACATCATTGCAACACATTGCTTGTTTGGGAGTTCCTATTTTGTTGCTTGAAGATCACATTGTTTTTAGAAATCTTCTTTCTCTAGCACGAAGTTTAAAAAATCAAAATCTTTAATCTACTACTCTAAAGGACTGATTTGGGCAGCACGATCTTCTTAGAAGCTCTCCTCTATTTTTTATTCATTAAAACAAATATCTACCTCAAATATATGTATTTAGTCAACTGTAATAAAACTATCAATACATTTAGATCTACACAACAAGTTTAGGCTATACCATGGAACATTAATCATGGGAATGGAAATAATAAAAACATGTTGATCTTAATTATTAGGCTAATATAATTATGGTAGTTATATAGCTGACATAATGTTATAATATATATATAGTTGAACATCATTACACACATACACAAAGAACTACATACTTTAACATATTTAATGATAACAAGAGCTAAAACAAAATTTAAGGTGAAAAAAAATAAAAGTAAGGTGAAGGAGATACCTATTTAAAATTGAAACAATTCATTATCAATAACTTCTTCAAACTCAATGTTCTCTTCTGTAGAGTGTGATGATGTGTCAATTCCACTCTCAATGTTGGGAACAATTGTACTTGTAGCTATATTATTCACACCTCTGCTTTCGCAAAGGGAACTCCAATGCGCAATTTCTCTGTCGAAAGGAAAGGTTTCCATGGAGTAATGAGATACATGACACCTCATGCAACTTTCCATATTTTTATCCAACATGTTTCTCAGTTTTTATTTTATAAATGATAATGCACTGAAAACCCTTTCCTACTCCACAGACCCCAAAACATCATTGTTTGGCATAACTCATATAATCTGAAATATTCATTGATGTCTTCTTGTAAGATAGAACTTTGATAGATTCCTCGCCACAACCTTGTAATAGCACCACTTTCAGAAGGTTCATCTAAATTTTTATATTGGTTCCTCATTGTTGTTGCAAAATTTTTTGATAGAAACTTTAATAAATCAGCATTCATTATACCTTTGATTTCCATACCCTTGAACTCTGAAGTCTTTGTGAAATGTTCCATTATTGTACCCATGGATTTATGGAAATGCTTTCTTACAAAGTTTGCACAACCAACTTCAGTATTCCAACCATTGCTTCAAGAATTCATCACACCCATTGCTTCAAGAATTTTATCTTTGGAGAAACGTTCTCTAATTTCTGATGATAAGGATTCTAAAAAAAATTTAAGCTTTATTCTTGTTTCAACTATAACAAACTCAAAGAGATTACGTGTCACGGGAACATCTTCTCATTCCGATCCTGTAATATCTTGACGTTTTTACAAAATGTGCAGTGGTATGTCCCTCCCATTAACAATGATGCAGAGGTGATCGTGGATATTAAATCTCAAATACTTGCTGGGATTTTAAAGATCTAATAAAGCTTTCTAATTATTGAAAACAGATGTATCAAAACTATCTTGGGAACAATACAAGATATCAAGACTTTGACATACCATTTTTCTCATCCGTATAAAATCCACAATGTAGATTAAACTCCCATGTGCATGCTTCATCAGTGTATTGATCTCCTACAACATTGGAACAATACCAACCAATGTAAGTAATTTTTCCAAATTAGTTGAATAGAACAACAAGTCCCTCGCCCTATCATCTTCATGACGATATTTGTGCATGAAACCAACCAATGAAAGATACTCCTCACGAACTCTGCATGCAGGTTCATACAAAGAGATCCATCTTGTCTCAACATCTTTTAGAAGTATTTTTCCATCTTTAATTCCAATTGTGAATTTTTGGAACTCAAGAAATCTCTTTGGGCTGCTTTCCATATAGGCATGAAGTTCTCTTATAAGGTCTTCTAATTTAGCAACATTTTCGTAGTTGCTTACCATTTTATACGCTAAATTCATTCTATGAGCCATACAGTGAATTGGTAGCATATATGGGGCCACTTTTGTTTGTAATATAAAACAAAACCCTTTTCGGTGACCCTACATGATAGATGCACCATCTGCTCCAACGCATACTAACTTCGTAACAATTCAATAATCAGTCATTCCAGCAATATCTTTCAAATGAGAAACAACTATTTTATGAAGGTTTTCGGCATTACAGTTTTCAACCATTTTCATAACACCCAACAGATGAGGTGTCCTTATATGATTTTCTAAAGTATAGACGTGGATACATACCCATGCAGTGTTTTCGACTGTTGTCACTTCATCAATTGAAAGAGAGATAAACTTTGATTTTTTTACATTCTCTTTCAAATCTTCCTTCTCTATCATTGAAAGGCATTTTTCTATTTCCCATCCACTACTTTCAGACCAATGAGACTAAGGTGCGTTCGGAATTCCATTATATTGATACAAAACTTTGAAATCAAGGAAATTCGAAATCGTTCTTCATTTCTTTAGTATGTGAAATAAAGTAGAGAACTGTATGAGTTTTACATGTAGATTTGTTTGATTCATCTAACCAATTTGCGATGTGATCGTTCCTTCCTTTTCCACGAGATGTCTATGTTTTTTTTCTCTGCTTCATAATCCGTTGCGTATTTAACATGCATGCATTCTTTTTTTTTTCCACCTGCGTGTTTTGATTTTCTGGCCATCTGCCCCAGTTATAGTCAAATATTGTTTTCCACAATGTTTTTCTATAGTGCTTAGCTTCATTTGCATTTTTTTTTGCTTTCCCAATTTCCATGTACATGTACATCCAGATGGGATCTCTTCTTAATTAGATGATTGTACAGGTTCGATAAATGGAAATTTGGCAGCCCAATCAAACTTGTATGTCCTGTCAATGGTCCACATATTCTTGTTCGTTTTCAATGTTTTAATTTTTTGAGTAGAATTTTGAGCAATATCATCATCACCTAGTTTCCTCTTTCGTGAACCAAAATTTGAATTTGATTTATATGTTCCATTTTATTGAGTATTTGTATGTGTGATATCTTGATGCACTCCTAGTTGCACCCCAACAAGAAGAATATCTTCAAGATCTAGCATCTCAATAGTTATATCTTCAAGATCTGGCATATTATCATAGGTGTCATTTGTTTAATACTATGCAGAATACACGTCCACCTCAATATTACCTTCCAAACAATCAATATTCTGATTCTTTCTGGTGGTAGCTATATGGTTGTTGGTAGTTGCAATATCTGTATTAGCAGAGTTTCCAAAATACTTGAACAGGGAATTTTGATATTTCTTAGTTACTTTTAGGGTCTTCGCATTCTAAGGACTAGCACCTTCCATTTTTCTGAACAGAGTCCTGCATTAGCAAAAGAACCAAGTTGCATGTCAGAGACAAAATTCTTGTCATACGTCTGCAATACCTCCTTATCGTGCATCAACTATATCCCTGTCGCGTGTCAACTATATCCCTGTTGTGCATTAACTATATCCATGTCACACGTCAACAGTTAACACCCTTGTAGTGCATCAACAACGTGACAACTATCCCTGTCACGCGTCAACTGTCCCTATCGCGTGTCAACAACTCATCAGTTATATCCATATCACACATCAACTATATCCATGTCGCGTGTCAATAGCTAGCCCCCTTATCGTGTGTCTGCAATACCTCCTTGTCGCGCATCAATAACAAACCCCCTTGTCGCACGTTTGCATTACCTCTTTGTCGTGCGTCAACTATATCTCTGTCGTGCATCAACAACTAACCCCCTTGTCGCGCTTATGCAATACTTCTTTGTCGCGCATCAACTATATCCCTGTTTCCCATCAATTAATATCATTTGTCATCTGACTCTAAACTACTAAAAAGATAACAACAATCTCTGATGCTTAGAGTATGTGAGTTCACGGTATTGGTAAGCTACTTATGGTAGTACCGTAGTATACTAATCGGTGAATCACCTAATTGGAGATGTTTTCAAATGTAGGTGAAGCCGAACCCAAAAAATATATATACTGTAAATTTTAGGCGAACAGGACACCGACCCACTCCAAAAAAATTACCTTTTCAAATTTTCCTAAAATGAAATTTTCGCCATATTATAAATATTCACCACTAAAATTATCCCTAGATGAACATCTACAAATCATTCTCAAACCCTTCATTCACCTCCTGATACATGTATGAGTATCTCAACAGAGTCTCCCCATGTTATCCATACATCTACCATTCTTATCAAGCTTCCATGCATCTCTAACTTCCATATGTCATCACCTAAGTTCATAGGCCTATAAGACCAAGAAATCCTCACCTTATTCAATCTTGCACTCATGTCACTCTTTTTTTGCTCATTAAAGCATCAGTAAAAACATCCTCTTGTACTCTTTGACATCACCCCTTTTCATTAATGTATTTACATCTTTTACATCAATGACAACACAAGCACACACATGCCAACAAACTCCCCCTTTATCATTGATGGAAAACAACCTAGTACTTCTCCCCATTTTTACATTAATGACAAATTACATACTTGTAACATATAGTCTTCATCTTCATCAATCTATTAGGATCACCTCTTGGTTAGAAACATCAACCAAAAACATCATATAGTCTCACGATCTTATTTTTCCTTCCTTGACTCTATTTTGGTTTCATGAGAGCATTTTAGCTCCCCCTAGGCAAAAGCATATCATAGTACACAAACATGCAAAAAATCTTGATTCTGTGAAAAGGAATCATGCCTAACTCCTTTTAAAACATATCTTAGCTAAAGATACCCAAAAAATATACTTAACTTTTCCATACAAAGAATGCTAGAAACATTTGGGACCAAAATCCCTAAAGCACCTCTTCAAACCAAAATTTTTAAACTTATCCTTGTTATAGAAGTATACTAATCACATGAAACATCACCTTATTGCTCCCCTGAAAAACATCCCATCAAATTCTAACTTCCTACGTAAAAATACAAGCACATACCTTGCACACATGTCATGGAGATGGGTCAACATCAACACCATATACCTAAAGAAACTCTTTAGTGTTCAATGCCTTATTTTCATGTCTTCTTAGCTCATCTTTTCACCTCTTAGTCTTTTTAGTTCCACATGATGAGATTTGATAGCTTTGCATGTTGTTTTAATTTGTAAGAACCATATCAGAGTGTGAAAGGCCAGCCTGTAAGGGGCCTTCACGTATGTACTATTCTTACAAACCATTTTCTATTAAATGATCATTCAGTCATGTATGTTTCACTACAAAGTGTGAACTAATAAAAACACCACTTACATACATGTTTCATAGTGTCAGACTCTAGATATCCTTTTTTAGTTACTGAATCACCCGGAAGTGCAAACTAGAAAGAATTATCGACCCTTATACTATTTCCCAATGTCAAAGCTATGAAAAATACACTACTAACAAGGAAGTAAAATACCAATAATCATACCTCCTCCTTCGCGTTCCGTAGCAAACCTCAGAATGGGCTAGGAAACTTGGATTGAGCCCTGATTTTGTGATATGTAGGTGCTTTTCTTCAAGACGGAGCAAGACCTTCCTGCAACAACGATCCTCTTACTTTGCACTGGATGGGAAAAAGGATTATGAGGCTATTTTGGCATTAGGACTAGGCAAAAGGATGTTCTTTGCTCAAAGGATGCAAGAACTTAGATATGGCATGAAAGCTTATTCTCCGTGTGTTTAGAGGGGAGGGGTAAGGTTGTATTTATAGCCTGAGGGAGTGATTAGCTTAGATTAATTTAAGTAATCATGGTTTGAAAATGTGGGCAAGATTAAGTGGGTGGTTTGAAAATGTGGGCAAGATTAGGTGAGTGGTTTGAAAATGTGGGCAAGATTAGGTGAGTGGGGGCCACGAAGAATGGGTGAGGATTTGAATTATATTTTTAATTCATAAGTGGAGGATTTTAGGTGAGTGGGGACCACGAATGGTGGGTGAGGATTTGAATTTAAATTTTTAATTCAATAGTGGAAAAACATGGAGAATAATGACATGTGGTGAGGATTAGATTATTTTTTAGATTTTGGAATGGATAATTAATCAAATTATATTTGATTAATTCGAAGTGTATTTTTGTGGGAAATGAGGAAGGGGAATTAATTGATTTAGGATAGATGTGAAATTGGGGTGTCTACATTTGCCCCTCTTTGGAAGGGTACTATGAAAGTAGTGTCCTTTCAAAGAAAGTAGACGGTATGGGGGAAGAATTCAATCTACTTTTTAAAAGGTAGAGCGAATGTTTGTTGGGGAGAATAGAAAGTGGTGAGTGACGGATGTCATAGTATCCTCCAAGACAAAAATGTCATGAGAAGATGTTATTATGGATAGATGTGGTGATGCCCCCTCAAGAGGACTGACGAGAATGAAATATACGACAGAACTATCGAAAATAAAGGAAATGGATTCGGTGGAGAAGAGGATGATAATGGAGTGGAAGAGACTGGAATGACCGCACGACGCAAATGGAGAAAGGATTCAATCGACCTTGAATGCTAGGTGTGAGGGTGTGTGGGAAAGAGAAAAGGGAATGGATAGGATTGGGGGTTGATTATGAGAAGAGTAAGGGAGATAGGGGAGGGGAAAAAAAGGAATGAAAGAGGTAGAAATAAGAGAGAGGGATGATAGGGGAAGAAGGGAATGATGAAGGACAAACAAGGCAAAAAGAGGAAAATGACAGAGTAGAGGGTGAAGGGATGAAATAGAGAGATGTGCAAAATGAAGGAAGCAACAGAGATAGTAAAGAGGGATACGTGGAAGTGAAATAAATGAGAGAGTGAAGAAAAGTAGGAAATGGGAAAGGATAAATAAGAAGGAGAAAACGAGGTGGGAGTAGGGGGTGAAATGGAGGGAAATGGAAAGAGGACAAAAGAAGAAGTAGAACGGAGAAAAAAAAGAAACTATGAGGGGCGAGGAAAGTGTGAAAAAGAGGAGAGAAAGGAAGAGAAACATATACAGAATGAACGAAAAGGTAGGGGTGGTAGAGAAAAGGGGAAGTGGTCAGAAGAAACGTGAAAATTAGGGGAGAGGAAAGGAAGATAGAACGAATACAAGGAGAAGATTGAAGGAATCACGTCATTGCGAGGAAGACCAAGGCAAAGAATATGGAACAGACCGTATGGAGATGCATGTGGAGAGTGGGATGATAAAAAAGATAGGACAACGCTGAACAACCAGGTTATCGATGGGGATGTAAGGAGGAAACGTGATGGAAAAAGGGGAAGAAGATGATATAGGGGAAGGGAAATAAGACGAGGGGTGGGAGAGAGAAGAGGATAACAAAGAAAATGATGTAGAAGGAAGGGAATACAGAAAGGGGGTAATAAGTGGAAAGGGAATGGTAGAAGGAATGTTCAAAGAAGAAAGAGGGGAGGAATGACATCGATTGGAAAAGATGTGGAGATGCATGAAATGAGGATACTAGGATGATGAGAAAATAGAAAAAAGATGTATGATGAAGACAGTAAAGATATTGAAGAGGTCAAAGAGGAGATGGAGAGATGGGTAAGAAGCGACAAGAAAGGGTGGGAGTGAGGGAAAAGAATAGGAGAGAAAAGAGAATGGGGGATAGAAGAGGCAATGCCAATGAGGGGACGTTAGGGAAATCCCCTTGACAATGAGTGGTGGGGAAGGGTGAGAGAAAAAATGAAGAAAAGGAGAAAACTAATGAGGACTGGAAAGGGTAACGCCAACAAAGGGACGTTAGGGAAAACCCTTTGACAATGAGTGGTGGGCTTAGAGGAGGGAAGGAATGAAGGGAAACTCTAGAAGGTCCAAGGGAGTGAATGAGGTCGTGCAGAATGAGGATTGATAATTTTTAGGGAAAACCCGTTGACAATTATTAGCGCGGGAAGAGAAGATGATGATGAAAGAATGATATAGGAGTGTTAACAATAATGGCGAATATGTGTGTGGGTAGAAATGTGGGGGGAATTTGAGAAGATGAAGTGGAAAGAGTGAAGAAGATGGGAGGGATGAGTTGGGACTAAGTGAAAGCGAGGAGAGGATGGGGGTGATGAGGATGAACGAGGTGAGGATGAAGAACCAAGACATGAAAAGAATGGGAAGAAACGGTATGAAGGATGATGGATCAAGAAGGGGAAAATGGGGGAAAAGAATGTGATTGTAGGTGGAAGAGATGAGTTGTATGTTGTAAGAGGATATGTGGAGAAAGGATAATAGTAGGAGGAAAAAGTGGGTAATAGGAGATACCAGGTGGAAGAAGCGATCAAC